>CM017800.1:307301-907301 GCA_008086715.1 Sitobion miscanthi
TGATTTATAATTTAATCTTTAGTTATTTATAATCTTAATAAAAAAAAAAAAAAAAAAACAAGTCATTTGGAATCTTTAAAATTATTTGTTAAAAAAAAGTATACACAAGTTGATTTTTAACATGACACCAATTATTTCAGTAAATAAAAATTGTTTTTATATATATTATTTTTAAATGCTTTAAGTTCTATATTTTTCCTATTTCAAAATTAAACTTTCTAATTGACATTAATTCAATTACGAGATACATTTAAGTTACAAATTTAATCCCCAGATCTAATGTACAGTTATTATGTGTAATCATAAAGAAAATCATTGTATTCTCCTTGATATTATTTTAAGCTTTGTTTATAATTACTGCAAACTTCTGTCTAATAATATTAGATATTGATTTCATAATCACAAATATTTTTTTGAAAATAATCCTATATTTAAGTTTGAAACAAAAAATATAATCCTCATTTGGGATTAAATAATCCGGTTATCCAATAAATGAAATGATAATTTTAAAAATAAATATAGAACTTTAAGTATTTAAATATGAAAATACTATAAAATAATAGATTTAAATTGAGATATTGAGTTATCTTAAATAATATTAGTTTGTATGTATGTATATAATATAATATATAAATGCATACAACTGTTTTAATTGAACCAAAAAAATACTTTCATGTTACATATGGGAACTTAATTTTAAGAGCACTTTCCGGACTTCTAATACTGTTTGATGAATTTCATTTGTTTCTGGTCTTGTTTGTGTTTCTAACACTTTTACTTGATGTGATCTAGATGGAATGCTTTTCAAATCAAGGACATTTGAGATCTGTTCTGCGTTAAGTGCACCAACCATATCCTAAAAATATAGATAATAAGTATATTATATATTCAACATAGCAATCAAAAGGTTAATAAACAGATATCAGAATAATACAATTTAAATCAATAAGAAGAACATAATATTGCATTTAGCTTCAATTTCTATTCAAGATATGAATAAATTGGAAATATATGTTTTGTAAATGAATAGCCTTATTTATTAAGATTTATAGATTCGCACACTTTTGGATGATTATTATTTTTTAGTATTTTCAAAACAATATTGTATGAATTCATAAATATCAATATTAACATTACTTGTTTATTGGCAAGGACTAAAATGGGAACAGAGGCCAAACGGGCATCGCCAAGTAATGATTTGATCTCGCTCACAACAACTGATTGGTTTGAATTATTGCTGGCATCAACAACAAACACTAAGATATCTGTATCCTGGAAAAACTTTGGCCAATATCTTCGTACACTTTCTTTGCCACCAACTTGAAAAAAAAAATAACAATTTTAAGTGTAATAAATAAATTATAACAGAACTAAAAATTGTTTGTGTATCAATACACAAAGTATATACACTGCACCCTATAATTTTTCGATTTTAAATTGAATTATAGGTACATATTTAGATTCAGTTGATTAGATTAACATCTAGGTAACAAATTGATAAAATTTAACTTTTGTGGTTATCAATTGAAATACTGTATTTGTCTAAGAATTAATAACAACTAAATTCCATTTTTGAAACCAAAGAAATAATTGTATTCTAGAAAGTGGAGACATTTTCTTATGAATAGCATTCAACTAATTACCAGATAAACTATAATATAATTTTAAGGTATTGACTGTTTTTAAATAATATTCATTTTTAAAATATACGCATATTAATTATATAAAATAACTAAAAACATTATGTAATTTAATTACTAAAATTTTAAAATCACTAGTTATTTGTTATCACACTTTAATGTTAATCTTTCAAGATATAGAATTAGGTAGGTATGTAGGTAATAATAAATAAAACATTACTTACTTTCCCATATATTAACTGTAGGAGAACCTCCATCAGATAAAGATGTAACATTAAATCCTTCAGTTGGTTTGTACAAAGTATTTGATGCGAAACTTTTTTGTCCGACTTCCTTAACAATTTGTGAGACCAATGTTGACTTACCAGATCCTTCCAAACCCAATACCAATACTTTCTTTTCCAACGATTCTTCTAACTAAACAGACACGATAAACCAGTTCAATGTAAAGCCAACATCTAGCGTCGACTGATGTTTATATTTAAGCAAGTACTTGCCTTCGAAACGTCTTCGAAACCTTCGTCATCGGCACTGTTCTGTCGCTTCTTCCAAGTTCGGTATGCAGCATACGTACACACACCCAAAACGAGTCCCGATGAGACTACAACTAGAGCTTTCAATTTGAAGCCCATCGTACACTTTGAAACTCACTAGCCAACGATTATTGCAGATTTAGAACAAAACGTCATTGCTCTGACACAACATATTATAAATTTACACATATTTTGTTTTCGTTATCATGACGGGGCTGATAAAAACGATAAGGAACTTTGCATGGAAGAGGACATGTTGAATGTGCGGTGATAATCGGCCAAAATATATTATTCGTCAATCGCATGGCTTATGTATATTTAAACCATGGTTAATCGTTTATTTTTAGTTTTCGCTAATCATAATTAATTAGTAATTTTAGACTCGGATGAACGTTGATCGACTCTAGAATAGCGGTAACTGTGGTTTTCCTAGTTAGGAACAAAGTTCTTTGATCGTAGAAACTAGAAAATGATCATTTATACAGATACGGTCTTAGAAGAAAAAGTTATGGCACCCCAAAATACATATAATAATGTAATATAATTATTGGGGACTGAAACACTTTTTCCACATTTTAATTTTTCCAACATCAACTTTTTCTAATGTTCAAATTTTTCTAATAACTAAAATTTTCCAATGTTCAGTTTTTACCACGGATATATCTTAGTCCGTGGTTTTTGCCTATTGGGAAAAATAAACATTGTTATAATCACGATTAAAGATAGTATGGTTATGGAAATATTCTCTTCAGTATTATGTGGCAAACAATTTTTTTTCTCATAATGGGTATACCTAGTTTGCTTTTACCTACCGGCTACCAATGTTTGTGAGAATTCATCATCAGCTAGATAATTTTGACTGTTTCAAATATGATTAGGTTAAGTTAGGTATATACATAAAAAAATCAATTAAATGTGCAAAATATCCACTTCAGGAAATTTATAATAGATTAAGAGAAATACAAAGGGTCTTTCGGTGAGTCTGATCCACTAAAATTATTAAACTATAATATGGTACTTATAAACAGTGGCGTGGCGAGCTATTTTCACATAAGGAGCAAAGATTTTATTCTACCCACCCACCCAACCAATAATTTATGAACATAAAAAAAGTAGGTTAAATTAAATTATGTTCATTATTTATACTTCACATTTATATATCGCCATATAGGTACAATAACAGTACATTCTTAAAAAGGTTATACATTTTTAACTACAAAATCATTTTAAAATTTAAAATTTGATAAATGTTGTCAAAAATCGAACTTTAAATGCTTATAAAAAAAACTGTGCTTATGTATTTTTACACTGCTATTTAAGCAATATATCAGGAGCTTTGTATTAAACTTTGACGATTTTTGGCCAAACAAATAAAATTTTGTTGAAATTTATAGAACAAAAATTGAAATTTTAAATTGCAAGTAACAGCTCAAAACAAGTCAAAATATTTTGAAAATTTTTTTCAAGTAAAGGAATTGATAAAATAATTATATGATATAAATTTCAAGAATCTACGGTTATTCGTTTATAAATTATAACAAAATAAGAAAATCGTTACATGAGAAGTCGAGTGAATATCCAATGTAAAAATTTGAACTTCAAACGCTCATAAAAATTTAATTTGACTTTCTTATTGACATTTTTTATAAAGGTAAATAGCCTTATATAGAGTCTTATATTACATTTGAAAATCTTAGATTTAAAAAGAAAAATTTTTAAAAATTTTTAACTCAAAATAATTTGCAAATTTTCGTGAGTTTTACGTTTTTTTTTCAAAATTCGACTTTAATTGCTTATGAAAAACAATTCTGACTGGATTTTTAATATTTTACAATATATTAAGATCTTTGTATTAGATTTTCAAATTATTTTACCCAACAAATACAATTTTATTGATGTTCATAGAAAAAAAAACTAAAAAAATTGGAAACTGAAAATGTCCGTAAACAGTTCAAAACAAATCAATATTTTTTGAAAATTATATTGTGTGTATATAAAATGTTAATATAAGCAACCAGTGAAATTTGCATGTATCTACACTGCGTTCACATCTATGGTCATTTGTTTAAGAGTTATACCAAAAACCAAAATCGATTTTGTCAAAAACCAAATTTAATTTTCACTAAAATTTTTAATATTACATACATAATATTATAGATATCTTGGCTAACTGAATCACAGTCTACAGAAATTATTATTATTATTATTATTATCAATAAACGTGAATTGAATAATAATAACTAATAATAATAATACATAATATTATTACGTTATTGTTTCCTTTGACCATTGCAGGTCATTGGTCATTGTTATTTATATAAATAATATCTGCATTTGGTGTTATCGGGTAGAACATTATTTGGTTAGAATTTGATGAATTTG
The DNA here is from genome assembly GCA_008086715.1 of Sitobion miscanthi. NCBI lineage: Eukaryota > Metazoa > Arthropoda > Insecta > Hemiptera > Aphididae > Sitobion > Sitobion miscanthi. The sequence goes on from CM017800.1 coordinate 311,857, forward strand.
ATAAAAATATAACTTTTAACGCTTATACAATTATACTGTAACTATGTAATTCGATATTTTTCAATTGGTATATATTACAAACGATAAATGGACATTTTCTCCGACTGTTTTAGTGTAGGGCTTTTTCCCACGATACATTTGTACCAACATCTACAAGATACACACATTTACCCTATTTATAGTAGGTTACCTAACCTACATTAATATGTGCATACTTAATAATAAAACTATCATACCTATACATGTAATTTAATTATTAAAATCATTAATTATTATTCAGGAAGTATAAAAATAAAAATGGACTAATTTATATTTTGGGATTTGTCTATACGGATATTTTACCAACAGTATAAGTACCATGGGCGTCCGCAGGAATTTGTCAAAGGGAGGGCAAAATATTTTCCTTTTTTATCTCAGTTTCCTATTAGTTATAAAGTATTTTTGAGACATGTTTTCTTTCATATAGATAAGGAATGTTAAAATATGAATTATACGTAGATATAGTTAGTTAAAACTGGATCTTATACAGCATTAATTTTAATAAATTATTATGTAATTTTAAATTATTTTTATTATTTTTTTTTTTTTAATAAATAAAATGTCACTGCTGATTTTATAAATTTTGGTTATTTATAAAATTGAATATTTCTAGCTTATTCAGTCATTGATACCACAAACTTTAAAATTTGATATTACTGTAATAGGTATGCCACCTATGAACATTTAATATTTTTTTATCAAAAAAGTAAAAACTTGGTGGACACTGCATTATTGCACTTGGTCTTGGTCCCACCATTATATTTCATAATCTATAAAAACAACTTCTTAGTTCTGACGTTTATAATCGAGTGTAATAAAAATAACTTTGTAACAAAAAGAAAATGTTTTTATTTTTATTTTAAAAAAAGTTTATTTTGCGATATTTTATATTACAACGGTAATGATCAAGGTTGGGATTACGATGCACTTTGCATTGTTTTCCAAATTTAGCTACGCGATACTCGTTTTATAACATACCTACATTGATAATAATAATAATTATGATAATCAACCCAGAAAAAACCAAGGGGAGGGCAACTGCCCCTACTTGCCTCCCCCCCTGCGGACGCCCTTGATAAATACATATATCAGGGAATATAATTAATTGTACGGTTTTACTTTAAGACAAAATTATAAAAGGATTTAAAAATAATATATTTAATCTACTATGAGTATAATATTATAAATTTATAACCCGTTTTTTTTCGGTCTTGACCTGTGACTTAAACTTCTGAGGATTGACGATTGCTCATTGGTATTTTCCAGCACGTACCTATACCCAATCATTTTAATCCATGATATTTTGTTGGTACCTATCATGGGTAATTAATTTTAGTTTTATAAATAATATTAACATACACACAACAGCCATATAAATATATTTGGTGTCTGTAACGGTGGAGATCATCGTGTATTTGTGTAGTTGTGTTGACTTGTTGTATGTAAATCGTACATAAATTGATTTTATACACTTTGTAGACATGCCAGGTTTACACGTACACGGTGCATGTTTACCCATGCAAGTTGAGGCACCAGTGAGGTGTAAACATGGTCTGGTGCCCAAGTGAAAATTAAAGTTGGAATATTCCAACATTACTGGCGTGCTGGCGCGTAGATGATGGCGCCACAACAAACATGCGCGTGTAAACCCACCTTTGTTGTGGTAGGCAGTATAGGTACCTCCTACCATAATATGGTCTAATGGTACAACGTATACACTCTATAGTCTATATTCTATTGTAGTGTAATAGTATTATACAGATGTAAATGATGTAATCTATAATATTAATATTATATTATAATAAAATATGCAAACAATGTAAAATAAATACTAATAACTAATATAATAATGTACACTAGGTATATATTGTACTCTATACAACATAAAATATCTATAAATTTACTTACCTATGTACATATTATGAATTGTTTATGATGTATACCTATGTATTTATATGTATAGATACCTACTTACATATTAAGCAGAATAACCAGTTTTACACACATTAATTTAGGTATATCTACGTCGAAAACCATTAGCTGGTGGACGTATTATAGGAAGTAGCTGGTATAGTGGTAGGGCCTGTACAATCAATTCTAAAACACGTTTGCTTATTCGCTCATATTTTCATTGCTTACCTAAAGACTATATTATTATCTACGCAGAACAAAGTCTGTCTTTTTGTCGATCATACGAACGTAGCTAACCTAGGTGGTACACAATAACATCAACAGCGATTAATAAATACCGACTACATTACTAATATATATAAAGAAGACCCAACATTATATGTTGTACAGTTGTTATATTCAGTATAATCGTTTATAATATTATATTGTACATGATATCTAGAGTTCGTTTTAAAACGATGTTACAGTCAGATTTTATCTACATGTTTGTCAATTTACGGTAAAATATTGTTTAGTGTTTAGTGACGTTCATTTGACGTATATAATATATTAATTATTAACATTTATTGTTGATATTATAAATATATTCGCTTCAATATTATTTCGTCATTGGCCATGAAGGTGACGGATTCCTGGTTAATATATTCATGTTTAATTTTCGGTACGTACTATCAAAATATTGTAATAAATAACGGATATACATTACCCATATAATATTAAATACGTATAAAGTTTAAAATAAAAAAAATCTTTGTAATGCCATTAATTTAGTATAATTAATCAGTATTCAGTGGTAATACATTTATCCATCTATAGTGAAGTGTTTTTAAATATAAATATATAAATAGGTAAAATGTTTTCAAAAACAGTACCTATGCCATATTGTACTATAAATATTAAGTAAAATTTAATGGCGACAACAATTTTGTCAATTTTGAAAACGTAGGTATACAATATAAATACCAAAATACCTATTCTGATTTGGACATGCAATATCTATGCTACATAAATACATAATATAGTATCGATTTTAATTACCTATATTCGTATTAACTATATTATTTAATAAATGATAATATAGGCGAGCCTAGACAAGTTAGTGATAATTTTTAATTGAGTTAAGTTAAGTTGGTAAAAACATATTAAAAAGTTTATATAATAATTTTTTTTTTAACTCAGTCAAGTTAAAAGTTATATGGAAACTTACAACTAACTTACTTTAAGTTACTTGTTTATTTATTTTTCAATTTATAAGTAGCTAGTTATATGGTTTGAAATAATAAAAAGTAAATGTTTACACAGCATGTATCTTCAATAATGATTGTATTATATTTATTATTTAATTATTTACAAATTATCATACCTTGGATTTGATTAAACTTAACTCGTTATTTATTAAGTTTATATCAATAAAAATCAGTTAAGTTAAAAAGTTAAAATTAATTTAACTTTAACATTTTAACTTGTTTATGACCAGGCTTGAATATAGGTACCTATTAATACATTAAGATGAAGAAAACATTCCTAACATATAGTTCTTATTTTTAATTTATATACATAGGTATGCACGTGTGTATATTTTATGTAAAAATGATTTAGAACTATAGTTCAAAACAAAGATAAATATGTTTCGCTTTATTAAATACTGCATATTTTTTTAATTAAAGAATACCTAGATACTTAAGTAATATACATAATCTTTATTGTATGACATAATTATAGTAGAATTAGTTCTATTAAATGAGAAAAAAAGTACTTAAATGAAAGTATAAGTTGAAGAAAAATTCCAACCAATGATGAATTTCTATTTTGAGTTAATTTATATTATACCTATAGATTATAGTATCTATGTAGTTATTTTAGGGCTTAGGTATTTATTTTTAATCAACATAATTAATATTATTTATTCAAAACAAAAGCATACATATACGCATCAACGGCTCATAATTTATAATATGCACGATATAGAACCATATCTTAAGATAAAACAGAAAATGTTGATTATAATATTACACCACTTAACATTGTTTATGAATTAACTATTTCAGGAACAGGCATTTTTTGTGAAAGAAAACTAGAAAAACGACAAGCTGCATCATCTTGCTCAGTGTTGGTAACTATAATATTAATAATTAATAATTATTATGTTATTATGAATGTCATGGTGCGTAGACCCAAACATTTAAACAAGTCCCATCAAATAATACACGAGCTATGTACTATAAATTATTATACATTCATAATTCCTACATACGTAGGTACTTAATAATTTATTTATTTCTCAATGATTTTCTTTTACACTACATATTATGTTATACTATACCTACTATTATAAAAAAAAAAAAATCATGGATTTTAGCCCCTCTATAAGAATCTTATTTTTTAATGCTACTAGTTGTTATTATGTTTAATGTTTATACTAAACTATAAAAGTAAATAGATACTAATGTAGGCACAAGGCACTTATAAGTTATAACCAATAACTAGTAAAAATAATGCTTATTTCTATAAAATAAAATAATATAGGTGGTACGTACTTAAGCGTATTTATTTTAAAATTGCAATGGTATGAATTAAAAATAAATTTAAACTAAAATGTTGGAAAAGTTTTATAAGTTTTATTTTTAGTATGCAAAAAAAATAATTAATCTTTATTGATCATCTACTGAATTTTTATCTACTTTTAAATATATGAATACATCATGTAGGTACTGTGTTTCAAAATTTAATAGAATATTATCTACTTTACTATTTGACCTTACAAAATTATTTAATTACATACCTATATACAATATATTTTAAATGCGTGTAATCATCAATATAGGTACTAATATAGGCATCTATACATTATCTAGATATTTTCAACATTTTTGATTGCTCTCTAGTCCTTGGTCTCTACTTACAAAACCTAACTTATAATATGCCAGTGGTAATAAAATGTTTTTCGTTTATAATATATTTACTTATTTTAAATATTTGTTTAATTGTTTCACTGTATAAGAAAAAAGAAACAAATAATGCATATTATTATGCTTATCCATGATAATATATGAATTACTATAATATTATATACTTACCCATTCATCTCTATTCCCTGATAAGTACCTACTTATTACTTAATAATAACCATTTTTTCCTAAAAATGCATTTCAATGTTAGTTAAAAATATCATGTTTATGTTGGTCGTTGCCCATTGGATTAGGCACCTATTGAAAATATGTTTATCATTATATTGCCATATTGACCACATTAAAAGTTATCTGACTTCGAAAAAAATATATGCAACTTCGTGAGCCAATGAGCAATTGCAATATAACTAATTGTCATTTTTAATTGTATAACTAATTACTAATATTAAATAATTAATTTTTCCATATTATTTGAATTTTAATACAATTACAGAAATTCCGAGGACACTTTTCATTGTTCAAATGGACTGTGTATAGAATCGTCAGCGATTTGTGACGGCCATGCTGATTGTACAGATAATTCAGACGAAACCAAAGATTTGTGTGCTAGGCAAAGGTATGGAATAACTATTGAGTATTTACTATAGCCTATACAGTATACATAGGTAATAGTTATTATGATTATTTATGAAATTTAATATTATGTATAATATGTTTATGTAATATAGATGTCCGAGTTATGCATATCAATGTAAATATGGAGCTTGTGTGGATAAAAAAGCCAAATGTAATGGAAAAAACGATTGTGTTGATGGCTCTGACGAAAACTTACCTGAATGTAGACAAGGTTCTATAAACAGTACTCATAGCAGTGGATCATCAAAATGCCTGTAAGCTGTTTTTAAACATATTTATTTTATTTATATTCAGGCATATAATATTTACTTAATCAAACTAAAAACATACATTTGAATACATATATCATCCTAAAAAAATTATAGTTGTAATATAACATGTACCTACCTAATATCTATATAGTCTATGCTATATTATAAAGAAGAAAGATTTGTTTTTTTGTAATGAATAAACTCAAAAACTGCTGGACCAATTTCAAAAATTCTTTCACCAATAAAACTTCTAAATTCACACATTCTTTGTGAGTGCCATAGGCATAAATTTAGTCCGATATAGTAAATAAATAATTAGTTATTATTAATAATTAAAATAAACGTGTTAATTGTATACCTATATTTACACAGTGGCCGCTGAGTTTCAAGCTACCTGCAACCTGACCTTTTTTTCTTGTGTGTGTGTTTTATCGGCATGAAGATATGAATTAGGATAGAAATTAGTATTTATTTACTATTGGTTACCATTAGTTATATACTTATATGGGTATATCAGGTACAATCTTGCATCAGATCTAATTTTCGAACATTGTTTACCAAGGTGGATTAGTTGCCCTTTGTCCGCGATCCGACGTAGTCGCATTCTCTACCTGGGTGTCTGAGTTACACTTACTGCAGCGAGTTACACCCAAAAGGAGCTGAACAATCATAATTTTTTTAAAGTTGCCATTTTTGGCACAAAGTGCACGGGATCGGCTAGTATTTTATAAATATATACATAATATATGTATATATATTATATTCATAGTATACAGTAGAAGCAGCTTATTAAGAACACGGACAATTTATACAATCGCGTTATTGAAACAAAATGTTTAAGGACGGGCCGGTCCTTAGTACATAATAACCAATTGCCTATTAAAAACAATTGTTTAATTGACACATTTCACCTTGGTTCAATAGTGTTCCTCAAAGCGGCTTCTACTGTATAACCTAATTTATATACTAATATTATTTAATCCTAACATCACTTATTTACTGTAGGTATACAGTGGCGTAATTTGGAATAATTGGTTCTGGGGTGGGATGTACATTTATACTATCGTTCTAGTGGGGGGCTATGCCCCCTTAATCATCAAATCTCATCAATCATAATATTATATTAATTTATTATTATAAATTAAATGAGGTAAATGGTATTATGGTTTTCAAAGAAAAATCTCAACTATGATAATATCCATGAATTCTTATTTCTTATCTTAAAATCCTTTAAAGCCAAGTGTTGACGGGAATTTAATTATGGTTATTCTAAAAAAAAAAGCCGCTGGGGGGATATATCCTCATATCCACCCCCATAATTCCGCTACTGTAGGTATAAGGTATAGCGTATAAATGAGTAATGATATTATAGTATTATACACTTAATTTTTTGTATAATTGAAGAATATATTATAATTACATACATATTATTTTATATTCTATACTCTATAGTAATATGATTGTTAATTTTAAACCTTTACATATTTACCTTTAAATTATTTTATTTTAAAGCGAAGACCAATACAAATGTAAATCTGGCCAGTGCATTGATGGAACATCAACTTGCGATGGAACTCGAGATTGTAAGGACGGGTCTGATGAAACTTCAGCGTTATGTAAAACAGTTCGGTGAGTTGATTTTGATTTTTAAAAATAACCTTTATATTTAACTAAATATTTTACATTTAAGGTGTCAAAAGTACACATTCCAGTGTAAATATGGGGCTTGTGTCAGTAAAGAAAGTAAATGTGATGGCATAAGACAGTGTAATGATGGATCTGATGAAGAACGGTGTGACAGTTATATCAATAATCCATCTTCAAAACCAACAACAACAAGACCTGTGGATATTACAACTAAACCAACAACGGAGACTAATACAATGTATTTATCATTTTATTTTATCTGTATGAATAGCTTACAGATTATTTGGGTATCAAAAACAGGAAAAATAATAAATTTCTCAAAAATTGTATTTAACAATTAATTATGAGTTCACTAGACTAATAATCAGTATAATTGTTATAAAATTCTTCTGTTTTTCTATTCATAGTTATAAGTAAGATATCATCTAGCATGGTTGCATAGATTGCAATATGATCAATTAATCAGGATTATTGAATTTTTTTTTTTATTATAATACCTATAAAAAAGGTACCTAGTTGGTATGGTTTTAATTGTTAATATTTTGTAATTAAAGGAATTCATGTGTTTTACCTACTGTCGAAGGAGTAATATATTCTTATGAAGGTTCAACAACAATTTTACCTCATGGGTCATTAGTTAACCATCACCTTACTGTTTTTGAGAACTGTGAAGTTGGATATCATAAAGCTTATCCCAATAGTTTTAGGGTTTGTCAGAGTAATGGAAAATGGGTAACAGTTTCTGATAAATTATGTTTCAGTAAGTTTTGTATTGTAATTTGTATGTTGTAATAATTACTTATTCAACTATTATAACTCTGATATTTGGTTATGTTTGATTATAATTTGTTTATGTTTATAGAAATGTGTCCACCTCTAATATCAGATAGTTTAGATATTAAATGTACTCTTAATGGTAAGTATGCTAATTGCTCAAATCTATCGGTACCTGACACAATAGCAACACCATCATGTAAGCCTACACATACTGTACCAAATGGACAAGATGAGACTCCACTTGAATTACATTGTCAGTCAAACGGATTATGGAATAATCAACTATATAGATGCATTCCATGTAATTGTATTTTTTTAATATATGAACATAAATCTCTAATTTATATATATTTTAATAATTTACTAAACTATTTCTATTACTAAATGCTTTTGTTTGTATTATAAAAGTTAAAATTTAAGATGAACAAATAATCATTAGGTTATGATAGGTATTATTTGTTATGTACATTTTTAACCTTTAACAATATGTTCTATTCTATATATATATTATAACTTTTGCATTATTATTATATTTGTATTCAATTATTATTGTAGATTGTGGTAAAGTATATGTTCCAAATAAAGTATTGATTGATAATGGTAAGAAAGCACAAGTTGGAACAGCACCTTGGAATGCAGGAGTATATCAATTAAATAAAGAGAACTTTAATTATGACTTGATATGTGGAGGTTCATTAATTGCTCCAAATTTAATAGTTTCTGGTAAAAACTTTGTACAATGTATTTATGAATGAAAATAAATTTAATAACATTTTTAGCGGCTCATTGTTTTTGGCAAAAAGGAATATCTAATAGAATATCAGTGAATGATGGTCTATACAGAATTGCTGTTGGAAAATATGCTAGAGATTTAACTATAATTGACAATGACTTTACTCAAATACTGAATGTAAGTTACTTATTAATTTAAAAGTAGAATCTTAGAATCTAATACTTAAATATTAATAATGAGTGTGATACATAACTATAATATACATTTAAACAATTTTATAGATAGAAATCATCTACTTAAATGAAGGTTATTTTGGACCTAATGGGTTCCATGCTGATGATATAGCTGTTATTGTGTTACCAAACCGAGTTTCTATTAGTAATGGTGTCTCACCTGTTTGTGTCGACTGGAATAGTAAATATACTATACCAAATGGAGCTCAAGGAAAGGTTAGTTTTTACTTTTTAGTATGATTAAATATTAAAATTATAAGTTAATTACAGTTAATTTCTATATCATCATTCATCATTGTTCATTTGTAAGTAAAGGCAAATACTGTGGATACTCTGCTATAGTATAGGTATATAGATGTCGTTAAGTAGGTACCTAACAGAACTGAAAAAAATCTTATAATTTAAAATTCAAAATCTTTGATCAGTCAGACTTTATTTAGCTAATTATACTCATTAGTTATTACTTATTACTAACATGGCAACATTTACATAACAATAGATTAATTGTATACATTTATTATAATGTAATTATAAAACTATAATATAACATATTTTATAAAACTATTTTATACTTTTGCAGATCGTTGGTTGGGGAAAAACTGAAAAGGGCTTATCAAGTCCCATTTTATTAGAAGCATCTTTACCATACATCAACCACGATTCTTGTCGAAGTTTGTATACAAACGGATTTGAAACATTTGTGACTGTTGATAAGTTTTGCGCTGGTTCTGCATTGGGTAATAAAATATTATCAATACTTTGAAATCATTGATTTTTTTCAGCACATTTGTTAATTACTTAATATTTAAGGAAAACTCTTCTTTTTAATATGAAGATTAATTTAAAATATAAATATAAAATTATTAAATCACATTTTACAATTAATTTAAGAATTCAAAATATATTTCTACAAATCTATCAAATAAACTATACACAGAAGATTCCATAAGTTGTTACGAAACTTACCAAAATTAACAGCTAAAGTTGCTAGATTATCTCATAAATTATTTCTAATGCAAAGGTTCCCAAACTGTGGTCGTGATTATATTTTTGGTGGGTTACATTAAGTTTTGGAATGTTTATATATTCTTAAAAGAGTATTCTCTTCCTCAAACTACTATCTCAACTAACCGTCCTCCAATCATCTTTCTTATACGCGTTGTCAATACCAACCCTTCTTCCTCCCTCTAAAATGTGAGCCTAGTTTCCATAAAAATTTTTTTTATTGTTATATTCATATCTTAAGGGTTCTATTCGTACTGTAAAATAAAATTAAAATAAAAATAAAATAAAATATTAGATAACTTTAAAATATTTTATTACTTTACAGTATTTTACGCGTAACTAAGTTGAACATTGATGTTTGAATTTAGTTTTATCATTGATCGTTATCTGGGATGATTACAAGTGTATACCAGTGATGGGTCATCACGACACTGTTAGACTAAAAGTTATCGCAAATATAGTGATTATCAATGAAATAAAAAAAGTCAAATAATAGGTTAGGTTAGTAGGTAGGTCATCAAATTTTGAACATTTTCCAAAATGGGTCGCACTGTTTAAAGTTTGGTATTTCAACAATTTTGAAAAATAAAAAAGTTGAATTTATTTTTATTTCTCTTGAGTTATCGTTTCGAGTTATCGAGACTCAAATGCATATAAAATTAACAACAAACCAATATGTCATCTATAATTAATAAATGTAAATCTGTATTTTACCTACTGCCTAATAATGGAAGTATGATTAATTTTTGTTGTATGAATAAAATATCTTTAATTTCAGGACAAGGAGTTCGTGAAGGCGATAGTGGTGCAGGCTTAACCTTTTTACACACTAGTTCTTATTATTTAACCGGAGTAGTGAGTGTGAAAGATCCAAACACAAATAATTCAATTGCAGTTTTTACAGATGTTAAACACCATATTCAATGGATTCGTGAACTGTATAACAAACATACTTCTTATGCAAGTGACAATATAGCTAAGTCCATTAGGATGGTAGTTACATAAAAATAATTTATTTTAATTGTAATTGAAATCAATATTCCTATGAATAGTTTTTAACACTTGTGTAACATTTTTTAACAGTTAATACAATTGTTCATCTGAATGAAACTTCATATGAAATTATACATAGGTGGTTCCATTATAATATATTTCTTTTACACTTATTAAGTTTGAATAATTTTTAACATGAACAAATTTTGCATTGTACAATTAATTGTTTCATGATTATTATTATTGTACTTGATTATTAAAATAACTACTAGTTTTTTTATTTTTCTGTATTAATTTAAATTTAATACTATTTTATTGTCTTATGCCGGGTTGCATGAACAATAATATATTAATTTAATGATTCAATACAATTTAATGGACCAGGCCACTAAATCATGTTTATGTTTAGCAACTGTTCATGCAACCTGGCATTAGTTTTATTAATGACAACTTCTGCTTTGAATCCAACTTATTTTCGGAAGAATACCTAGGTATAAAATATATTTTATCAGTTAACATTTTTACAGGCTACATGGCGTAAATTAAGGTAAAACACGATTAAAGATAGTATCTATAGCCATGAGGTAAAGAATTAAAATTTAATAACTAGTTGTACTTAACATAGGTTAACTTGTCAATTGTAGTAATGAGTCATTGGCATCATTAGTGTACAATAATTTCTTTTGGGATATTTCAACTTAGTGGCAGTAGTAAGCATGCTTGTTCTACCTCCTGTTGGTTTTCAGGTATCCTAACATTTTCATTTTTAATTATTGTTGCTGAAACCACACATTTTTATTTTAAGAATCCTAGTTTCGATCTTAATTTTAACACAAAAAAAAATGTAATTACGTAGAACGGGGTGAAGTGAACATGCTGGGATGAAGTGGCCCATTCTCATTTTTTTGAATGTTTTGAATCAGTATAACTTTGACATGGTTTTATCCAAATTAATTTAATCAATTCTACCTCCTTAGCAGTATGATTACGAACAATTTTTGATACTAATAGTAATATGTACAAAATAATTTTGTTACCAAAACTACTTTTTTTGTTTTTATTTGGGAGTCTTAATATCTCAAAAGTAAGCAACTAAATTGAAAGTGTCCACTCTTAATAATCTTACCAATAAGTTCATATGAATTTATTATTTCAATCATAATTGTAAATTTGTTGTTATTTAGTTTTTGGCGAAACAAATTGTACAGTTTTAAAAACGTCAGGTGAATCGGACCCTCTCAAAACACCAAGAAGCTGCAGGAAAAACTATACAGGTCACTATAATTTGAAGTACACTGAACAAAATTTAACATTGGGAGTTAAACCTGTGAAATTAAATCAAATTTCTTTACAAAAATTATTTAAGAACAATTTTATATTTATAAATTTAGCATATTGCATATAATATTATGAATAAACAAGAAAAAATAATTGTTTTGCTCAAAATGTGGTCTATTTTAAAAAAATGCAATTTAGTGGTTCTCTTCAAAACTAGAATTGATCTAAGTGGTTTTTAATGAAAATCAAATGCCTGGTCCACTCCACCCCACGTATGTGGGTAAAGTGGACCACTATTTAAAACAAAAAAAAGTATAAATAACTTAAAAAAAAAAAATCATGAATATAGGTAGTTGTATTCATGCGTATAGATTATATATTCTAAGTTTCAATCGTTTTGATCAAATAGATTTCTTCGGAATCTTAAGAAATATACCAAAAACTGGTCCACTTCACCCTGTCCTATGGATACCTACCAAATTTGAATTTTTCTCCTATTTTTATAGACAAATTGATTTTTTTTTATCGTTTTTGTATTCAGTGTAGGTTAGTTTTACTTTCATTTTGGCTACCTACATCAATAGTAGTTTACTTGAACATTAATTAAATTGTAAAAGCCATAAAATTACTGAAAAAAATTAACAAAATCTATTCATATTATCCAGACTTGTGAAAAGTACCTACTTTTACTTTATATTAAAAATACCTATTTCAAATAACATAGAAAAAAATAATTCAGAATCACATAAACAAATGTTTTATATTATATTGAGTCTATTACAACAGTAATATACATCTGTTTTATCGGATATTGTGATTCTCTTTTCTAATAAGTAATAACATAATATTACATGTACATCAGTTAAGATACTTAACAATTATTAACCTTGATTCTAAGAGACTGAGATATAGATAAATAGTTTATCTGTATGCCGTGCTACCTATTTGTATTATTCAAACACACAGATAATAAATGTACAATAATATTTTACTAATATACTATAATTTTTACAAATCTATGTTCAAACATATTAAAAAATATAGGTATATATCATCTAAAATATGGGAAATATCCATCAAAGTTGTTATAAACGTTAAAATACAAATAATTATCCAGCCATTCGTTCTTTTTTTACCTTTTTTTCCCTGAATCCGATTAACCGAGAAAAGGTGGGGCCCAATTTACCTATTTCGATTATGACGTTCTCGTAAAACTTTGGTGACCTAAGCAATGTATAAGTAATAGTGAGCATGTCCAGTTGTGGCATCCCTAATAATTATCTCATGTTAGGCAGCAGCACAGTTCAAATATACATTCGGTTACTATCTTTAATTTTAAATTCTGAGCGAAGCGATGAATGTATTGATTTTATAATGATGTGTGTTTTTTTTTTATTTTTGTGTTTGTCATCACCTTTTAGGACAGTAAAAATGCTTGGATTTTCTTCAACGGTAACTTTTCTGATAGGAAAGTGAATCTTGTTCGTACTTTGGGGGGCCAAAAGTAAAAATTTCCCAGTAGTTTTCAAAAGCCACGTGAAAAACAAAAGAAAAATTAAGGAAAAACGGGATTTTGAAACTAACGGGAAAAATCGATTTTGGTTTTTGGTGCAACTCTAAAACAAATGACCGTAAGTACATGAAATTTTGACTGAATGTTTATATTAACATTTTCTATACACCATAACATTTTCCAAATATTTTGACTAATTTTGAGCTGTTAACGGACATTTTCAGTTTCCATTTTTTTTTAGTTTTTTTTCTAAAAATATCAATAAATTTTATTTGTTGGTTAAAAAAGCTTGAAAATTTAATAGAAGGCTCTTAGATTGTTGTTTCAAAGGCAGATGAACAAAATCCATAATCACAATTTTTTTTTATAAGCAGTTAAAGTTCAAATCTTGACAAAATACGGAAAAATCACGAAAATTAGCAAATTATTTTGAGTTGAGAATTCATAAAAATGTTTCTTTTTAAATCTAAGATTTGAAAATGTAATACAAGATTATTTATAAGTTTGTCTACCTTTATCAAAAAAAAAAATGTCTATAAAAAGTCAAATTAAATTTTTATGAGCGTTTGAAATTCATATTTTTACAACATTTGATATTCACTCGATATCTCATGTAACGATTTTCTTATTATGTTGTAATTAAAAACGTTTGACTGTAGATACTTGAAAATTTCACTGAATGTTTGTATTAACATTTTCTGTACACGATAAAATTTTGAAAATAATTTGACTCTTTTTGAGCTGTTTACGGACATTGTCAGTTTTAAATTTTTTTAGTTTTTTTTTCTATAAATATCCTTAAAATATTATTTGTTTGGTAAAAAAACGTGAAAATTTAGTATAAGGCTTCTGATATATCGTTCTATAGCTGTTAAAAAATATTAAAAATACATTGTCACAATTTTTTTTATAAGCATTTAAAGTTCAAATTTTGACAAAATTTATCAAATTTAAAATTTAATAATTATTTTGTAGTTAAAAATGTATAAAATGTTCAAATTTTATAGCTAAGGATTGAAAATTTAAAACAAGGTTCCATGTAAATAGGTAAATATCCAAATTATTTTATTCACAATAATATCATCAAATATACTTGGTAATATCATAGACTGACTGACCGTTTTCGCTCGGAATCGTTTTTCCTATACAATGATATTATATTATTGAATTCAAATTTAACACCATCCATTACAGTGACCCACTTGTAACCTACTGTACAGCAAACTAAATAATTCCTCGTAGTAATTAGTTATTTATCAGTATTTAATAAATGTATAGCTATTTACCCTGATTATTAGCGTAGTCTATATCCTAGTTTTAGGTATTAAATTATTGTATTCTACTTCAGCATATTTTCTGAAAGGAAAATAAATTTAATTAATACTTTAAGAGGTCAAAAAATTCCCAATAGTTTACACCATACAATTTTCAAAATATTTTGATCTATTAAGAGGTATAAGAAATTTTAGATTTTTATTATTTTTTTTCTAAATTAATGTCGATAAACATTGTTACGCTCGGTCAAAAAATCTTTAAAATTTAATACAAGGTTTCTTATTGTTACGTATTTTATATATAAGATAGGCGAAGGTACACACACGAGCATTGACAAAGTACGACTGCTTTATTTATCATTACGCACGACGGCGGACACACATAATAATCACATAATGTTGTATATATATATATATTTATCGTTACAGATAACATATCGGAGTATCGGACACACCGTACAATGTACATACATAACATCTTTCCCTTCTATATAATTTTAGTACAATAAATTAACTTATACAAAATTCATACAATTTAGAAAATAATAATAATGATTTAACATTTACAATTTTACACAATACATAATAAATATAACTTAAAAATTTTAAATAGATAAACAATATATTTTTTTTTTTTTTTTTTTTTTTTTTTTTTTTTTTTTATTTTTATTATTATTCAAGTTCCTTGGATGTACCTCATCATTTAATAACTCTTTTTCAATTTGTTTACATGCATTAATCTGATTTTATCACCAACCCGGACTAAATAACTGCACGTTCCCAACATTTTCATTATACGTCCAGTTAACCATTTCTGCCCTTTTGAATTATTTCGAACAAGAACTTTATCATTTATTTCGTACTTAGTAACATTTATATTTTTATTCTTTCTACTATTTGGTGGTTTAATATGGACAAATGATTTTTTGTTTAAAATTATATATTAAATCTGACGGACTACAACCTGTGCTTGTTGTTGGTGTGTTACGATATGATACTAAAATATTATTAATTTTTGATTGTATTCTTTTTACATCTCTCTCTACACACAAACTCTTTATTAATAATTTTTTATCGTTTGCACTCCTCGCTCTGCCAACCCATTAGACTCTGGATTGTATGGCGGCGAATGTACTAGTTTTATACAATTTTTCTCACAATATGCTTTAAATTCATTTGCGCCAAAAGGTGGACCATTATCGGTTACCATTATCTCTGGGGAACCAAAACGACAAAAACAATTTTCTAAAACTTCGATTACTTTTGAAGCCGTTGTACTTCCCATTGCAAAACACTCAATCCATTTGCTAAAACTGTCAACAATGATTAATAATTTAACTTGATTTATTTCTAGAAAATCGATGTGTATTCTTTTCCAAGAATCTGATGGATTTTCCCACGGAATATACACTTTCTCACTAACATTCTTATCGTTTTGATTACATTGGCATTCCGTACACGTCTTAATAAACTTATCTATATCAATATCGATATTAGGCCACCATACATACGACCTTGCGAGCATTTTCGAACGAACAATACCCGGATGGTTTTTATGTAATAACATTAATACGTCGTCTTCTCTTAATGACTTTGGAATTACTACGCGATTACCTAATATCAAACAGTCATTTACTAACGATAATTCTTCCCGTCTTTTATAATATTGTTGGCAATCTGATTTTAACGACTTTACCCCGGCCAACCTTCTTTCGTATACTGACTTATTTCTTTTAATACTTCGTCTGTACTCGTTTTTTTGCTCACTTCCTTATACGTTAAAGGTAAATTTTCTAATAATAAAATTGAACAAGCATTTTCCCCAGTATTACTACTTTGAGGTAATCTTGATAACGCGTCTGCGTTACTTATGTCTACCCCCTTCCTATGTTGAATCTCGTACTGATAACTAGACAATATAACTGCCCATCTTTGTAATCTAGATGAAGCTACAACAGGTATATTCTTTGACGAATTAAAAATTGATTTTAACGGCAAATGATCAGTTACTAAAATAAATTTGCGTGCAAACAAGTATTTATGGAATTTTTTTACTGCGAAGATTATTGCTACCCTTCACGCTCAATTTGTGCATAATTTTTTTCTGCCGCTGATAAGGTGCTAGACGCGAATAAAATTGGCTTCTCCTCCCCATCTATCAAATGACTAAGAACTGCACCGACACCATAGCTAGAACTGTCACACGTAACTACTAGAGGTAAATCTGGATTATACGTGACTAATAATTGACTTTTTATTAATACCTGTTTTATATTTTCAAACGCTGATCGACATTCGTCAGACCAATTCCAAGGTATTTTATTTTTTGTTAAATTGTACAAGGGAGCTAATATAGATGACGACATTGGAATAAAACGTTGATACTAGTTTATGAGACCGAGAAATGATTTTAATTGTACTACATCATTAGGGCACGGTGCGTTTCTTATCGCATCCATTTTATTTCCATCAGGATGTACGCCTTGACAATCTATTTTATGACCTAGAAATTGTACACTTGAACAATAAAACTGACATTTCTCAAAATTTACTTTAACTCTATACTCATTTAAACGTTCTAACACCGCATTAACATTTTCTTCACACTCTGACCTTGACGAGCCGCAGATTATTATGTCATCTAAATATACTTGTACTTTAGAAACACCTCGTAAAATATTTTCCATGACTGACTGAAATATACTTGGCGCTGACGCTACCCCATAACATAAACGATTAAAACAGTACACCCTTTATGAGTATTAATTGTAAGAAACTTACGACTTTCAGGTGCAACCTGTAATTGTAAATACGCTTCTGCTAAATCAAAACAGTGAACACACTTCCCCCGGATAACTCATTAAACACATCATCGACTCTTGGTAATGGGTGTTGTTCAATTTGTAATTTTGGATTTAAGGTAGTTTTTAAATCTACACATATTCTAATTTTATTATTTTTTTTTTGGTACTACTACAATAGGCGATGCCCAGTCACTAATTGAAACCTTACTTATAACTCCTTCAACTTCTAATCTATTTAACTCAATTTCTACAGCAGCAGACTTTAGTGCATATGGTACTTGATATGCTCTATGGAAAACTGGTACGCTATTTTCTTTTAAAGATAAATTGACCTCATGGTCTTTTATATAATCAGCTGGTTTATCATTTAATTTAACCACCCCGGGAAACTTGAGTTTAATATTGTTAATTACATCTATTTCACTTAAAACGCAATTATTATTATTTACAGAATTCATAATATTTTTCCCGATTTTGCAATCTACATTACTACTTATACAATTTAGACACATATTCGATCTCCAGTTTGAATATAACTTATCTAACCAAGATCGACCTACTAAAACTTTTTTTACAGAGTTTTCCGTTATAATTAAATATAGTTTAATATTTTTTTGATTTGACATCTCGACATTTACAAGTGTTTGACCTAAAACCTTGACTGGTTCACAATTTACAGAACTTAATTGAATATGTTTTTTTTCTAATTTACATGAATTATTAAAATACATATTAAAATATTTAATCGGCATAACTGAAACCGACGCTCCACTATCTACTTCAAACGGAATAAGCTTATTATTAACTTTGATTTTAATCACAAGTGGATTTCCCCCACTATTCTGAGACACATTATTTACTAAATCAATAGACTCTAAATTATTTTTAATTTTTGTCTTACACATTTTCGACGTATGACCTTTTAATTTACATGAAAAACATTCCCACTCTCTGGCTGGACACGTACGGACATCGTGCTTCCTTCCACATCTATAGCATTGACCAAACTTAAGACTTCGTGAACTTTGACTGCCGTGCTGAATTGACTGACCATTTTTTTGACCAGGTTTTGACGACTTCCCAGACCACGGTTTTCCACCAGAATTTCCGTTCCACTTGAGTTCCGACTTCGATGACGAATGTGTTTGACGAGACACATTTTTCCCATTATTGATAAAATTTACTTGTGATTTATTGTTCATTTGTTGTGTTTGATTACAAACCAACTCCGAATCCAAAGCAATTTTACATGCTTCTTCAAACGTTAGGGACTCTATACCAAGTAATTTTCGTTGACACGATTCATCACTTATCCCTACAATAAGCCGATCTCGCAGTGCATCGTTTAAAAACGAACCAAATACACAAAAACTTGATAATTTTTTTAATGCTGTTATGTACTCCCGAGTTGACTCACCCTGGTTCTGTGTACGTTGGTTAAAAATAAATCTTTCACTCACTACAAGACGACGTGGTGAATATATTTCTTCCAATTTGGACACTAACTCGTCGTATGACTTTAATTGTGGTTCCTCCGGCAAACAAGCATCTTTTAATTGACTATATGCTTCCGAACCAATGTATGCGATTAAATAGGACTTTTTATCAGCCTCTTTAACTTTTAAAACGGTCAACTGCGCGTTTAATCGATCTAAATAATTACTGAATGATTCCAAACCCGGTATGTATTGCGAAATATTCGACATTATAATCACAACAAGAAAATTAAATAAATATTTTCACCGAATTTTCATCTTCGTCGCCAAATGTTACGTATTTTATATATAAGATAGGCGAAGGTACACACACGAGCATTGACAAAGTACGACTGCTTTATTTATCATTACGCACGACGGCGGACACACATAATAATCACATAATGTTGTATATATATATATTTATCGTTACAGATAACATATCGGAGTATCGGACACACCGTACAATGTACATACATAACACTTATAAGTTGGTGCTAGTGGAAATTAAAAAAAGTTTAGCGTCACAATAATAGAAGCAATACAACTTTAAAATGTGCACCAATTTACGAGCCACGCCAATTATTACATTCACTTCTATAGTTCTATGCAGTGTTGGGTAATAACGTAACGCAAATTACAAATTACTGTAATGCGATTACTTTTCAGTAACGCAGCAGTAATTTCATTAAATTTTCCATAAAGTAACGGTATTGTAACAAAATTACTTTTTAAAAGTAATTTTTTATTGATTAATTAATTTAACATACTTACGCGTTATTTTCCATGTTATTAAAATAATAGTTTTCAATATAATATTTTTTTTTTTTTATTTCGTATGGCTTAGATATAACATTCACAGTTTAGCATAATAAAATTCACATAGTATAAAAATAGGTACAAGTATTAAAATAGATTAATAAATAAAATATAGCTGATTGATAACAAATTATATAGGTAATACATATATAGGTCTTTATTTAAATCTTTATGTCCAGGGAGTTCAGCCATTGCACTGCATCTGTTGTGGCTTTGTGTAATTCTTTCATTCCTCCTTGGAATCGACGAATAGTACATTCATCAGTAATGTGTGTAGCAGTTTGCTTTCTGTGTCCGCAATTACATCCTGGCGAGTCCCTTAGTCCCCATTTGTGGAGCATGTGTCCTGTTCTTCCGTGTCCCGTTCGAAGTCTATTTAATGCTACCCAATCTCTTCTCGGGAGGTCAGAGCCCGGAACTCCTTCTGTTGGGTTATTGATTAGGTTGAGTTTGTCAGGATTATTGCTTTTCCATTCATTATTCCATTCTGTGTTTATATTGAAATTTCCTGATATTAATTTTTTGGGCAAGCCTCCAAGTAGGTTTTCTTGATTTTAGCCTTATGTTAGGTCCAGTGTTTATGTCGTTTTGAATTGGGAGCATTGTATTCGAGAAGCATTTATTCCACTCTCGTATTAGTGAATTGTATCGATGTAGGTGTGGTGGACATAAGTTACTGAGTACAGGCAGCCAATCTATGGGGGTAGATTTAACCGCTCCAGTGATAATTCTCATAGCAGAGTTGAGTTGGGTATCTACTTTATTTGTGTGGGCACTTTGTAACCATACTGGTGAGCAATAATCAGCTACCGATCGTGTAAGTGCTACTGTTGATATTCTGAGGGTATTGCTATCTGCTCCCCATTCTGAGTTTGCTAGTTTTTGGATGATATTGTTCCTTGTTTTCAGTTTTGCAGCAGTCTTTGTCAGATGTTCCTTGTAGGTGAGGGTTCTATCCAAGGTTACCCCAAAGATATTGGGGAAACGGCTATTTTTAATCACCTGTCCATCAAAAATTACGTCGATTTGGTGATTGGCCATTTTATTGCAGAGGTGGAACAAGGTAACCTCTGTTTTCATTGGGTTTGGTTTTAATCTCCAGCGTTTGAAATAATGGTTTAAGGATTCTAGGTCTTTATTTAGGGTTGTCTCACACAGGTCAAATGTTTTTGCTTGTGCTACCAATGCTATGTCATCAGCGTATATATATTTACCAGAGTCTGTAGGTGGTATATCATAAGTGTAGAGGTTGAATAACAGCGGTGCCAGCACTGAGCCTTGAGGAAGTCCATTGTTCAAAGTTTTTTGTTTGCTTTCAGCATCATCAATGATCACTTTGAATAGTCTGTTGCTTAGCATGTTGTTTAGTAATTTACCTAGAGTTTGACATGGTATAATTCGTAGAAATTTAGTAATCAGTCCTTCTCGCCATACAGTGTCATAGGCTGCTGTCAGATCGATGAATGCTGTTGCGGTTTTGAGCTGTTTTTCAAATCCATTCTCAATTCGGGTGGTTAATGCAAGAACCTGGTCGCAACAATTTCTTCCTGATCTAAAACCCGCCTGTTCTATAGGGATGACCTGATTTATTGTGTCAGAGATACGATTGAAGATAAGACGTTCAAGCAGCTTATAACTGACGCTAAGCAGGGCAATTGGTCGGTAGCTTTGTACTTCATTACTTGGCTTGCCTGGCTTAAGTATAGCTAAAATTTTAGTTTTCTTGAAATACCTTGGGAGTTTGTTGCTACCTATGATGTCTGAGTAAAATTTTGAGAGCCATATTCTAACTTTAGGACCACTATGTTTTAAGAATTCTGGGTACATGTCATCAAAGCCAGCTGCTTTTCCAGATTTCATGCATTTGATTGCAGTTGTAATTTCGGTGTCAGTAAAGTCTCTCGCAAAAGTAGATTTTGGTTCAGCATTACGCTTGCTTTCCCTTAGTTCAGTTTTAACTTTTGTTCTATACTTGTTATCTATTTTTGCCCTGGAGAGTTCAATTATTCGATTAGCAAATGCATTTGGCTTAATTTCGGTATTATGTTTTTTCGTTTGTTATTGGGATCGATTTTCCTGAGTAGATTCCACGCTTTTCTGCTAGAATGTTTAAAGTCCATTTCTTCTATTGTATTCATCCATCGGGTTTTTCGTGATATGGAAAGTGAATTTAAGAGTGCATCTGCTGTCTCTGGGTTATTGTTTATATGGTATTCATTATATAGATCGTCACTTTCTTTGCTCCAGCCCGGAATGTACTCTTTTCTATAACCCCTGGGATGCATTTCTTTGCTGTTTGGATGACCATCTTGACAAAGCGATCATAGTTGTTAGCTTCTGGTTTGATCCATCTTATGTTATCATCCAAGCGTTTTCTGTAATCATTCCAGTCTGCCTTTAAAAAATTCCAACGGGGTTTTAGAATGGAATTTGTGATTGGTATTTGAATTCCAACTTTGATAAAGATTGGTCTATGTTGGCTTCGAGGGAAGTCGCTGAGAACTTGTCTACTTGTTCTTACTGGGAGTCCATGGTTGTTTTTTGTCACGAAGCATAGGTCAGGGTTGTAATCTTTTTGCCATCTTGCAGATCTGAATGTACCTACATCTTTTAGGTCGATCATAAGAGCTAGGTCTTTTTGTTCTACACCCAATCGTAAAGTGTATTTCCATTTTCATCATTAGTGTCATAGCCCCATGCACTATGGTGGCTATTAAAATCGCCAATAATGAGTGTAGGATGTTGTACTTGGGGGAGAGTTGTAGCTGTCCACTTCTCACCAGGGGGTTTGTAGACGTTAATTATATTGATTTCCCCTATTCTTATATGGGTAAGTGAGATGTTATTAGTTATTGTGGTGCAGATATGTTCCCAATCAGAGGTATCATTCCTGATGTATATTGCGGTTCCGTATTTGTTATGGTATGTTGCATGTGCTAGCCTGAAGCCTGCAATACTGCCTCTGTTTAAGAGGTCTTCTTCTTTTTCGGCATGTGTTTCTTGTAGGAGTAGAACTTTTATTTTATTATCAAGTAGTAATCTGGATAAGTATTCAGCTTTATTTCGACTAATGCCCTCTATATTGAGTTGTAAGATGTGTAGCTGGGGGCCCACATCCCGAGTCTGGTAGCCCTGATAAGGGCCATTTTTATTTTATTTTTATTTTTATTATGATAAGTAGGCTGAATGTTATATGTCATCGTGAGATCTAGGACAGTACGATGGCCGAGTTTGGTAAATCTTTTGCCGTCTAAGACGTTGCCCGGGGTACACTGCGTGGAAGCGATTTACCGTTGTACCCCTTCAATATAATATTACAAAAAAAAAAAACAAACCGATATGATATTCCAGAAAAATTAAAAATCAATTATATTTATTTTTGATTCCGATAATAGTTAAAAATATTATTAAACATTCCAAGAATGTTTACTTTATTAGCAGAAAGTTTGGTTTGAACATAAAATCGAATTAAAATTAATTATGATTTCTGAGTTTTTGAACATACAGGTGAGATGAGTACATTTGTACATAATACTATAATAGGTCTATTATCACCAGGTGTATGATCGTAAAAAATATACATAATAGTTGAATCATATGAGTTGATATACGGTTCAGATATCCAGATATATGGTTAAAGAAATGATAACTGTTATCAATAATTAAAAAAAAAGTAAAGTTATTTATAACGGACTAACTTAATTAGTGAAAAAGTAATGTAACGTGATAAAAATAATTTTAGGTAACGCAAATGTAATTTAAATAAAAATATTTAAAGTAACGAGTAACGTAATTTCATTACTTTTTAAAATTAATTTACCCAACACTGCTTCTATGTAGTTAGTATACTATGCAAATAAAAAAGGTAATAATATAATATACCTAGTTATAATAAAATGATGCTAATTAACATATCATGTGGATATTATATAATATATAATAATCAAAAGGCTAACCTTATTGCTGGAACCTCTAAAATATCCCATTCGACAGACGCGTAAAATTCGGATAAATCAACACCGACGTCTACAACTCGTGAACCACTGACTTCATTTGCATGTCTCAAATCCACCTAAAAGTTAATATTATTTATAAAACGACATAATATGCACGTCTGCATGTCTTATGCATTGTACACAGTTTTTGAATACCAAGAAACAAATGTTATAATATATTATAAAAGGTGACAATTTAAGGGTGAATACTTATTTTCTTTAACTGCTAACGTTCTTGGAAATATTTTTTTATATTATTTGAATAGTAATTACAAAACACTATTTTTGAGTAATATTTTAATTTTGACTTTTTTCATTGTTATGATTGATTATAAGTTTTCACTTTTATGAATGGAAGCAAACATTTTTATTTTAATATTATGAATATTTTTTATGAGAACTTAATTTGAAACGTGTTATTGATTAGTTGGTTGAGCTGAGTGTATAGAAGCATTGGAAAACCAAGAAAAATTTTTGCCCGCTTCCCCACTCATAAAAACTTTTAATAGTTACTAAAAATAGGTAATAATATAAAAGTATAACCAATTAACTTTTCGTTTGAAATATGATTTTTATACATTGAAATTTACAACAAAAAAAAAATATATTTTTCTTCAACTAAAAAAATGTATGTTATCATTCAAAATCGTAAAATCATAAAAAAATACTCTAGCTGAGATTCTAGGTGCTTACAAAAAAGCCATATTACTTAATAACGCAATATTTAGACTCTCGTATTTTGAATTTTCCAATATTATGGACATTTTTACGAATAATTATTATGATTACCTACTAAATCAAACAAACCACTAGATATTCCTACTTCACAGGCAGACCACTACGTCCCTATTACCTCAACTTAAAAAAATATGTGAATGACTTTTTATATAACCTTTGAATGTATATTCCCACATATACTAAGAAGCAATAATATACTTCCACCCACTCAATTTAGTTTCAGTCCTAACTGTAATACGATATTCATCAGGTTTACAGAGTAGTTGAGGCTATCCCTACTTCACTCGAAATAAACCACCATTGTACTGATGTATTCTTAGACATATTTCATACTTTCCATACTTACTATCTCCTATTCAAACTTCCAAAATGTCTACCCCCAACGGTTTTTTCTATTAATTAAACCATATCTTACGTAATGACACATCCAAATACGACATTCTAATTAATGCAGGTGTGCCTCAAGGGATATATAAAACAGGGATACTGCTAAGAATATTCTATACTTGCTATGGTAAAAACAAAAATCAATCAGACACACGCGTTAACTTATTTCACGTGAAATCGCTATGTACCTACTCGCACAATACACGTGCCGTACGCATTTTTGACCGTTATAATATTATATCTTGTGTTATACCTAATAATAATATTATAATAATTTACGTGAGTAATAGTTGTATGTTTTGAATAATTGAACGTCGTCGTATTTATTTAGTTTCCGTGGTTATATTATTATTATTGATTTATAAAAAAATATTAAACCGTCTGTAAAAAGCACAATATTCGTATAGTGTTTTGCGTTCTGCTAGTTTTTTGTGATTTATTGTTCAAAAATCTGTTGTATGTTTCAATTTATATTTTCACACATGCCTTTGCCACGTTATGCTATGCCGAGCGGTCGTTATGTAAGCCACGGACGACGAAGTCCGACGGTCAAAGAGTGCTTGTTACTGTTGGTCATATTGATTCCACTGATCGACGGCGATACCGGAAGTCAAGACGCGCACGGCACTAGTCTGTACAAGCTGACGGATGTCGACCGGAAGATGTGGACTTCGGCCGATCTTATAGAACTCCAGTGCCGGAAGTCGGTCGGGTTGCTGATTCCCGGGGCGAATTTCAGCGACGGTGACGGCACCGACGTAAGGTTCCTGCAGTACTTCGATGTGATCAAAGGTGAAGCCAAGAAAATCGTGTCGTCGGTGGCCAGGAAACGAGCTATGATCGCCGTCGTGGACGCCCTGGGAGGTTACCTACACACCAAGCTCTTGCCACACGTTAGACAACAGTACTATGCGGGCCGGACAACTTACTCGACGGCCAAACGATTACATGACCTCGAGAAAAATATCAAGTGAATTTTTTTTTTTCGTAGTTTTTTTAAAACAGTGTTTTTAAAAATTTAAATCTATTTAAATATAATTTACTTTCGAGTAACTTGCAGCTAAGTAATCACATCATTAGAGGTAGGTAAGAACTGCAGACGAGCCTGCTTATATAATATATATATATATATATATATATATAGGTATAGCTAACCCGAACCTCTTAAATGAGGATAGGTACTACTTTTTTTCTATTTTTTTTCCCCCGTAACGCGTTCCGTACTATTTACATCTGATCTTGTTAGGACTTAGGATGCCGTGTCCGCTCAACCCACACGATTACCATTTACCACCGTCACACGCATCCGTTTCGACTTGCTGGGACCACTATATAGGTACAATTGTACAAATATGTTAAACAGTTGTTTATTATTATTTATTTAAGACGTTTCAAATCAAGTGTTTATAAAAAATGGATACAATATAGTATTGTGCTTGAAAATACTTCACGAAATTAAACATATTAAAATTATTGAATATTTATTAGGTAGGTATACAATTACTGTCTGTCATTATCCTATTATCCACCTCGATGTGTATAATAATGTTTATTTGTAAATGATTTCATCGTTATTATTATGATTATACCAAAATATAATCATCATTCGCGCGGCTGCCCACAGGTACATTTTGGGTACGGACGGCCGAGGTTGGGCAAGACCAATAGCGAGCGACCAGCGGTCCAGCGAGGACGTGTCGTTAGCGATGTGGCGGTCAGCCGAACGGAAGCCACAAACGACGGTTAGGCCCGGTGACGGGTCGGCGGAACGTTGCGTTGGCGTAGCGGCGGGCCGTTATGGTTTGCTGGGGAACAATGACCCCGTACCGTATTTTGACAACAACACGCGACCGCATTCTGTTGTGGTGCCATGGCGCCAAGGGCGGACTGTGTTGTACGGCATCCGGGACGCCGGTTGCCATCGGACGCTGTTCGACCACCTCGCTACGGCCACGGCGGCCAACATGCGCAGCCGCAGCGCCACCCTGCGTCAGTGGCTGGACGAGACCGTTCTGCCACTCGTGATGGCTGAGACCACAGACCGATGGTATCCGGCCCTGTGGGGCGCTACGCTCGTGGCCAGGCGTCTAAAAGACGTGGACGCTGTCACTCGTGTTGGTGATCGGGGCGGTCGGGGCCACCACCTGCAGGTGGACTGCGATTGGACGACCGCGGAGGGGCCCAGCCACAATTTTTATGCAACCATCGTGCTGGTGTCCGCGTACGTCTGCTGGTCAGTGGCCCTGACCATCGCACTTTATCACACCGAAGTACAATAGGAACTTTCTCCGTCGCCGTCCGCAATCTGACCGACTTCCGGTACTGGAGTTTTATACGATCGGCCGAAGTCCACATCTTCCGGTCGACATCCGTCAGCTTGTACAGACTGGTGCCGTGCGCGTCTTGACTTCCGGTATCGCCGTCGATCAGTGGAATCAATATGACCAACAGTAACAAGCACTCTTTGACCGTCGGACTTCGTCGTCCGTGGCTTACAACGACTTGTGAGAAAATATAAATATATATAACTTTGATTTTGTTCATAAAAATGTTATTGAAATAAAATATACTAAGTACAATTACTTCATATTATATGATATAATAATATATAAAATAAAATAAAAAAAGTCCGAGATACACTTATGATTATTTTTTTTTATTAATCTAAAAATTAAGATTATATTAATCTTAGGTATAATCATCCTACACTAGTGTAAAACTAGTATTATATTCCTAATTTTGAAGTACTTATGCTTACGCATTTTTAATATTCAAACCGTTCGTCGTGATATAAATAATATGTACCTTGTTATAGACCATAGTATGCAAATCATTTAATGATATAATAGTCGGGAAGTACTTTTGAGAATATCAAACCATAACGCAGTTAAGTAAATTATTACCTTTTCATTACTTTTAAAACAAATAAAATGCCTATATTTATCTTTATATGAATATTCGGCAGTAAATGTTAACAACACCGAACTAATTTCAAACTACACTGTACATTAGTAGTTCAAAACATGCAATTAGCAGATTGTTGTCAACTTTATCTGACGTCCGAGTTATGTAACAATGAAAGATTAATCTATAATAATATGTTGGAAATACTTTTAGAAAAATGTTTGGTAAATATATCAGGATAGAGTTTGGCTTGAATACTCTATTTAAATCTAACCTTTCTAAAGTTTAATTGGGTAGGTATTTAATATTTATTATATAATATTAAATTATTATTTTGTTCTTTTTATTAAAAATGTAAAAAACAATGTGTATAATATGTAAAAAATGTAATTAAAAAAAATATGATCGGTGTGCAGTTATCCATATATAATCAGCTTAATCTTTATCTCAATTAGCTTTATGTAATATAATATAGTTACGAACGTACAAGTACGCGGAAGTGGCTTAACTAGATTTGTGAGTTATGTGGTGCCATTGGTAAGGTGAAAATATTTGTAGCCAAAAAGATATATGTACATAATATGAATTTACCACCAAAATACCACCAAAGCATCCTAATGAACCTAAGTTCCTCCACAAATTAATCGTACCCAATATAGTGAAATGTTATCCATGGTAACAGTTTTAACAGTACACCGTCGTACACTACAAAACGGTCCTTTTCAGTACCACCAATCACAGCTCAGCACGACAAAAAAATCCGTTAGAATAACTTAGCGCCCTCATTACAGAGTCCCAAATTATTCAACACCCTTAACAACAAAGATAAGGTACTATATGTCGAAGCACTCCTTCTGGTAGAAATTTTTTTATCAATTACCCTATAATTATTACCTATGTATGTGCTACATATGATAGCAAAAACAACAAAGACATAAAATGTGGTACTTCATTGCAGACTCGTATGCAATATGTTTTTGTTTTTCAAATTGAATTTACATCGTCCTACTTTGGTTTGTAGGCGGTTTAAGCTTCTCCATAATCCCCATTTATTATTATATCCAGGTGCTAGATCTTCTGTTGGCATTATCCACGCTGTTTCGATTCCTAATTTTTCTCTTCATTTCTTGATTCTCTCTTCTTTTGGAGTTCTCATGATGTAATTTCTCCTTTTCATAAAACTATTTTTTGATTTGAGTCTATGTATTTTCTTGTGTTTCATGCATTATGTGTTGGGTATTATTAGTAATTTTAGTTAGTTTGATTTAAGTCTAGGATATTACTAAGTATATTTGATGATATTATTGTGAATAAAATAATTTGGATATTTACCTATTTACGTGGAACCTTGTTTTAAATTTTCAATCCTTACCTATAAATGTTGAACATTTTATAGATTTTTAACTACGAAATAATTATTACATTTTAAATTTGATAAATTTTGTCAACATTTGATCTTTAAATGCTGTAAAAAAAATTGTGCCTATGTATTTTTAATATTTTTCAGCTGCCATTGTAAAAATATATCAAGAGCATTGCATTCAATTTTCACGCTTTTTTTTACAAAATTTTATTGATATTTATATTTAGAGTTACACCAAAAACCGAAATCGATTTTTGAAAACCGATTTTACGTAAAAATTCCTGTTTTTCCTTAATTTTTATGTTTTTTTTCCCGGCGCTTTTGAAAACTATTTATAGAATTTGACATTTTGACCTCACCAACAATATTCTCTTTTCCATCAAAAAAGATACTGAAGTTGAAAATCGAAGCATTATATTTTCGAGTAGTTATCGTGTACACAGACACAAAATAAAAAACACATATCACTGTAAAATCAATACGTTCATCGTTTCACTCAGAATCTAAGATGTAAAAGCGGTACCTATTTAAAATTGAAATAAAAATCGAAAAAAAATATCAAATTAAATTGATATTGTACAATTATATAAAAATCGTAAAATTGTAATATCAATTAATTTTTAAATTGAAATCAAAAAAAACTTATAATATTGACTTACAAAATTCAAATTAAAACCAACATTTTTGTATTCGATTTCAAGCCCAGTGGGCATGTGTGTAAGCGCGCGGTGGGCGTGTTTACTAACTACCTAGTTGTACCCACATGTGCCTTATTAGCGTGGCCATTATGATTCGGGTATGGGTATCATAGTTGCATTTTTAAGTTGGTTTACGACCGTTAGTTTGATGGATTCTGGACTGAGTGCAGTAATGGTGTGTAGGTGTGAACAATTTATTAATAATTTTTATTTGACAACCCGAATACCTACATAAAATATAAATTATTGAGAATTGTATTTATTAAAAGGTTATAAAATAACAATTAACTATTCAATTATGTATTTTGATAAGCACAACACTTAATAAATTGTTTATACTTCTGTAAGTACAGTGTTTAATGTATACCCTATTATAATTACATTATGTTGAAATAATATATGACATAGAACCAAAATTCGAAAAACATTGTTTATAAATAAATATTACAAATAAAAGGAATAAGTTATTTTCCACAATATTTAATAGATACTGGCAAACTGGCATTATATTTTTACATAAAAAACATGCCAAACAAATAAAATGTGTGACATTTAACGATCTTGTCTAATTTGTTTGTGTTTATTCACGTGTATTTATGAAACTTGAGTTATTTAACCATAGGTACTACTACTATAAATAATAAATTAATAGTAAACAATATATCAATATTTTTATTATAATAAACATTTATTTTACATTTTGAAATTGTTGTGAGTTGTAAGGATATAATATTATAGAAAATACCATAGTATATCGGACGGTCATCCGGTGGCTGGGTAATAAATTTTATACTGCACGATGGCGGAGAGATGACAAAAATGTAGGTACCATATTATTATATTATTATTTTAAAGTGAATATATATTTTTCTTACATTAAATGAAATAAAATTTGTAAATAGTTTTAATATTTGTAATATGGACACTGTGACTAGCCCGAAGAAAAATGCCGCCCGTGACCAAGGAATCGAACCGGCGCCGGCTGCGTTGCAACCGACGCCTTAGACCGCTTGGCCACTCCGTCCCCTTTTTGAAATTGCTTTTACATTTAATGTACAATAATAGCTATTCACTAGCAGCTGTTGTATGTTCAAATTCCTGTGACCTTTCTTGAACACGTCCATTCGTATCTATATGGTTTTATCGCGTATTATGTTATGTTGGTTTGGTTGAGCAGACAGCTGTTACTACATGAATACTTAAGTAGCGACACACTGGCAGGTGTCGGTGAGTCGGTATAACAATAAGGGTAGACAAGACGTATATCGTTATTAATGTTTATAGACCCATAGAGGATAATATTATTGTATTTTGGTGTTCAAAGACGGGATCTTTGGAATAATATATTGATGCCAGGTGGAGTTTCTTTAATGTATTGTTATATAATATAATATAATATTTTATTGTTATATAGCCTATTCACTCTTGTATCGGTATTTTTTACTTGGGTCTATATACAATTCCAGGAACCCGACATTCGGCATAATATTATACAACACAAAGTCCGAACCCTCCGATCTTATGGCCATTGTTACATTTAGCATTTGACCCCCTGCAGGCATTCACCGCGTCGATACACAACACATTTTGTCGGTTAAACGAAATATTTTAGCTACGGACGAACTGAGGGCTGGTGCACAAGTCTGTTTTTTTTTCCACAAGTGGTTGAATGGAAACAATGCGTGTGGCCATGTGCACTGTACAATTTCATCACATAATATTACCTACGCCGTATTAAATGGGAGTGGATAAAAACGGACGTGTGATACCGTAAGACTCGACCGTTTATTAATATAAAATTAAAAAAATCAAATGTAACTAACACTGTGGTCCGTGGGCATACTACAAAGTGCAAGTTACAACATATTATTAACTAATATAATAAGAACAATACATTTAACCCTGCGTAGGTCGCGCGGATATCCATTGTAGTGCATCTAAAAATAAATGTATTTTTCGTATTTTGAAAACCTATAGAATTATCTTATCTTTTCGTTACCTTCTAATGACAACAGTTGCTGAATATAGTTAGTTCGTTTTCGAATGCCGGTCGCAGAAGTTGTCGTTGTAATTAGAGTTTAAAGTTTGTTGGATTACCAGTGTATGCCGCGCGATCTTTCACAGACGTTTATTTTATACAGTATTTTTAAAGTACCCTTGTTTTTTTGTGATTTTTAATATATGTAAAATACTTAAATATTAATATGTTTATACAGTAATATTATAAAAATTAAATTACATTTAATATCATTACAATTTAAGTAAACAAATTCTAATAAATTATTATTTATTCTCATTTAAGTTAAAATTCATATTCTAAAGTAAAAAATAAAAATAAAAGTTTTTTCTTTATCACAATGTATTTGTCAGTAAGTACTTAGTATATAATTATAATTTAAATTTTCAATATAGACTTAGAACCTATTAAAAAAAAAGTGGATTACAACTGTAAACCTACGCAGGGTTAAAATAAGCCCCAGTGACCTGCAGTAGGTAGTCTTTACCTGTTGTCCATGCCACTGTCATGTAATTTTATGAGTTATCCCTAAGATCCTAACCTAACCTATAATTATTATATTCCTATATTATTAATGTTGGTGAGTGATGAATTTATTTAAACAAAATATGTATTATAGCAAGAAACAAAAATAAATGTTTAAACCTAACATTTAATAATTCAAATTACCTACTTGCCCATTGTTTTTACTCGATGTTTATTAAAATAGTGTCCTGTCTTTTAAGCAAATAAACACATTCCATATATCAAAATTAAAATAATTAATAATTATTAAAGGAAAAAATTGGGGATAACATATTTGGTGAATTGGATTAATAAGTTTTAAGTTGTCTTTTACTTATGTTAAAAACAGTTGATACATTTGTTCATTTGAATTAAACATAATACATACGTATGTCATAATACATTGATAGTACCTAAGCATTTTATAATATATAATTGACACATATTAATTTCGAACAATTTTTAGCGAATCGCGGACATTTCATCCCCGCCGTTTCGCCCCCGTAAAAAAATGAGATCATGGACGTTTCGTCCCCGTCTATTATTAACATAGGACATTTGGCCCCCGGGAGCTAATATTATCGTCGTTGTCGTCGTCGTCTTTGTCACTGAACAACTCAAACAAAATTGGTTATTTCACATGTTAGGAAATTCCCAAAAATAATATTTTGAAAATAGTTATTAGTTTTAATAATAATAATAATAATAATATAATATTTATTAAATAAAAAAATATATGTGAAACCCCAAAGGGTAAGAGTACAGTATTGAAAGACTAAAATTATCGTTAATTTTACACATGAAGACAATAGTTGAAATTACTGAGAATAAATTAAACATCAATATTCAAATTATAAATACAAGTTTTTAGCTTAGAGCAGGAATCGAATTAGTTTTTTATTACAAGTTGTTGGTGGGCCATCCCCACATATTAATATAAATTATAAAGAAATTGTACGTTTTTTAAAAATAATTGAAATTTTAAATTATAAAAAGCCATTTAAATGTAGTGATTTAAAATACCGGGGACCAAACGTCCTATGGGTAGGTAAATAACATCACATAACTCCCGGGGGCCAAATGTTCTATCTTAATAATAGACGGGGACGAAACGTCCATTTACCATTTTTCGTATATACCTACTTATTTTGAATTGTACATTCATTGTTTCATAGCTATATTATTAGGTACTCGTTTTTGAGTTATATAACTTTATGTACAAAGGACATGTCTAAGGTATTGGGCAAACTAGATATGGATGCTTAGATGATTTGAAAACGTTTGTCATTACTGTAATTTATTGATAAAAATAATCTGTTAACAAATGTTATGTTTACAAACCGATTAATAATCTAAAAATTCACTAATCATAATGTGGTAAAAAAACAAAATTAGTGTTACATGCATACAATTTGAAAACACTACACTAGCAATATAAATATGGATATATTATAGGTACTTAATTTTGTATTTGTGTATAATGTTTCAATGCCATAGTGGTATACTTGGGTATTATTGTATTAATGTATTCCAGAAGGCGGCCATAATGCACCGCTCCTCGTCTGCGGGTGGGAGGTCATGTTATCGGTGTGAGTAAACGCAGTTGCAGGGTGTCATCCTGGACCAGAGGCTTACGGCATTTGCCAAACACACAGAGACGGTCGCCAAAAGTCTCCACTGGCTAGGCTCATGCACAACGTTAACCTAACCTAACCAGTGGAAGCGGAGAGGAGTGGGTAATCGGCTAGCAGTTACTTTCATTACAAATTCCACCGATATATCACTGTAGAAAAGTACTTATACATAATTTGTAATTAATAAGCTAAATGTGTATTGTACATTTGTTCCCCTACCCAATGACAGTCGTATGACTAATTTAGGTATTATTTATAAAATATATTTTGTTTCAGGACATGGAATGGGTCAGGGAGGTAGTGGTGTGGCGTATGCTTTTTGCACTCTAATAATTATTATTTAACCGGGGTAGTAAATATAATGGATCCAAATTCAAATAATTCAATCGCAGTTTTTACAGATGTTAAGTACCACATAAAATGGATTAGTGGACTGTAAAATAAACATAACTAAGTCCAATAGGATTATGGTGATGGGTATTATTATTTTATTTTTTTTTTCGTAGTATAGAGAACCGGATGGGGGACTGCGTTAGAATTACGTCCCTGGCGTTAGAATTACGTAGCGGGTATTATTAAAATAGTTTATTTCAATTGTAATTTATATCAATATTTGTAAATAGGTTTTCACTTATGTATAATAATTTTTAACAGTTCATACAAGTTAAAGTTACAATCGAAATATAGTGATCGACACTAAAAATAATGGGGACAGTTTTTGTAAATACTAACTTTTATAAAATACGATACCTACTAAAAGCAACCTTTCAAATGCAAATTGAAATATTATATAATATTTTTAGAAAACATATTACAAAATTCTAAATATATAGTCCTGTAATAGAAATATCTAGCCACGTATTTATTAATAGGTACTTCGAAAAAACCATCAGCTGTATATTTTGACGTAGTAGGAACCTATAGTATAATGCATTTTAAAACAAGATTGTAATACAATTTTTTCATTGCAATCTATCTACGTAGTTTGACCTTCGGTCGATAAAGTGGTCGCATATACCTGGTAAGTGATAGGACTATAGGAGGTACATAAACCAAACTGACATAACAGCGTCATGCGTTAGTATTTAAGATTTTTAGAAGACCCGACATAATGAGTCTAGAACTCTTGTGTAATAAAGTTGTATTGGTATTATAGTCTCTTACATAGTGTTATCTTAAGTCGTTTAAAATTAATAAATCCACAACAGATATTGTCAGTGTTTAATATTGGTATTATACATTATTATAGTATATTTTGCTATACCTTCATGACTACATGGTAGAAATTTCACAGTTATTGTTTTATATTTTTAAATATACCTAATTGTTTTAATTTCAGCTCACCATTGACAATGAAGGTGACGTATACGTGGTTAATATATTCATGTTTATTTTTCGGTAAGTAATATCAGTAGGTATTAAAAATTTAATAATAAATAGTAAATAGTAATAAAATCATGTTTTATAATGAAATATGTTTGTTCTTTGTGTAATAACTAATATGTATTAATATGTGGGTACTGATACTGATAAAACAAAATATAACTTCAAACCGATAATTTAAAAAAAAATTACTACCTACCTATACAAATACTGTTTTTTTATTGATAATAATACGAGTAATAACGAGTATATATTCTATGTGAAAATGTTATTGAAAACAGGGCCATTCCGGGGGGGGGGGGGGAATCACAATGTCCAACTAACGTACAATTAGTAGCATTAAAATTAATTTCAATTTCAATTTCTTAACAACTATTTGTCAAAAACTTTATGTTTACTATTTATTTTTATAATAGGTAATCTGATTGTAAAAAATTAAAAATAGTCATAGTATTTATAGAGACTTGCCTCTGCTTCTTGTATGACTGAACGACTGCGGGGACTGTACTACAACGAATTACGATAATATGTCGATATTAAACTATATAATATATTTTAATATTACACAGCCAGAAAGTTGTAACTTGTTGACTATAGTATAGTCAGCGTAATCCAAAGTTGTTACTAGAATTTTAATCTTTTTGTGAATATTTTCTTAATGTTGATTCATTACTTCTTTTTAAAAACTGAAAAGACCATTGGCCAACTTTATATTCTTTACAGGTTATTACTTCTTAACTTAGAAGCTTTGTTAATTTTTTATTTACGCGAAAATGCCCGACAAGTGTCAAAAAAAAAGAAAAGAATAATTAAAATGGAATGATTAACGTGTGGATAAATTTTTGATGATCGTTATTGAAAAAAACGTGAAATTAATATTCAATAACTCAACTTTATTACTTCGAGTAACAACACTAATTGACTTACTGACAACAATAACAAAAAATAAAATATTATGAAATTCATAACATATAATGAGCCGAGTATAATAAGTATGTATAATACAAAACCACTAACTAACCATTGTTTTTCGTATAATCTAAGTGTATTCGAATTTATTATCTCAGGAACCGGCGTTTTGTGTGAAAAAAAGTGCCCGTCTCTAGTTTCGGATAGTTTGGATATTAAATGTAGCCATAATGGTAACTATGTTAATTGTTCAAACCTATCGACACCCGGTACTATAGCAATACCGTCATGTAAGCCAACACATACTGTACCAAATGGACAAGATGAGGTTCCGCTTGAATTACTTTGTCAGGAAAATGGAATGTGGAATAATCAGCTATATAGATGCATTCCATGTAATTATATATTTTTATTATATTATGAACATAAGTTTCTAACTTATTTACATATATTTTAATAGTTTACTAAACTATAAACATTACTATTATAGATGCTATTGTTTGAATTGTAAAAAATTAAATTAAAAATGAACAAAACGTAATTGATGGGTTAAGAAGTGTATGATTAACGTCCGATTAATATTTTTAACCTTTAATTAAACTTTTTTTTTCTAGCTTAGGTATTATATTTTATGATTTAGTTTCATCTAAATTTGTACTCAAATATTATTTTAGATTGTGGTTAATAACCAAGAATTGAGTTTAGACAGCGGTGGCTCGTTGGTTGCTGTTGGGGGGGGGGGTACGACTTTAATATGATATCCCTAGTCATAGGTATATAACAAATAAAATAAAGCAAAATTATACTAATACATATTATTATATTATAACTATTAAAATTAAAATTATATTTGTCAAAGTATCGCAGGCTGCAGTAGAAATTAAATATTTGATATATCATAAGGTGTATAATACAAGAGGACGGTCTCTGCGAAAAAGGGCACAAGTCAGTTTTTAAAAATTAAATATCATACTTTTGTTTTGAAAATAATTGTATGCTGGATTGACTGGTGGCACTGATTTTTGGCTATCTCGATAGATAATATTATTGAGAGGAAGATAGCACCGAATATCAGTGCCACCAGTCAATCCGGTGTATAATTATTTTCAAAACAAAAGTATGATATTTAATTTTTAAAACTGACTTGTGCCCTTTACCACAGAGACCGTCATTGTAATAATAAATAATTGTAGACTGTAGTATACTATTATACATATTTTATACTTGTTAACAGTATAGAAAAATTGATAGGGAAATAATATTATTATATCATATTATATTAATATGAATAAAAATACTAATCACCAATAGCGACCGACAACAAGGCACGTATACGTATAGTTGGTTTAAAAAATAAATTAGTGATTACCTACTACACCCACTCTATAATATTTTCCATATGAATGACGCTGCTGCCAAAATGCATATATTATAAGATCGCAATATTTCTATATCCGCGTGAGCACGATCAAGTGCGTTATTTTATGACGTCTTGTTATTACGGATATTTTTCCACGGTGTCGGTTGTCTAAAACGCGTTTATAAAATCGCAGTTTAACGTACCAGCACGCTCACGATTTTGCGTTTAATTAACTTTTAACTAACGTTTTAAATCCGAACAGCTAGGACGAAGATATTTACTGTTTGTGTTTGCATGCGAACCCATACATTCCTGGTATCTAAGTGAAACAATATTCAATGTTTGCATACAAAAAAATAAATTGTATAATATGTATAATCAAAAATAATTGGAGTATTTAAAAAACAAGTATTAAACGAGTTGTCTTATTTTATTTAATTCAAATAGGGGGTTCGATCGTACCGTCGTCCAAGCAACGAGCCGCCACTGAGTTTAGATGGCGATAAAAACATATTGAAACATCACCTTGGAATGTTGTAGTATATAAATTGAATAAAGATAATAATAATAGCTATATGAGATTTAATATTATTTATAAGTTTGTGTAGTAAATAGGTAATAAAGTGGTTACTAACCAAGGCTCTGAATTTAATGCATTTGCATATTTTATTTGGCATACCGTATAAAAAAAGTATTCGGCCAAAAATTGAGTCGACTTATTTATAGTTAAAAATACTTCAAATACGAAGTCATATGTTGCATTTTTTTTTTATATTTTACGATCATATAATTGCAAGTTTTCATGATTCATTCGTATTAAGTGGACGTGGTACCCTCATGTGGTTGTCTCCGTCTTACAAGTGTGTAACTTAACAAAATGTACGTTCAGCAGATCACATTTAGCTCCGTTAGTTTAAAAAATAAAAGTGAATTGACCTCTTATAAAATTAAAAGGTAAGATTATTATCTAGACAACCTCATGGGATTTTTATTGTATTTTAATTTCAAAGTGAGTTATGAGTACAAACAATTTACATTTTTAAAATACTTATACATCACTTCAAAATTAAAATATAATAAAAAGCCCATGAGATTGCCTAGACAATATAATCTTACCTTTCAATTTTATAAGAAGTCAATTCACTCTAATATTTAAACTAACGGAGCTAAACCTAAACGTGACATGCTGAGCGTAAAATGTATTGTCGTAATTGTCACACTTGTCTTGTAAGTGTGAGATAACACATCATCTTAATGCTTATTTTATTTTGTGGGCCCATCATTCTGGTCTAAATTGGTCTAATAAACCTGTATCTCATAAAACCGATAGTAAAACCATGATTGATCTGATATCTACAAATCTGTTATCCGTATATAAAAGTGTAATATTTTACAAATTAGAAAAATAAATAGGTACGTACTAAGAACCTACAACTGCTACAACTATATTACAAAACTTGATCACGCAGTTTTGTAATAATGACATTATTATATAGCATTTTTTTTTATTTTGAGTGCATATTTTTGAATTTTTTAATGCGTATTTAACATTTTTTTAGTGCATTACATTCACAGCCCTGGTAATAACTAACAAATTCTAGAGTTACGAATATTATTCTAAATATGGTGCTTCTAATATTACATCTAATATTGTTTTAGATTGTGGTAGAGTAAATATAAAAAACCAAATAATAAAAGGTAGAAATAAGGCAGTGGTTGGAACAGCGCCTTGGAATGTTGGAATATATCGGTTAGATAAAATAAATTTAAATTATGACTTGATATGTGGAGGATCATTAATTGCTCCAAATTTAGTCGTATCAGGTAAAAACTTTGTAAAATGTATTTAAAAAGTAATGAAAATTAATTGAATAATATTTTTAGTGGCTCACTGTTTTTGGAAAAAAGGTATGTTATCTAATAATATATCAATAAACGATGGTCTATACAAAATAGCTGTTGGAAAATACGACAGAAATTTTACAATTATTGACAGTGACCTTACTCAAATAATAAATGTAAGATATTAATAACTCAAAATTCTACAAAAAATCTGTATGATTTATATAATATAAATTAAAACTATTGTGCAGGTTGTGATGATTCACCTGAATGAAGATTATAATGGACGTTATGGGTTTCATGCTCAAGATATAGCTATTATTGTATTACAAAAGGGAGTTTCTTTTAGTAATGATGTTGCACCTGTGTGTATCGATTGGAATGGTAAATACAATGTAGTAAATGGAGATCAAGGAAAGGTTGGTTTCTAGTCTTGTTTGAATAATTAAATAGTGATTTAATTACAGTTACAGATAATAACAACACTAAAAAAGATATGCGAGTGAACACTGCTCAGCTGTACAGTAGATTACAAGTTCACTGGATAATGGATGGTTTTATATTTAAATAATATAATATCATTGTATAAGGAAAATGATACTGAGCGGTCGTTCAGCCTATTTTATAATGAAACTTTTAAATTACAACAAAATAATTGAGATCGTTAAATATTATTCGTTTAAATATCTAATTTCGTCAAAATGTGAAATCAAAATAACGATAGAAAAATGAGTATTTATATTTTTCAATATAATTACATTTTTATTTTTTATTTGGTGTCAGTATAAACTACTTATGATATACCGGTGACATATACATTGTCTATGTATAAAGGTGTTAGTTGTATAAGAAAAACTAAAGCGATTTTGTCAAAAACTGGTTTTGTGTAAAAAGCCCCGTTTTTCCTTAACTTTTTTTTTTGTATTTTCTAACGCATATGAAGACTATTGTAAATTTTCCAAATTGATCTATCAAAAATACCAACTAGATTTGCTTTTTAATCAGAAAAGATGTTGCATTTGAAAATCTAACATATTTTCTACTGAAACAAAATAAATGTTTACACTAAAAAAAAGAAATAAATCAATGTAAAATTCATACATTTATCGCCTCACTTAGAATCGAAAATACCTAAAAAATGAACTATTATACAATCATATTATAATTGTACATAATAAATCTGTTTTATACTTTTACAGATCGTTAGTTGGGGAAAGACGGAAACAGGCCTTCCAAGTCCTGTTTTATTAGAAGCATCTTTACCGTACATCGACCATAGTTCTTGCCGGAATATGTATACAAACGGATTTGAATCATTTGTGACTGAAGATAAGTTTTGTGCTGGTTTTTCACTGGGTAATAAAATATCTTAACATTTTAATACCATAAAATCATTAACTCAACTTAAACACTGAATATTGAAGATTGACACTTTTAAAAATGAATATTAACTTAATTTGTACCAAATTAATGAATCACATTTTACAATAATTTATTGTAATTAGTATAAGAATCCAAAATATATTTCTACAAATCTAGCAAACAATAAACTATATACATAACCTTAATTGTCGAGATATAATAACTTAATATGTTGACATCGAATTAATAATAAAAATAAACTATATACAAAGTCGTACGTTGAGCGCCACTTTGTCGTACCTATTCATTGTTTTAATTGACACACCCTAAAACTATAACGCATTGACTTATCATACATTACACGATAATGATCCATAATCGATAATATCTAAATTCTAAAAGATAACCTAACTTGCTGTGTTGGATTTTGGTGAGGTACAACTGCATAATATTACCGTATTAGTGTCGTTGCTTCTTATACTTCATCGAATCATGTAATGTTTTAGGACAAGGAGTGGGAAGAGGAGATAGCGGCGCAGGCTTATGCTTTTTACACTCTAAGTCTTATTATTTAACCGGATTAGCGAGTATCAAGGATCCAAATACAAATAATTCAATCGCAGGTTTTACAGAAGTTAAGTACCATATTCAATGGATTCGTGGAATGTATAACAAACATAGTTATTATATATAAGGTTATAAATTTGAAATATTTCAAAATTGAAAATTTCACTCTTTTTAAAATATTTCAATGAAATTATGAAAAATATTTTTTTTTTTTTAAACGTGATTGGTTATAGATGATTAGAAATAATATATTGATTACACACTTAGAAATAAAGAGAAACATATTATTTTTGTTAATTTATTATTTCATATTTGTAAATTCTATATGTAGTGCTGAAAAATATTCCTAGCATTATTTTGAGAGTAAAAACATTTTTTATATGCGTTTTAAAATATTGTCAGCGATCCAAAAGTTAATGGTTTGGAATAAAGTTGAAGTCAATTTCAACCAGTGAATAAAATAATAGTGTATTTTCAGCAATTATTAAGTATAAAAGTCGTTGGTATATGTGTGTGTATGTGACTGTTTTATTTAATACTTAGATCATATTTTATATATTGTAAAAGGTCACGATTCTAGACTATTATAAGAGTGGTTTGTGTCTATACATTGTGAATATAATATAATATAATTATAATATAGTATAATATAATATGCATTCTCAGAGCCATGGCTCTCAACAATATGTTATGATTTAAGACCGGATTTATATTCTTTTAAAATACCTAAAATATGATGCTAATATTCTCTAAAAAACCTTCAAATATTCTCATTATATTCTCTTAAAAATTTAAAAAATATACAAAAATAATCAATAAACATCATTATTTGCCTTATTAGTATGCATTTAAAATTTTTTTTTTTAAATATTAT
Source organism: Sitobion miscanthi (assembly GCA_008086715.1). Taxonomy (NCBI): domain Eukaryota; kingdom Metazoa; phylum Arthropoda; class Insecta; order Hemiptera; family Aphididae; genus Sitobion; species Sitobion miscanthi. The sequence continues at coordinate 354,691 of CM017800.1, forward strand.
TTTAATAGTGAGGTATTAATTAGGTATTAAAAGTTGCGTATTCTAATGGAATACTATTGCATTTAGTAAGAGTTGGAAATGATAAAAAAAAAAAATTGTAAATGTTCAAAATTTTTTTTCTGGGTACCGTAATATTAAAAATTCAAAATAAATACAAATTTTTCCTCACAATTTACGAAATATTCCAAAATATGCTAAATAGGTTAAGTATTCTCTAACCCATGAAATATTCTCAAATATGCAAAAAAAAACTTTTTTCTACGCATTCGGAATCCAACGAACCGTCCACATTTTTTAGTCTCATAAGACTGCATAGACCCAGTAACGATATGTTAAAACATATAAATCCGGTCCTTAGTTATGATGTTGAATTGGTTTATGAGTTTGTAATTTAAGAGTTAAAAGGCATTGTTTAAATTTGTTATATTAAAGATTTGTTAAACAACTTATAAATTATATGTAAATATGTTACATATTTTCTTTGTTTCATACAACAAATCAACTTTTAAAAATGTTCACTTGGAATTTGATGATTATAAACTTTTATATATAATAAACATTTTTATTTTTATTTTTCATGGAAATGAAATATTTCAAGAAAATAAATTTCATGAAAATTTTAAAACCCTAATTATATGTAACAAGATTATGGTAATGATATTAAAATTATCACGTGCATGTTAATTTTAAAAACGAAAAATAAATGTAGAGACCGAAGAGTATATATTTTAACTATTTTATTTAGATTTTGAAATTTATCAAAAACGAATGCCCAAGATTTGTAATTAAAGTTTAGAAGCATTAATATAGCAGGTATATTTAGTTAAAGTTACATATTATACATAATATGATGATAATGGCTCTCTCTCGACGTGTTCGCAGTGATGGTAGTGGTTTGTTTTTTTTTATCTCACGCGAGTCCTCAACAACCCTTTTCCACCCCTTGACCTTTATTAATCGGTTATAGTAAAATATGTATAGGAATCGACTGCACGAGTAGGACAACCGACAGTCCTTGACGTTCTGGTGCACCAACAGCTCTGCCAATTTATTTTGACCTTCAACTGGTGACTCGCCGATCTGCGTTTGCCCCTGATCATGTTGCCAAACACACCATGGACGAACTGAATGTTCCCGAGTCTAAAGAATTTTCACTAAAAAGGCACGAGTTTGGTTTGGTGGCGGCAGAGGCGTTGACGGTGTGGCTGCCGAAGTGTTGGCGGTTTTCAGCGGCCTTGGGACAGTTTAGAAATTCAAAAAAAATATTTGTTTATTATTACAATAATTTTTTTTTAACTTTTTTCTCAAAATCATTGTTAACAATACACAATTGGATCTGTGTATGGGTCAGAAAGAGAAAACATATATATATATTATTAATATACAACAATATTTTTGTTAAATATGTTTAGGTGAACAAATTACAAGAAATGAGAGGTAATGAGTATATAGTGACTAATGCATAGCAAATACATTAATAACTGATAATTTTGGTAAACAAATGTCACTTAGACGTCATAACTCATGGGTCTAATAATAAAAAAGCGGGTAAGTGGATGTTGATCTGTCAAATGGTATGATATCATTGTATATGAAAAACGATACTGAGTGGAGACGGTTGTCAGTCTTGTATATTTTATTGTTATCATGGTAGCCGGTAAATTGAATAAATATTATAAAATTACAAAAAAATAACTAAAATTTTTATTCATGGTTATTTAATATGAAATTTCGTCCAAATTTAGAACTTCAAATGACTATTAAAAAACATGTGTTTGTGCAATTTTTAGATTTTTGGTTAAGAAATAACCGGCTTACGTTAAATTTTAAATCTTTAGCAATAAAAGTCGAACATTTTATAGATTTTTAACTAAAAATTCATTTATAAATTTCGTAAAAATTTAAGCTTTAAATACCTATAAAAAATTTTGCATATTATGTATTTTAATATTTTTCAACTGATATTATATCAATAGCCTTAGTTTATTTTTTCACGCTTTTTAACAAAACAAATATAATTTTATTGAAATTTATAGAAAAAAACCCGGTAGAGTTTACCATCGGGAGAGTTTACTATAAAAATCGGGAGAGTTTACCATACAATCGAGAGAGTTTACCACCGCCCGCAACCAGAACATAAAAAGGTACCTATTGAAAAAACATTCAACCATCCGACTTTTGAATGCAATCAAAATACTGTAAATAGGTATAAAAGGTTGAAATAGGACGCAATCGGATGACGCCCGTAACATTATCATTAAAATATAATATTAATTATATTTTCAACAGACGTAATCAATTTTACAACAAGTAGGTAAATCATACATTTATCTTTGCAAGCTATTTACGTAGGTAGTTTGACCTATTGTCGAGCATGGCGTGATCGTATGAAGCTTAAGGTACATAATAAAAAACTGACTACATATCATATGATAGTAGCTTACTAGCTTACATTTTTAGATGACCCTAAATGATGTGTCTAGAAGTTGTATTGGTATTATTATCTCTTACATAGTGTTATCTGATGAAGTAAAAAATTAACAAATGCTCTTCATAAATTGTCAGTGTTTAATATATTTATAGTATATTTTAGTATATCAACATGTTAGAAAATTTATATAACTTTTGTATAAACATTTATTGATTACATTCTTTAAATCTATTAGGTTTAACCTCTGCAGTCTCCTGCTCACCATTGACAATGAAGGTCACCTTCCTGTGGTGACGTCTTCCAGGATAATATATTAGTATATTCATGTTTAATTTTATACATCTTACTTCATGTTTAAATTTATATATCAATAAATAGAAAATCATGTTTTTAAGACATTATTTTATTATAATATTCATTAGGTATATTTAAACATTAAATATACCCAAAAGGTTTAGTAAATGTAGCTAAAGTGAAGAGTTTTGAATACAATATTATAATATAATATTTATCTACCAGTAATTTAATCAAAACAATACTCTATCATTAGATGGAAAGATTTTTCAAACTGGTTAATTTAAATTAAACTTAGTAGGTATACAAATACTGTTTTAAATTTTTCTCAGATTTAATTTTTTAATTTACAATAATATATTATTATGTGTTTATATGTGTGCCTGAGTATTCTATGTAAAATGGTTTTGAAACTATTGATATATTATTATTCCGAAGATATTGTTTAGTTGTTTTGTATAATCTCATTTTTTAAATACAGAATTTTGCTATAAATACTAAATTCTGAAAATAAAATAATTACTCCTTTATATTCGGCGATAACGATCAAAATAATTTAAATATAACCTATTTACGTGGAACCTTGTTTTAAATTTTCAATCCTTACCTATAAAAGTTAAACATTTTATACATTTTTAACTATACAAAATAATTATTAAATTTTAAATTTGATAAATTTTGTCAAAATTCCAACTATAAATGCTTATCAAAAAAATATTGTGCCTATGTATTTTTAATATTTTTCAACTGCCATTTAAGCAATATATCAGAAGCCTTGTACCTATTAAATGTTTACGCTTTTTTACACAACAAATAAAACTGTATTGACAATTATAAAAAAAAAAACCAAAATAATTGAAAACTAACAATGCCCGTAAACAGCTCAAAAAGAGTCAAAACATTTTTAAAATTTTATGGTGTATAGAAAATGAGAATGTAAATATTCAGTGCAATTTTTATGTATCTAAAGTTATTAGTTTTTAAATTACAACAAAATAACAAATTCGCTACATGAGAAATCGAGTGAATATCCAATATTGTAAAAATATGAACTTCAACCGCTATTAATAATTTGATTTGCTTGTGGACATTTTTTTTGTTGGTAAAGGTAGACAAATTTATGAATAATCTTGCATTACATTTTCAAATCTTAGATTTAAAAAGAAAAATTTTTTATGAATTTTTAACTCAAAATAATTTGCTAATTTTTGAGATTTTTCCATATTTCTTCAAGATTAAATTTTAAAATTATTTTTTTTTTATAACCATTTTAAGTTCAAATTTCGAAGAAGTTTTACTATCGCAAACGGTGATGATGACACAAAAATAAAAAACACACATAATTGTAAAACCAATACATTCATTGCTCCACTAAGAATTTAAAATTAAAATTTTGACACAAATTTTTAACGGTAAATTCAAAATAACTAATTTTTAGATCTGATTTTTAGAACAATTTTGATGGTAAAAACTAAAAACATTTATCCAAATAAGTGGTTTATTTTTTGAGAATTTTTTAAAATATCAATATATTTTTGAGTACTTTAATTTAGAACTTAAAGCTTTTTTTCAACTTTTTTTTTTTGTCAGGTCTTCCTATTGCAGCTTATATAACAAATGTTGACGCACATTCGAAACACAATATTTAATACATATAATAATTTATTATTTATACATAAGGTTATTGGATCCTACGGAATAAAGAATACAAAATAAATGATCAGCTATTTTAGATGGTTAGTACAGAGTATATAATATTATAATATACAAGTTAGTTATTAGAGCTATAAACAAAAGTAATTATATATAAAATCCGGCTATTCAATCCCACTACAATATTTGATGTAATTATAAAAAAAAACTCTTGCTGAATACAATATAATATAATATTGTAAAAAAGAGCGCACGGTTATTGAATACAGATGATGCTCGATCGATAAAAAACGTTTTATCACATAACCTTACAAATAAAAGTAACAATTTACAAGATAATAATTTACATATTCAGACAAAATATGGATCGTGCGTGTTTGCGTGTGTGTAGTCGGCTGGCGACCGATATAGGCCGCTGACCTATACCCGGGACATTGATGACGAGTATAGTGTGGTGTGAAGGAAATTAATCGCTGCCTCTTTATCTAATAATTAGTACCTAATTAATAATAAATAACACTATACGGATTTACTTTTTCTTTGTTCTGTGGCGGAAACGATTTGTATGTTGTGATAATTATTTGATTAAATATTACGAGTCCGATTTTTGGTTATGCTTAGTTATAATTTGTTTATGTTTATAGAAATATGTCCACCTCTACTATCAGATGGTTCAGATGTTAAAATATGTACTCTTAATCGTAAGTATGCTAATTGTTCAAATATATCGATGCCCGATACAATAGCAACAGCATCATATAAGTCAACATACAGTACACTAAATGGACAAGAAGAAACTTCAGTACTCCGCTAGAATTACTGTGACAGTGCAATGAAACAGGTATGGATTAAACAGCTATATAGTTGCAATCCTTGTAATTGTATTTTTATCATATAAATATAAGTTTCTAATATATATATATATATATTTAACTAATTTATTAAATTTTACTCTATCCTTGTTGATCTATTATGATTTATATTAATTATACTCATATATTATTTTAGATTACAGTAGAGTATATATCATAAGCAAAGTATTGACGAACAATGGTTAAAAAGCACTTATTGGAACGGCACCTTTGAATGTTTGAATATATAAATTAAATGAAAACAATTATAATTATTATGACTTGATTTGCGGAGGAACAATTGCTCCAAATATAGTCATTTCTGGTAAAATCTTAGTACAGCAAAAAATATCATAAACCTTCATTAAAAAAGAATGAAAATTAAATAAATATAATTTTTAGCTGCTCATTGTTTTTGGTAAAAATGTATGTGATCCAAGAGAATATCAATGATCGACGGTCTATACAGAATTTCTGTTGGAAAATATTAAGATAAAACTTTACAATTATTGACAATGATTTTACTCAAATAATGAATGTAAGTTATTAATATTTCAAAGTCTACAAATAATTTGTATGCTATGTTTAATATAATTTAAATCAATGTATAGGTAGAAATTGTTTACTCAGAAGAAGGTTATTATGGACTTCATGAGTTTCACGCTGAAAATATAAATATTATTGTATTACAAAACAGAGTTTCTTTTAATAATGATGCTGCGACTGTTTGTATCGATTGGAATGGTAAATACAAGGTAGTCAATGAAAATCAAGTAAAGGTTGGTTTTTAGTATTATTTAAATAATATAGGTGATTTAATTACAATGGTTGTTAATAAGTATTGTGCCAGTTCTATTTTTGGTAATACACACTGAGCACCCAAGTAAAATTAATTTTTTTTTTTAGAAAAGTCGTCATCGACTTACATAATACATAATTAAATAGAGTTTACTCCGTATGAAATAAATAAACAGTAATAACCTCAGACAGTTAGATCTATAATGCTTAAATTTCAAACGACTGCATAACAGTTATACCACAATGGTTATGGTCGGAAAGACATTTATTAAATCATAACAAACATAATATTATAATACCCCACTGAGGTCCGCGGATAGTCATACTGCTTTTCAAAGTATTTTATCACCAAATCGAAATTTTAACTTTGGACCTTCCTTTTAGTAGTAGAAAAGTACAGTACTGGTTAGAATTTTTACAAAGGATATTGCGGAGAAACACGTAAGATACAGTGTGTACAGGAGGTTAATGGCCCGTCCAAAGTCGGTGGTCGAAAGCAGTTATATTTGCGTCAATCGGAGATGCAAATTCAGACGACCCCTGCTTCTAGGCTGTACCTATATTTTAATGTGTTAGTAGGTACGTGTTTCTGTTATATAACACGAGGTTAACTTATGATTTTAATCCAATAGTCTAATTGTCTAAAGCATATATGACCTGTTATTCTACTATAGGTACTATCACGATGATTTTATAGTGTACGGTGTAACGTAAGTACTTCCAGTTGTAGGCCATTTGTGTCGTTTTGCAGAGCGTCTTTCAAATATCGAAAGGGTGTGGAGATGTAGAGTAATATGTTTATGCGTTGAATACTTGAATGTTGTGCGTGTGTGTATAAGGATATGTATGACGTATGTATATGTATATTGCAACCTCACATCATGTATGGTTCTTTGGAATTAATTATCCTGTGCTTTGTATTTTAGTATACTTTGGAGAAATTTTAAATGTTTTATATTACGCTACTTTGGTGGCTTACATTAAAATAAACTATATTATACCTTTATCATTATAATATTGTACTATATTGTGCTACATGTTCATCGTAGTGTATTTTAATGTTAATGACTGCCTATAGTATACGACGGTACCAAGTGGCTGATGTAGTTATAGTTTAAAATGTTTTTGGAAGTAGTTGTTTATTGAGTGATTCATTGGAGATTTGATAATCACACTATATGATTTTAATTCACAATTATGTAATCAATAATAATAAATAATAATTGATAATAATTTGAAATGCATTGAGTTATCGACTAACAGTTAATTTTATCACAAATTCCACTGATGGAATGTGGTAAGTGTGGATGTGTGTAGAAGACACCAGGCCATTAATTATTATTGTTTCAAACTACATCTGCCGCATGTTATAGGTACCTACTATATCACATAATTTCTTTGTAACATAGTAATAGTACATAATTTGTAATTAATAAGGTGAATCTATATTGTACCCACTACCCAACAACATTCGTATGATTAAGTTAGGCATTGTTTATAAAATAACCCAATAACTGACGTAAGATTATTAATTAATATAAATTCGTGTCTAATGTAGAAAATATATTTAGTTTCAGGACAACAAGTGCATAAAGGAGATAGTGGTGCCGGATTATGCTTTTTACACTCTAATTCTTATTATTTAACGGGAGAAGTGAGTTCCAAGGATCCAGAAATAAAAAATTCAATCGTAGTTATTACAGAAGTTAAGTACTACATTCAATGGGTTTGTGGACTGTATAATATACATAAATAAGTTCAGTGTAATATTATGAAAATATCTTCTTTCAATTGTAAATTGAATCAATATTTGTATAAACAGTTTTTTTACCTATGTGTAACAATTTTTAACACGAATAGTGAAATAATATATTATATTAATACAGCAGAGCAGTTATATTCACTTGTCACGTTTTGTATTTAAGCATTGTATGAGTAATATGTCAATATATTAATGGACATTTCAGCCAAGAACCTCACGGTATTTACTTTTTGCATACGAATGGACAATTATAGATAGTGGTAGATACAGTGATTAATTCTCAATTACATTATTTAAATAATACAACAAACCAACCATTCATTTATTTTTATTGACTACAATGCTACATTGTATCTACTATTTTAATCGATACAAACAGGTGCAACGCCATTATTAAATGAAACTCTGTTTTGTAACACATTAACAAGTATATCTTCAGCACGTAACCCAGTAGGTCCATTATAACCTTCTTTCAGGAAAACAATTTTTTAGTCTGAATTATATATGTCATACCAATTATTTTTTGACTTTGAATTATTAATAACTTACATTCATTATTTGAATAAATACATTGTCAATTATTGTGGAAATTTCTATCATATTTTCCAAGAGCAAATTTTGTACAGACCATCGTTTATTGATATTATTTTAGATATCATACATTTTTGCCAAGAACAATGACCAAAACACAAATTTCAATATAACATTTATTTAATTTACATTATTTTTTAATTACACTGTATAAAGATTTTACCAGAAATGACTAAATTTGGAGTAATAATTTATTAATCCTCCACATATATAATCGTCATAGTTGGATTTTTTTAATCGGTATACTCCAACATTCTAAGGTGCCGTCCCAATAAGTGCTTTTTTTTCATTGTACGAACGATACTTGGTTTATGATATAGTCCTAATTCGTATTTGTTTATGTATTTTATTATTTTATTAGTTTTTCTTGTAGTGTAGTTGTAGTAATATATATGTTCATTTATTATACAGACACTTTTGTAGTATTTACAATATGTTAATTTTTTTTTATGTTTATTTTGTTATAAATTAAAATGTGATAGATAATATAAAAATATATTAACATATGATATATTATATAAAAATAAATCATTTTTTTCCTTATTTTTATTTTATATAAACAATCAGTACCTTAGGGGCACAATAAGTTTATATGGTTAGAGTTAAATTACACCAGGCTACACTTGAGGCGAGAAGTCATCCACCAATGACACTCGCAAAAAAAAAAAAAAATCATAATAAAATATGATTAAAATGTATATCAATAATTATTGTTAGTTTTGTGGTGTTTTAAAAATAGTCCATAAAATATAGTGTCCAATGTACATAGGATAATAAATTATTTTCCATATTAAGGTCATAGTGAGAGCACCCCGTTTTCATTTCATTGTTTAAAATTATACTTCCATCCCTCGGCAGTTACCCATCAATTTAGTTTTGTAATGCATCATATAGTTTCTTATCGCTGTTTTTTATGGTAAGGATTTTTAACAAAAAAATTTTTTTTTTTCGTACAAGATTTGTAACACAAATATTATGTGTATTATATTTTGCATTAAAAAAACTGACGATTTACTAATTAACTTTGTGGTCCTACCGTTCCATTTAAAAAATAAAAAATGGTACGTAAAAACAAAATAGCGTGATCTAAAAAATCGCAAATACCACTCAAACACACAAAAAAAAATTCATCAAAATCGGTCCAGACGTTTAGGAATGCATAAAGGAGGACAGACGGATGGACATACAGACAAACATTCATTTTTTATAAATAGATATATTAAACATGTTAAAATGTAAAAAATAATAATATCATATTTGTTTGACCTATTTATCGACATTCGAATTTTGATAAAATTCATCAAAATAGCAAAAATGTGAAAACTACATGGTTTATAAAATGTTCAACTTTTGGGTCAAAGCATTAAGCATTTAAGAGGAATATCGATTTTATTTATTTTTTTGTTAATTCAAAACATTGTTCGTAGACAGAGTTTATGTAGAAATAAATTCTAGGGTATTTCATTTTTCAAGAGCATCGCCGTGCCGTGCTGTTGTAATAATATTATGTTTATGTTCGACGTTGTAGTAGGACCAATAATATAATCAATTTTAAAACAAGTTAACAAAAAACTCATGTGATCGTACATAGCTGGTAGGAGAACATAATATTATCAATATCGGCAGCATACCAGCATCACAATATAGTAGTTTGGTAAGCGTCAATAAACAATTTATTATATAAAATAACAAGAAATAATGAATATTTATGATTTAGATGCTCTCGGAACGCGAGATGTTCAAATCGACGACAGATCTCGAACGGATTGCGAAGAATTCGAATTGAACATAAACGGACTCGGTATACGCGGCGTTTATTGCACGGTGCGTTAAGGTCTCCACACGACACTGCAGCGGTGGCGGTGGCGGTGAATTTCTGTCGGACACATTTCACCGCTCCCCGCGGCGGTAAAGCCAAGACAATAGAATTCAACTCCAACTCCACCGATGCTGCAGTGTGTGGGGAACTTTACGGTCAAGCGCGTTACATAAAAATGACGAGGACGGGTTGATGGCGGCGTCGTAACCATCACGGAACAAGCTGTTGACGCCTTGGAAGGGGGGGAAGACGAACAACTACAGCAAGGAACATGCAATATACAAAAACCACAGAAGTTGTAAAAAGTATAATACACAAAAACGATTGCAATGTAAAATAATAATTACGAATATAAAAAAGTTAGCGGCGCTGATAACAGTTTGTTTTAAGTTATACTATTCAAATTTTAATGTCATTCAGACTCATTCTTGCCTAATACCGTGTTTTATTTTTATCATGATATCACATTTTTTTCTCCATAAACTAAGGTTAGTAATTAAACTTTGACGGCTATCATTTGACGCATGTTGGTCACTTTCCCGCGGGACACATTGTATATTATAATTATCACTATAAATTTAAATTTAAAAATAAATATTTATTGTTTATAACGTGTTTAGCGTAACTATATGTAACTACGTAAAGAAATAATAATGGAGTCACCATAAAGAAATTTAAAGGAAAGTACCAAAAAAAATTATTGTCTTCGACTTTCGTGGATTATACATTGGAGGATATCTTTTTTAATCTGAATAGCCACGAAGGGACCATGATTTCACTGATCTTGTATAGTGAACGAAGTTAAAGTGGTCGCGACTGGTCCAAAATTGTCAAACGCAGTAACCGTAGCTAAACCAAGTAGATTCATTGACGCAGTGGAATCGCGGTCGCTCTGGCCGGTTCGTAAGGTCGTGTACTAAAATAATAACAATTATAATAATAATAATATTTTGTACCACGTGGTGTTCACGTCGCGGTCAAGCGCATCGAAATAGCTGCAACATCCGGCAACAACTTTCAAGACCTTAGCGTCGGCCGGTCTCCCGAATCGCTCGGCCGGGCCAAGTGATCGTAATATCGTAGAAACGGTACGACCTATAGACCGTGATAAACGCAAATAGCGTTTGGGATTGGGGGGGGGGGGGGGCTAAAGCCTTACTTTGATAATATTGAATAAGCTTAAAACAAAATTTATGTTATGTTTGGAGGGTTTAGCCCCTAAAGCCCCCCCTTCCATTTGCGCTTATGTTAATAGTAGGCTAACCTAAACACCTATAACTGGTTAGGATTTATATGCCCTTAAAAATATATTGTGTGTGTTGTGCATGCACTGTACAAAAAAATTAAAATATGCATTTATATATAAAAAAAACAGGTAAGTGGGGACACTCTGCTGTACAATAGGTTACAATAGGCACAAGTGGGTCATTGTAATGGATGGTGTTAAATTTGAATTCCATGGTATAATATCCTTGTATACAACCAACAATTCTGAGCGGAGATGGTTCGTCAGTCAATTACATTTTTTATTTTATTGATATTATAATTATTAATACGGATGCTGGTAAATAGAATTAATATTATTTGCATATAATAATATACATCTTGAGAAGTTTCAAGTACCCAAGAATAATATTTTTAAAATATAACAAGAAACTAAAATCATTCATCTTCGTTTAAATATCTAATTTTGTCCAAATTTAAACAGAAAATAACTTTAAAAAAAACTGCGTTTCATATTTTTGTTTACAAAATAACCTACTTATGTGAAACCTTGTTTTAAATTTTCAAACCTGAGCTATAAAAGTAGAACATTTTATACATTATTAACTATGAAATCATTTTTAAATTTTAAATTTGATAAATTTTGTCAAAATGTAATACGTAAAATAGGTTCTTTCGGTTTATCGGTTTAAACAACCAATCACCGACCACTATAAAAGAAATAAAAAAAAAAACCCGAGGAAGTCACTCTGGTGTATATTAGGTATATACGTTTCGAGTACTTATATACCTCATGAATAAGTTGGTTAATGGATATTATCATTATATTATTACGTATTATTATGTTATGGACTATTACAAAATGATAAATCATTTAGTGAAAAACGGTAATGTGTGGAGACTGTGCGAACAGACTCTTTTTATAAGGATATTTTACAATTTATGTTTAAGAGGACGCCACACCAACATTTGTTGTCTCCGTCCTACAAGTGTGTAATACAAAAAATTTACGCTCAGCAGACAAAGTTTAGTTATTTTATATTAATCGGCCTATTATGAAACTCTAATGTAAGAACATTATCTGTGTTCTTATGTTGGTTTTTTACGATAGTTTAATTTTTTAGCAAGTTATATGTATATAATCTAGTGAAAATTAATAATGGTTATAACTCATTAAAAAACTGTATAATCGTAAAAAACCAACATATGAATCCAGATAATATCCTTACCATCAAGTTTTATCATAGATCGATTCACTCTAATTTTTAAACTAACGACGCCCATAACATTATAATTATAATATATTTATCATATTTTTAACATATATAATCAATTTTAAAAATGTTATTAGGTGAATCATAATATAATTTTTGCCACATATTTAAATAGTTAGACCATTGGATATAGTCCAATGTACATAATTACAAACTGACTACATCCCAGCATCATACGATTGGTTCATAATTTGCAGAAGACCCAATAATATTATTATGTTTCTAGAACACAAATGTTGTAATGTTGTAATATTATTATAGTGTATTATATAGGGTTGTCTTATGAAGTTGAAAATTAATAAATTCTCTGCAGATATAGTCAGTGTTAGAACATGTACGGTAAACTATTTTTTAGTGTTGCGTCCATTATGTAGCTTATATAATATGTGTTGTTAGTGCACAATAAGTCGTCGCGGTGGCACACAATATTATATAATATTAGGTGCCGATTACGCTATTTTCGCCGAGATCCGGGTCAAGGTCACGCTCCGAGACTATCGATGTCCCGCGTGCCTTGACTTGCCTGAACGGTTGCAATCTATCGTACGGCCTAGTACCCCGCGGCCTATTAGTCTGGTCTGGTTTCGTGAACCGTTCGTACCGTCGAATTTGTATTCGTGACAACGATATTATAATATGGTTCCGGTCGAATGTGCTCCGCCGCCGAGTCTCATCGCCGTAATGTTTACCGCTTCATCCGAGTATACCTATGTCTAACCACCCTAGGTCGGATGTAGTATTAAAATTCGTAGTCGTAAGTCACAAAAGTGTCCGTGATTTACAGCCGCGGGTGCTTATAACTGTACGGGCTACGCACCCATCCACACAACTGTGCGTTAGTGTGGATACCGGCCCGTGCCTTTTCATAAGGCCTTTGTGCCATCCTCCAGACTGTACTCCAGTGAACGTCCACCAGCCGTCTGCATCCCACATCACCCGGTCGCCATAGTTTCTTCCAACTGCTGAAACCGCAGCCCGATACTCCGCGAAAAGGTTAGGTCATTTGTGATAGGTACCTATTGGTGTAGCTCGATTATATAATATGGTCGTTTCCCCCAAACTATATAATATATTATTTTATTATCGATCGCTTGTTCGCCTGACTAGCGAGATATATTATCACCACTGACACGACACGGTTCGTTATTTAATTTTAATTTTTAACAGGATGTCAGCGCACTATTTGTCTTCTCTCTCTGGTCCACGGTCAACATAGAAAAAACGCATTAACGCATTAACATTTTTTTTTATGTTTTTAAGTTATCTTAGAGTAAAATCAACCATTAAAAAAAAGATAGAGAATAATATTTTTGAGGGAATGACTTATCGATTTTATATTTTATTGTTATTTTACTTTGTATTCGACTTTCAAAATAAACAAAATAAAGTTGTAAATTTAAATTATGTTATATTGTTTTGAGACGATATTTAGATAAACCGATACATCATTCCCTCAAAAATATTATTCTCTATCTTTTTGTAATGGGTGGTGTTACTCTAAGATGACTTAAAAACATGGAAAAAATGATTCTGTGTAAATGCGTTCTGTCTATGTTGCGCGTGGGCTGGAGAGAGAAAACAAATAGTGCGCTGACATCCTCTTAACTATCGAAATTTCATGTTACAGTTAAAATTTTATACCTGTTTGGCTATTTTATACTTATTATCGGCGGTGTATATTCCGCAGTTCCGATACACCATTTATTTGTCAGCACAATATTGTGTTATTTTTCTAAATTCATACACTCTTCCGTTCTCATAAAATGTAGTCCACTATCATCTCCGAGTAACCGTGCGCCATCGATCGCCCGTAAGAAGGTATTACCCGATTACATCCACAACGCCGCCGATTCATTGCGGCTGCTCAAACCAGCTTGCTCATCCCCATACACTTTCATTTGATATAAATTTAACTTATATGTAGGTCAAACATCCGTTGTTTATAATATTTAAATATATTTGCTTTAATCTAAATTCACCATTGACAATGTAGATGACGCATTCCTCGTTAATATATTCATGTGCGTAATACCAGTGTTAACAATATAGTAATAAAAATAAAACTATGTTTTCAAGACATTATTATAGCATAATTTTCATTATATTAAAATATTAAATATACCCAAACAGTTTAATAAATTATACATCTAAAGTGAAGAGTTTTGAATAATATATTATAATATATTATGTACCAGTAATTTAATCATAATAATAATCCGTCATTTTGGTATGCATAAAATACCACTTGGTTCAGGACAAGGAGAAGTTAATGGCTTTAACTTTCAAAGCTTAAACTTTTTACACTCTAATTCTTATTTTTTAACTGGGATAACGAGTTTCTTGAATAGAATAAATTACAATAAAGTCTTGGGTGTATAGATATAAAATACTATGTTCCACGGATTCTTGGAATTTTGTACAAAGATGTAAATTTGTAAATATTTTTCGTTTTAGGTATCAATTTAAATTTTAAATTTATTGTATTGCTTGGTTTTTTTAATAATAACTTCTGATTTCAAACTAATATATTTTAGAAAGAATAAATATTTTTAACATTTAATATTTTGACAGAGTACACTGAATTCATGCGTTTTATGGACTGTCGAAGCAGTTGTACATTCTAATGAAGGTTCTCGTGAGATTTTATCTCCCGGAACAATACCATTATGTAAGCCAACATATTTTGCATCAAATGGACAAGAAAATACTACACTAGAACTATTTTGTCAGCCTAACGGAATGTGAAATGAACAACTGTATAGATGCAATACATGTAATTGTATTTTTTATTTTATAAATATAAGTCTTTAATTTCTATAAATGTTACTAATTTACTTAACTTTTACTATATCCTTATTGTACTATTATCATTTATTTTTATATTCAAATATTATTTTAAATTGTGGTTAAGTATGTATCATAAGCAAAATATTGATAAACAATGGTGAAAAATCACTTGTTGGAACGACGCCTTGGAATGTTAGAATATGTCGATTAAATTAAAGAAATTCCAATCATTATTTGATATGCGTGGAGGATCAATTATTGCTTCAAACTTAGTCGTTTCTGGTAAAGTCTTTGTACAAAAAATTTAAGAAATAATGAAAATTAAATAAATATTATTTTTAGAGGCTCATTGTTTTTGGAAAAAAGGTATATTATCTAATAATATATCTATAATTGACCGTCTATACAAAGTTGCTGCTGGAAAATATTATAGAAACTTAACAATAATTTATGACTTCTAATTTCCTCACATAACCAATGTAAGTTATGAATAATTCAAAGCTTAAAAATAATTTGTACGACATATTATACAACATAAATTAAAGCAATTAAAGTGCAGGTGGATATGATGAAGAAGGTTATTATGGATCTTATGGGTTTCATGCTGAAGATATAGCTATTATTGTGTTACAAAAAAAGAGTTTCTTCTAGTAATGGTGTTGTACCTGTTTGTGTTGATTGGAATGATGAATACAATACAGTCAATGGAGATCAAGAAAAGGTTGGTTTGTAGTATTATTAAATAATATTATTGTGATTTAATTACAGTGACTATTAATACTATTAATACGTTTTGTGCCTGTTCTGCAATAGGTAATACAATATTTAAACATTTATACTGTTAACTATCACTATCGGCCGTTGTTCAATTGTATGTAAAGAGCAACAGGTAATCTCACATCTACAAAACCTTGCACAAATACAATATGTTGGCATGTTATAACAATACATAAATAAAATAAGCGGGTGGGTTATAAATTATTTAAACATTAATACGATTAAATTATTGATTTAACAAACTTAACGTACATTTGTAAACACTGAATATTAAATGTACCTAGGACACATTTAAAGGTGAATATTAACTTAATTTGTATTAATGAATCTATTGTACAATATTAGTATAAGAAATAAGAATACAAAATTTAATTTTACAAATCTGTCAAACATACTATATACAAAGTGATAAAAATTTCATATTTCAGTATGTAGATATATGAAATAAATTTTTCACTTGAAAAGCAATGTCTTAGAAAATTCAGAAAAAATGCAATTATTGTATTTAAATCCACGCTTTAATTCTAATTAATAATAATAATTGGTGACGCATTGATGCCGAGGGTAGTTTATTATCAGCTAAACCGAAATCTATATAAAATCTAAAATATCTGATACAAACATTTTTTCATACTCTCGCGTTTTGATACAAAAATACAAAATATTTATTATTTATATTTATACCGATTTATTATAAATAGGTATATAATAATAATAAATTATTTTTGAACAGTGGCCCTTCGGGAAAGTTCCCGGTATACCGCCGGCCCAGTCTGACCCTTATATTGTCATTTTTAAAGAAATAAAGATGTTATAAATAAAACAAACTTTACACGTATTTTATTTTAAAAATGTTTACATCATAGTAAACCCTCTACAAGTGAGTAGCTCAAAAATACCTTGATACATTTATAAAAATATAATATTAGGGATCTATGAAAATTGAAATAATTGGTACGTGGTCTACGGGGAATCTCTGGTCTAAATTCGACAGGTACTTAATTATAATACATCTACTATATGTATCTAATGTGTATGTACAATTAATGTTACATGAAATATTTTAATTGAAAATGTGTGCACATGACACCACTAAATATTATAGTTTCAAACCACATCTGCCACATGTCATAGGTACTATATCACATAATATCCTTGTAATATAGTAGGTACCTGTACATAATTTGTAATAACAATTAGGTAAATTTATATTGCACCTGCTACTCAATACCAGTTGTATGATAATATGTAGTATTATTATAAAATATTTTTAGTTTCAGAACATGGTGTGGACAAGGGAGACAGCGGTTCAGGCTCATGTTTTTCAGACTCCAATTAGTCCAATTTGTATTATTTAACCAAAATAGTGAGTGTCAAGGACTCAGAACTGAAAAATTCAATTGCAGTTTCCACAGAAGTTAAGTACCACATTCAATGGATTCGTGGACTGTATAACCATTATAACTAAGTCAAATATAATTAAGCTAATGTTTTTCCAATTGTTATTGAAATCTATATTTGTATAATTAGTTTTTTTCTTATGTGTAACAATTTTTAACAGTTCTTATAATTGTTCATAGAAATTAATCATAATAGGTGCGTATGTACTCATTTTGTTTGTACATACATTATTATATATAAGCCAAATAACACTCACTCACTCACTCAGTCACACACTTACTCATCGCTACATCTTTAGGTACTCGTAACCTACTGTACATCAGAGTGGTATTCACTTGCCCAGTTGTTTTATTTATGTATTGTAACATGCGCCAAAATGTATGCAAACTTTAGTACAGAATCTCACGGTATTTGCTCATTACATACAAATGGACAACGTCGATAGTGATAGGTACAGTAATTCACTTTAAATTATAATTAATTAATTTTCATTCTTTCTTAAATTCGCTGCACGAAGATTTTACCAGGAACTATTAATTTTGGAGCAATAATTGATCCTCCACTCATCTCAAGTCATGATTAGAATTTCTTTTATTTAATCGATACATTCTAACATTCCAAGGTGCCGTTCTAACAAGTGCTTTTTCACCATTGTTTATCAATACTTTGCTGATGATATATACTTTACCGCAATCTAAAATAATATTTTAATATAAAAATAAATGATAATAATACAGAAAGGATACAGTAAAATTTAAGGAAATCAGTAACATTTATAGAAATTAAAGACTTATCTTTATGAGACAAAAAATACAATTACATGTATTGCATATATATAGTTGTTTATTCCACATTCCATTAGACTGACAAAGTAATTCTAGTGGAGTATGTTCTAGTCGATTTGGTTCACTTTATATTAGCTTCCATTATTGTGTTTCTATTGTATCAGGTTAGACTAGAGCAATCAATTAGCTAATTAGCATAATTACCATTTAGAGTACATTCAATATCTATACTATCTGATAATAGAGGAGGATATTTCTATAAATATAAGCTAACTATAATCATCATAACCAAAATTCGAACTCATTATATTAAAATAAGTAATTATTACAACTTACAATACAGAACTTACTCAAACACAATTCATTAAAAACCGTAATAAGATGCCGTTCCAACAAATGCTGGTTCACCATTGTATAATCAATACCTACTTGATTTATGTTATGGTCCAAATTGGTATTTGATTTTTTTTATTAGTTTTGTTGTATCATAATATTGTTGCTATATAAATGTTCATCTATATTATAAAGAATACAGATAATTTTCTAATATTTATAGCATGTTCAGTTTTAATTTTTTTTTCATATTTTTATTTTGTTATAATTTGAAAGATAATACAAAATTTAATAATGTAATATTATTTAATAATAATATAATGATTAAATAAATAATAATAAATAATATTAAAATATTATTTAACTAGGTATTTATAATTATTATTAATTTTGTGTATCTTAAAAATGATCCATAAGTATTGACAATATTGTACAATAGGATAATCTTTTTTTTTTTCATTTTATAGTAGACATATACTTACTGAAAGTACCACTTCACGTTTAAAATTATAATGACACCCCTTGGAACTGACCCATCGATGTTAATTTTTAATGCATAATACAATTTCTTATCACTCCCCCCACGCCCCACCCCAATTAAGCAGTAAATATATTTGATAATTCAAAATTATGATCCCATATGATCTTAGATATAATCTAATATATAAAATTGTCGTGTCACAGTGTTAGTGATTGAACTCCTCCGAAACGGCTCAACCGATTTTGATCAAATTTTCTGTGTATATTTGGTAGGTCTGAGAACACGTTTTAGGCTAATTTAAAAAGGGAATTGATCACCCCCGGGAGGTGCTCGAACAGGAATTTTGAGATTTACGATAGACATTTTTGTTTATTAATGGTTACTATGGATTATAGGATTTGATTATATTTATTATTATAAATAATTTGAATATTTTCTAACCTGGAAAACCCGACAAACGTTGCTTTGCCATATAAATTACATCTCTATCACACATTATGAAAATGAAGATAAAACTATCAGTCTCTTAGTGCAATAGCGTGTACGGTATTTTGAGTGAGTACATCTTTAGTCAACATAAACAAGCTGGATAGTTTACCCCCGCGAGAACATGCCACGTATAATTATCCTTGAGAAAAACACGGTGTACCTACCCAAATCTAAGCCACAAATAAACATCGTTTTGGCCTTGAGACTTATTTATTGTCATTGTGAGTGCCAATCTAATTGTAAATTGAACCCGTTTGACTTCACTTGGGACATCTGTGGTAACTACAGGGATTCTTGGTAGTACATAATACATCATCCTTGGTGGATTCAAATTATGAAGCAAAATAACAGAAGTTCCAACCTTCAGTTATAAATAACGTGATCATACGTCCCGCTTTCGAGCTAAGTGTCCCGCTGTCCCCAAAGAACCTAAAAATGTACCGCTTTAAGAAAAGTCGACTTGTGGTAAGTATTTATTGATCACAAATCACAATCATACATTATTTATACATTTATACTGTATAGACGTATAGTATAACTACATAATATATATATATATGTATTACGTAAAACACTAAAACCCATAGTCCATAGTACATAGATAAAAATGGTACAAAAATAATTACCTTATTGTTATTGTCGCTGCCACCGCGTCAACTGCGGGAATCGGCGATAAATGGAATACGGCCGAATACCTACACATATATTATTATTATCTCAGTTGTTTCGTTGCCTTGTCACGCTCTGTACGCCTGTAGCTCGAGTTAGTTGACGTTCTTTACGACTTTACGTGATCATTTAGTTTTTAAAATGCCCAAACGCAAGTGTACATTTAATGATAAATTAATAACCAAGTATCCGTTTGTGAAACAAAAAAGTGATCCTTCCGACGTCACGTGTGAAAAGTGTCGTACAGATTTTAGTGTTGCACATGGTGGTGCTAGTGATATTGAAAAACATTTGTGGATCTGAAAAATATAAACCAGCCGAATAATATATTCTATTATTTATTTTTACATTATTTATTATTATTATTATTATACTTATTAATATATTAGTTCCGTTTTTCTGTTGTCATTTTTTATACAAATAGTTTATGTTTTTTTTTCAATAAAAAAAATGTTATTTTTCGCAATATGATGTGGTTTTCTTATTAAAATATACAGGTGTCCCGCTTTGAAGAAAAAAAAATATGGTTACGTTAGTTATAAACGGTGTGGTGACATGCCTGGCAAATCCGATAAAAACTCTGCTGGATAATTTACAGTTTCATTGGTATCGCAAACTGTATCGATAGGTTTGTTGAAATTAGAAAAAAATGTAAGTGAAAATAGAAAAGCTGGTACCATTGTACTTGATAAAATGAGGTATAGGTATTACTTGAACTTAAAAACTTTATTACTTCAAGTGACAACACTGACTAACTGACAAAAACAACAAAACATGTAATAATATTATGAAATTCAAATAAGCTGATGAGCTCAGCATAATAAATATGTATAATATTGAACCTCGATCCATTGTTTTTCGTATTCAATAATATATTCAAATTCATTACCTAGGTACCGGTGTTTTGTGTGAAAAAATGCGTCCACTTCTGGTATCGGATAGTTTGGATATTAAATGTGCTCATAATGGTCAGTATGCTAATTGTTCAAACATATTGATACCCGGCAAAACCATAGCAACACCATCATGTAAGATAGCATATACTGCACCAAATGGACAAGAAGAGACTCCGCTTGAATTAACTTGTCAATCAAATGGGACGTGGAATAAACAACTATATAGATGCAATCCATGTAAGTGTATTTTTTACCATATAAACAATATAAGTCTCTTATTTATAAACATTTTAATAATTTACTAAACTATTACCATTTCTAGATGATTTTGTTTGAATAGTAAAACTTAAAATTAAAGATGAACAAAATGTAATTGATGAGTTAAGATCGGTATTAACGCCTAATTAACATTTTTGAACCTTTAATTAGTATATGTTTTCTTCTAACCTATGTGTTATATTTCATGAATAATTTTCATCCAAATTAGTGTTCAAATATAATTTTAGATTGCGGTAGAGTATACATATTCAAAACCAGGGCATGAAACCGTTTATGAAAAATTTGGTTACCGGGTCCGGTAAGACCCAAAAAAATTTTCGTATGTGGTTACGGGTTTTAGGGGTTTTTAGAATTAGTGGTATTTGATTAACAATTACCAAAATGATCCCTAAAAATGTGATAACCGGTTATTGGTTTGGAAGCGGTTTTAATTCTTCAAGATTACCGGTAATCACTTCGGAAACGGTTTTTTTCGGAAAATTTTAGTTTTACTTTAATTTACGCAAAACAAATATCCAATTTATAAAACGATATAGGGCCAAGCTAAATTAAAAAATAAATATGCTTCTAAACATTTGATTTTTTTTGTTTTTTTTCATTTGCTTATAGAAAATGATTGGATAGTGCTATTAAAAAAAAGCGTGAAAATGTTTAAAAAAAAACACGAAAAATGAATTTTACTAAATTGATGATTATATAAGATTTGAATGTTATTTAAATGTGGTTTTTTCAATTAATTTGTAATTTTGTACTCATACAAGTTAATTAAAAAAAACATCCAGAAAATAATATTGATAAGTTAAAAAAGCGGTGTTTTTTTATAACTTCAGACACCATTAATTTAGTGTATAGTAATAAATACAAAATTTATTTAGTTATTTTGTTATTTAATATTAATTAATAGGTATTTCTTACATTTTTTTATAATTTATTCGAAACATTATTCTTAATATTGGGATTAATAAAACTATTTTATTATTTATTATTTTATATAAATTAGAATTGTTAATAACCAAGTAATAAATAAATGTTTACCAAGTAACAAATCGTTATCAATTATACATTTGAATTAAATTTACTGCATTTGCGTCTAGTAGAAACAAATAAATGTTTTTTAAAGATAATGTGAAAATATCCATCATCCATCGGTTAGGACGGTTAGGTTATAATTACAAATAATGTATGGCAAATGACAATCGTCTGAGACGAACAGCGATTCCAATACGTACTAACATATTTCGTTCCATTCTGGTTATTAAGCTAGGTACTTATTTTTACAAATGCCATTAATCTCAATACTTTCAGACTGAACTTTTGGATCGGAGATATGAAGACGTGCGGATTTTTCTTGTCGGAGAAGCACAGCTCTGACACTAGACAATATTATACACTCAAAGGGAACGCATTTCGGTGGAAGAATAAATAATTACGTAAGTTTTGTCTTTTTACTCTTTTGACGCGGTAGACCTAATGTAAATATTAATTGTCAGACAAACTTATATACCCGCCAGACGTAGAATAGTTTTAAAAAATCCAGTTATTATAGGTGCACAAAAATTAGGATAGTATGAAAATACTTTAAATTGTAATACTCTACCTACAGCTAATTCATTGTTATAGAAGAATAATTTTTAAAATTTAAAATCAATGATTAGGCAATACTTTTATAAGTAGGAAGGTAGGTATTTATAATAGGAAAATACATAATGAATAATGTTATTTAATACAATTTGTAAGTACGTACAGAGCAGTTTATACCTACCACTCGGTGACAATTATTTTTGTCTTATACGTTCTTCGTAATTCCGTTCCGTCACGATAGTTTTAGTTTTCGTTAAATTGATCCACCACTATTTTGTCCGTATGCATATTAAATTTATGTGTCACATAACACATAGTTTAACATGTCTTATGTGAAACATAAATGTTCTATCCATACGGGGTATGGGCAATGGGCATTAAACATTTGGGTCTTAAGAGTACATCTAAAATTCACGTTTTATTTTAGGGGTTATACGGGATATACCTATAGGACATTTTCTTCAAATTTCACACTATATATTTTGATATTGTGATATTATTGGTACCAAGGTTAAGTTTCTGTTTTATAATAGATAGGTTACCTAGGTATATCACATTCTTTAATTTAAATCCCGGTAATCGAGTATTGGACAGTATACCTACGTAAACTTATAATTCGTATCGTAATTTAATTACTTAAGAAATAAAAATTTCCCCAACATGTCTAGGGCCACCGACAGGAGAATGCATTATATAGAATGTCTATAAACTTGAGGTATAGTATATTATGGTTAAAATTGGCATGTGACCAAGGGGGCTTGTTCTGGAAAATTTAAATGATTTAATAAGGTTCATCTCATTATTTGAATTAAACTAATTTTTAAGCAATTGTTGGAAAAAAAAAATTTTAATTTATTTCATTCAACACGCTCATCTTAGTTTTCTAGTACCTCTAGATTTCTCACGAAATTCATATTGATCATATCAGAGCTTTCATATTCAAAACCATAACATATGCATTTTTATCTTATTTCAATGTTTTTCATCGATTTCACTTTTCCAGAAAACCCCCCCTGAAATAGAAAACCAGAATATATTACAGATCACAAAGTTTTCTGTAAAGAACATATGATATTTTATCAATAGACCATATACAGGATGTAACAGAAAGATCTGTCAAAAAAATAAATTATGCTACTTAAACGTATGACAAAAATTGTATAAAAAAAATAATATTTTTAAAAAAGTTATAGTTTATACGTTCCAAAATAATTTAACAAACAAATTATAGGTATTTAAAAAAATTCTAAAAAATAAACTACTTGACTTATATAAATGTTTTTACCATAAAAATTGTTATTATAATCAGATTCACAAATTGGCTATTTATCTAAAAAAATTTAAATCAAACTTTAAATTTTTTATTTTCAGTAATAAAAAATAAAAATAATTTTTTGTATATTATACGTGTAGCGCGAGTGACAATAAATTATGTATAAAAAAAAACTTTAAAATTTTGTATATAGAAAAAGTATTATGGCATTTGTCAGGTCTCGGTGAGACATGCTGTATATACTGATGAAAAGTTCTATGGATTTATCATATTGTAATATATTTATGTCATCTATGGCAATCGCCAATTGTCGACATTCGGTGGAGACGATTCACTATTCTAATAATTTCAGTGAACAAAAAAATAAATAAGCCAACAATTGACGGGCATTTCGTTAAGCAGTATAATATTATAATATAACACGAACTTTCACATTTTGTAACGTTTAGGTTATTTTCATAAAATATTTCCATACTTTCTAGTTTCAATTCGGAGCGAGATGTAGACGGATGAAGATAACTGTTTCTTCGGCGGCAGCGTGTGCTGCAGTACAGCTAGGTTTCACCGAAAGAGTCGATGTTTACGCATAAGTTTATTGTTTTCATATTATTTTGGGACTTAAATTTAATTTTTAGACTTGAATTAAATATTTATTGTCACGTAAAATCTCTTAACTCGGTAACGTAGAAACGTATACATTACTATACCGACCAAAGGCGCAATGTATAATAAATAATAAATTATACGCCAGTTCGAACAATCCAAACGCTGTCTTCGTTTTACCACGACTGGTTTAATATGCGTACCTTATTTGCCTATACTATTCGCCGGGTAACACCTTAGGTTTGCGCGAAGTATTTATAACAATATAATGTTATTAATCTTTATATTTTATAATATACATTATACACCCAATTTATTAATATTTACACCCATTTTAGACTTTAGTGTAGTTTATACCCTAGATAAAGGTATTCAATATTTTACAGTTATATATTTTAGTATTTTACCATAATTATTATTTTAGATTATAATATTATATGATGGTATAGGTATGCTTAAATATTTAATGTCATAACCATTTATTACTGGTAATTTTTTTTTCCAAACTGACGTTTAATTTAAGTATTGAGGGTATGTCACTTAACATACGTAACTTTTATTTTTCCACTTCATATCTATATCATTGGCACCTACGTATACTGTTGCACACCTTAAATACAAAAGTTTTCAAGGAGTACCTAGTCAACTGTCAACTGTCCATCCCCTGACCACCCATGTGAACGCTTATGAATAACATACTAATTATATACTCGTGTACCTATTGTAATAGTGACATATGAACATGAGTGTTCTTATGTTACTTAAAACACAAAAATTATTATTATTTTTTACATAAAGGTACATAATACAAACTGTGTATAATAAAAATTAACATTATTTATTGGTAGGTTTATATAATACAAAATGTAACCGCATATACGTCATAAGAATACTGTAGAACATTTTACTGCAAGATGCGTGTTATTTCAGAAATGGTATTCGTCAGTGAAAATTTACTGGGAATAATATATCATAAGCAGACTGAAATGAGTGAACGTTTCAGTCAGTGGCGTATTTGGGATAATTTTTCAGGGGGGACAAAATACAAAAATCTCTCACTGTTACAATATCAGGAAATTTGAATGCAATAGGTACTTTATTCGTTGTTAGACATGGTTCTAACTTGTATACAGTTATAATCCTAAAAATAATATAATAATATAAAATAATAAATAGTCAATAGTAAAGTAGTTCAATTAGTAAAAAAATAATTATATTATTAAGTCAATATTTCTTTTTTTTGTGGCAGCAAACATATCAATAACTTTATCTATTTGTATGTCCCTGTTCCTGTGTATATTTAGTAAAGCCAATCCAACTAAGCTATCTTGCCCCATGTTTGACCGCAACCAAGTTTTTAACCTAAGTTGAAAAAGCAAAGCATAACAAAATAATAAAATCATCATGCATACGCAAATAAGCAATAAGCAAGTCACTATTTGGACATATTGTAAAATTAGCCAGTTATAGCAGATAAGAAAATTACTATGAATAATTAATTCATATTATACTTAAAAATTATCAGTGATATGTGGTAAAGCTAATAAAAGAGATTAAACTCATTAGTATAATACAATATTACAATAAATGTAAATGTTGTGTTACATTAGTTTAAATTTAATGAAATAAGTATGATCAAACCTTCTTAGTGTCGAAAAATTACGCTCAGCAGAGGCAACAGTAGTAGGCAAGCAAGCAATTATATACAATTTTTTTTTAATATTTGGGTACAGTATACCATTATGTTGATCAATAGCTGTTAATGCATATTTTATTACATCTCCACCTGAAACACAATTAAAGCTTATAATTTCATAATATAATTATTTCATAGTAAATTATTATTACATAATTACCTTCATTTTTTATTGTTTTCCACTTTTCTTTCCATAGTTGTATTTCTGATTTTAATTGTGATTTTTCCAATAGTTCTAATAAGTCATCATCAAATTTATAACCATTTTTCATTATTGATACTATTGAGTCAATCTTTTCATCATTTACATGTACAATAAATTTTAGTATAAGTTGACTCAAAATTGTTACTGTCTGGTTTTGTTTACTTAAAAACCGTAACTTTAAATCTTCTAACACATTTTCCACCAATGGTATAAATAGAGACACCCTATAAAAATCTTCTGTAGTTTCAGATGAGTGATTAGAACGTTGAGTTTGACGTTTAGATAACCTTGGAGTTTTTACTTCAATTTCAAAGTTTTTCATTAATGAACAGCTCTCTTCAAATATTTGCTTAAATACTGTATCACAATTTGTACGCATATTTTCCAAAATAGTTACTACATTTTGAATACATTCAAATGCAGCTAATACATCATTGTCAATGCCTAGAAAGAATTCTGCTTATAGGAGCTGTTACACATAATATGTTAGATAAGGCATTAATTGAATTATAAATTCACACGTACACATAGCTGTTAAAGAGTTTTGGCTTTAGATGATGAATCTAATTCAGTCCATTCTGATATATTGGTCAGGGCTTCTATTATGTCAGGCATTGAAGATTTAAAAATTGCTATGCTATCATGGCGGTCCGTCCATCTCGTTTCACATAGTCTTTTTAAGTGAGGTTTTCCATTTAAAACTGATTTTAGAACAAAGTTTCTTTTTGCAGACATATTAATAAATGAAACAATTTCTTTTACAAGACCAACACTATTTCTTATACTTTGAACTGTTGATGATTTGGAAATGGCTAAATTTAATGCATGATTAGCACAAAAACAACGTATAGAATTTTTAGCAACTGATTGTATTGTTTTAATAGCTCCCCTGATAGAAGGGGATACCATTACAGAACATCCATCTGTACCTACTCCAACACAGTATTGAGGGTCTAAAGAAAAATGTTTCAATATCTTAAGAACAGTATTGCCCAAAATTTCACCAGTTAATTTTGGTTCTATGACAGTATTAGGAGTAGTATCTTGGATGTTATGTTCATTAGAATCAACTGTTTTATTTGTACCATACATATATGTGTGACAATCAATAAATGCAATAAAATTTTCTTGAATTACACCCTTCTTAATGTATCTCAAAATAAGACTCATTTGAGAAACATGACTCATATCAGTAGTTTCGTCAAATAAAATACTGTAATATTTTGATACTTTTACTTCATGTAAAATTTGTTGGGTTATTATTTGTTTACAACAATCTATTAATTCATTTTGGACTACAGGGCTCATATATGTTGCTTTTTGTATGAGTAGTTGTTAAATGATTTTCTAAAGTAGAATCACCACCAAGTATTCTATAAGAGTTCACAAAAATTGCCCATGTTAACAGAGGAAACACTATCATCTAAAATATTACCTTCTTCACGATGCCCTCTAAATGGTATATTTTGGCGACCAAGGAATAAAATGGATTGTATTATTGGTATTAGTCTTTTTTCGATTTTCAAGAACTTGAAATAATCTTTCATTGTTTATTAAATTAATCACATCTTTTTTTGGATTAATAAGTTTTCAAAAAATCATCAGCAATTTGTATGGCATTTATATGATACTTATTATTGTTGTGCATCTCTAAGTCTCCATCTTTCCCAGTTAGGTTTGAAAATTTAGTAAGTGGTTCAGTAACAAATTTTTTTAAAGTTATTGTGTTATACAGTGGCGCACGCAGGGGGGGGGGGGGTTAGGAGGTCATAACCCCCCCCCGAAATGTCTTCCTTCATTACGAGCGTCTAGAAACAACCCACGAACAAATTTCTCATCATGTCTTTATTTCTTATCAAATATATTATAACTAGAAATTCGTTACTTGTAATCGGTGACTATTTCCCCTTAAAATTGGAATTGCATTGCTACGTAATCTGTGATAACGTGTTTTTAAATTATTGTTAATTGTTATTGGTTTTGGTTAGTCAATGGAAATCTATTAGACAATAACTCAGTCAATAAGTATTAAATTTATTTCATTTTTAAGTTTTTCACATTATGAGTGAAAAAAAGAAAAGGATTGCCCATGGTAATATTACGTCATTTTTTCACAAAAAGTGTAAAAAAAATTATGAACAACCCTCAACTTCAAATCTAATAACAGTAAGAATTTAGAAATACATTTTTTATTTCATTTATTTAATTATTTAAGTACTAACTTCAAAAGTTTTCTAAAAATGTTTTAAATTAGTATTGGTGAATGGTGGTACTTATTTTATTATAAATTAAATGGCATTTTATAGGAGCTAAATGTTGATCACTCATTGCAACTATTGCAAGTTAGTCAGGACACTCAAGAGGTTGAGGTAAAAATATCTAATGATAGTCAGGATTAGTCCGATCATGTAATCAATATCAATGTAATTATGTAATTATTATTGGACTATGTTAAATAATATAAGAACCATTAGATACAGTTAACATTAAAAGGTACATTTGAATTCTGTATTTAATGTATTTCCATATTTAAATTTGATAAAACTAGCCAATGACTTAATTATTTAAAATAATTAAATTTTATAATATAAGATTAATTAAATTCTAAAAAATACACAATTACAAAAAATAATGATATGTTAAGAAATTTATTACATAGTCTATCATAATTTTAAAAATAGAGACAATTGAATTTCATTGATTCATTTCAAACAAGAGATTGGCATTAAATTTATAAAATTATATTTTTTTGCATACATTGTTCTATTATAAAAATTTGACTATTTTAATTTTGTATTCATTGACCTTTAAACTGTTAATAATAAATTAAAATGTTATAATTAGTATATAGACTATAAAATATATTGGATGTACAAATATAGTTCATACTATTTTGATACGTTTTATAATTTTTTAGCATAGGGCTATACAATGCCTTTATAGTGAATTATTAATAGAACAACCCCCCCCCCCGAAAAAAAATCCTGTGTGCGCCACTGTTATACTTACCACCTTTGACAATAAATAAAACACAATATTTGCAGAATAAACCAGATTTTAAGTTAGAATATGTCAGCCATTTGTATTGTTCAAAATGGTTTTTTCTCAATGATCTCTAAATACTTTTACCGTTTCTGATATTCAAATTAAATGGATAAATAAAATCATTTGAAGGTATGTTATCCATATTGATAATTTTAGCATTTACATGATCAGTTAATAAGCTATCAGATGTCCTTAAAAAATTACCTATGTCTACACTGTATATATCACTAGTTATATCAATATTTTTACTTATAGTGGCTGTCAGCTCATTATTGATGATTCTTTTGTATTAGAAAATGAATTTGAAAACAGAGGAAAGTTGACATTTGTACTGTTATTGTCAGATGTACAATTTTTTTTTGATTTCAATTTTGAATTGTCATCAATGACATCAACAGAACGTTTTGCACCTTTTTTCAACACCCATTGGGTTAGTTGCTTCTGCACATTTTATTTTGACATATTAACGTACGAAACAAATAATACGAAATTTAAACAACAGATGAACACTGAACAGAATCAACTATTAACAGTATTGTATATTAACTATAAAGTATAAAATAAAATAATTTACTATTATTATTAACTATTATCACAGAATATTGATAATTGATATTGATTACAACTATTTTTCTTTATTATCTATGATTGTAAACTAATCTAAGACCGTGATTGTAACACGGAACATGGTACCCTATGTTAAAAACGGTTTCTATTGTAGTTTCAAAACTGGGTACCGTATATTTGGTGGGAACGCATGATAGGTGAGTAAGCCTACTGCCTAGTTAATAGTCATAATACGCATAATAATGAAATTTGACTTTTAATAATAGCTCAGTGCTAACGTATTTTGCGTAAAAAAAAGTGTCGAAGACTAAGTAGCAGATTTTGATTCGGTCACGGGGTATGTATTTTCTTATTTTTCTGTAGGTTTCTTTTTATTATTGTTAATCGATCAGGAGATGTATTTCCCGCAACTTTTCAATTATTTGTATTGTAACTATACTGGTATAACCCTATTCTGGTTATCAATAAAGTCGTGATAAAATTAGAAAATTGGTCAGGTATGATATTTTTTTAAGTAATTCTTTTGCGTAGGGAATTCGCTCAATGATATTTAAATATTTTCACCTATAATCAAGTACGATGACTTTTGTAGGTAACTAGAGACTGAGTGAATAGAAAGTGTGTGATATGGCTAAGAGGTCAACAGAATTTCAGAATGTTTGGTGTCTGAAAGGGAAAGAAGAAAAAGAATTGTAAGGTTAGGGTAAGTAAGTGGAGTGTGAGTAGCAAATATGAGAAAATAAAGTTAGGTATTAAGGTACAAAAGAGGATAGAATAAGAAATTAATTAATTAAGGGTAGTGTAGCGTAGTGTACATATTGTAGTGAAAACAAGAGAGAATGGGTTTAGGTGGTTCGGTCACTGTATGATAAGAGATAGTGAGAGTGGCTATAGAAGTTAATTTAGGGGGGGAAATGAAGGGCGAGAAGACTAGCTGAAGAAAAGGATGAATAGACAGAATACCGATCATATGGAGGTGTGGAATGAGAGTGGCTGAACCTGTATATAGCTGTGAGAGACGGGGGAAGAAAATGTGTAAGGTAGAATAGTATGTTAACCAATGCCGAATAGTAGGAAAGGATCTTGAATTGCAAAGGCCATTTGACTCTTTGGCTGAAACTACCGTTATCAGTTGATATAAGTTTACAACCTTGACTTATAGGATAGATTAAAAAGATCTGTTGCTGGTTGGGATGTCGGCGCACTATTTGTTTCCATCTTTGACCCACGCGTAGCATACCAAATGTACGATTAAAAAAACACTAAAATGATTGTGCGTGGGTCAGAGAGAGAAATAAATGGTGTGCTAAAAATCTGACATCCTCTTAAGTGTTATCAAGTTGAAGAAGCAGTTGATTGTTGACAATTTTACATTTAACATTAACTGTGGTAGGTATTATGATTGGAAGTAAAAGTAATTAGCAGGGCTGTGAATTTAATGCAATGAAAAAGTGTTAAATATTTGCCTGCATGTATGCTCTAAAAACAGGCAAATATATGCACTGAAATATTTAAAAAAATACACTTAAAATTCAAAAAAATACTGAATGAAAACATTTTTATTAATAAATAATAATTCAAATTGGTTTCCAAAAAAAAATTCTTTGTTTACACACTTGGTAGGTAAGTACCTATTTATTTTTCTAACGGATGAACCGAAAATATAAAAACATTTTAAAAAAATAAGCATAAATACGAAGAAATCATGAAAACATGCAATTATATGAACTAACCCAAAAAAATAATATGTAAAATAAGATTTTCGCCGAATCCATTTTTTAGATGGTCACGGTGTAGCAAAAAAGCATGTAAATGCGTTTAATTCACAGCCCTGGTAATAAGTAATGATTTATCTGTAGTGGAAACCGGGGTACAGTGAGACGCATATTGGTAACGGTGTTGTAATAATATGGATCTCCCCTAAACAAATACGTACTAATAGTTTAAACAAATCATATAAGCCAACTATAATAAATATTAATTTATGATAAAGTATATTAAAAAGCATTATTATAAATGAAACAAAACTATGAACTATGGACCGTAACATTATATAGGTATTTCTATATTTTTAGCTCAATAATTTCTGTTAAAATATTAGGAAAATGTATTAAGTACCGTAAAAGTACTAAATTTAAGCTATTACTTATAATATTATATTCACAACAAATTATCATAGAAGGTTAGGACTGTTATTCCACATACCTATTATTATAGTTGAATTTAACTACAACATTCTAGTAGAGTCTGAAAATATTTGGTTCCACGACTCTGTTCATACAAACTTTAAATACTAAACTACGGGTCTGAAATTTAGTTTATATAGATCTAAATAACTCAAAACATATGTTGCTTCAAAATATAAAAATAAAATGTCTTGTATTGTTGTAGGTAGGTAACTATCAAAAAAAAAAACTACAAAAAAAATCATACTTGACATCTATGTATAATATACGTATATTGTAATAAATGTTCAAATGTTTATTATAGTACATTATAAAAAAATAACTAAAGTTCAATATAATACATTATAACAGTTGTTCAATGTAAATTTCACACCCACAAATTTTGTTATTCACCACAGTCTCTCTCAATTTCAAATTTTTTCTTCAAATTATCCCAAATTATCTACAAAATATAAATGTTTAGAAAATTGGAATACTTGATTAAGTATTTAATCATTTATCTCAAAAAGATGTGCCGGGTCACCACATTACTATATCGAGGGGCCATGGTGCAAGTGGCGTTCATAAATATCATAACATATATTATATTTGTTTGCGCCGATACCGATCCTACGAAGTTGGCGGTTGTCGGCAACGACTCACGATTGTGCTGGGGACAGGAGCAGGAAGGGTTACCCAAAAATAAACAATATATTATATTAAAACAATCAGCGGTAATAGCACCGAAACAGAAGGGCGTCTTAACAAATAACATAATAATACAATTAAGTGTGACAATACAAAATATAATACGAGACCTGGTCCCCGCTGTCGTTGGCGATGGCCGGTGTGTTCCTAAACGACTACGGCGGTACGGCAAACGGCGACACACACTGGTTGACGCGCGGTGGCATGGCTGGTCAACGGCGGCACGGCAATGGTCAACGGTACAATAAACGGCAAATTCGGCGACAGCCACACCACGAGAGTTTTGGCGTCACGCAACCGTTAGCCGCGGCACGGCATTAGTTAGCGATAAACAGCAAAACTGTGTTCGGCCGGGCCGATAAAAACACGACATCGCGTTGTCCGCACACGCGGTTACTGCCGGTACCAAGTATACGGCGGCGGCGGCGGACACAACTATGCGTCGGGCTCGACCGCTGGACAGAGACAAAAAAAAAAACACGGCTGGCGGCACAGCCTACGGCGGCGAACAGCCCGGCGTTGGACGGCCGAGAAGGGGATAAGCCACTTCGTGAGCTTCGGCATCCGAAGCGCAGTTTTGAGGGCGTGTTGTGAGAGGATAGATGCTGATAAATCATTAATAGAGACTCGTTGATCACTTTTATGTGGTTCAAATTGTTTACACGAGTGAGCTTGGTATGGCCCATCATAGATAATAAAGATATGGATAGGATATAATGGTCTATCAGTGGTCTTTCGAGGGGAACAATTTGAGGTCAAAATAAAGTATACCTATATCGAGTATCGACTTCGTTCACTAAAGAGCCCTCAATTGCCTTTCCCTCCGGAACGCGGTCCCAAATGTATTTCACATAGGCGTGGCTATCCATATCTTTATTATTTATGGGCCCATCCATGGTATGGATTAGGTGTCACAATCAAAGGATCGACTTGATAATCAACACTTAAGTTCGGCAACCTGCAACTCAGGATCTTTTATTCAAAGTGTCCTATAAGTCATAAGAAGTTATTAGGTAAACCTATGGTAGTTGAAGCTATGGTGATGATGGACCGACTATCTTCACTGGTCGTGTGCTTTGCGAAGATCCTTTCCTACTAACTATCAAGGTCATTCGATATTGTAACATACAATGAAAGAACATTTAAATATTATTAATTTGGTTAGGTTAGGTGAGATAGAACAGGAAATTAGACGTACTTATTATCATAGTTTTTAACAAGGTCTTAAAGACTGTCCAGCTAGAGTTTTTACCAGTATACTTTAAAAACTTAAATGCAGCCAACATTATTGATGATGTTTTTACCACAACCAATTATAAATATATCAAATATTATTTATTAGGATTTTATAAGTTTTTCATTACTAATGAGTTTTTGTAATAGAAAATGAATAAATAATAGCTTTAATTTAAAAATATGGTTTTGTGTTTTAATATCCTATTGTCAAAGAATTCTCAGGTAATCCCCCACATTTTTTTTATCATTTAATAAATCTAAATTTTTTCCGCACATTTTATACAAAGACCTAAAAAAGATATCATGACTATGTTTTAATTTGCCTTTAGACTTCATAGTTTGTAAATTTATATTGACGGTAGACCCAGTCAAACAATATATTATTTTAAATTAAAAATTATTTTATGTCCTTCATAAATTACTATCACATAGTAGAGTTCGTGCAGGACCTTTTTCTCGTATAATTTTTTTGCATCCTTAATAAATTACATTAATTTTATATATTTTTTATACATAAATACTATTACAGTGATACACCTATGATCATAATAATTGTTCATATTATTATAAAGTAAACAATACCTAGTTTTTGGATTGTAGTTAATATGTATTATACAAGTAGTATTTAGCTTTCAGCGCGTATTCTTTTGTTCAGTGTTATTTTACCCAGGTTTCTAAAAACAATCAAGTTGAATTTTTTGTATTAACTTGAATATTGATAACCTGGTGCCCAATGAATAATCTTTCTTTAAGGAATTAAATATTTTGAATAGTTTTTTCTGTTTTAGATTCTGGACATTTTAGTTTGACATTTGTAATGTGTATACCACAGTAAAATGTATTAAAATTTTTTTTGTTTTCTAAAATGCATTTGCCTGCGGGCGCCAACACCCTCCTTTCCAATTTTTTTATTGAATTTATCTTTAGGTTAAGAATTTGTATACAATTATTTAACATTGAAAACCTGGTTACCTATGAATAATCCCTTCTTTAAGGAACTAAATATTTTGAATAGTTTTTTCCTGTTTAAGATTCTGGACATTTTAGTTTGACATTTGTAATGTATATACCCACAATATAATTTATTTAAATTTTTTTTTGTTTTCTAAAATGCATTTGCCTGCGGGCGCCAACACCCTCTTTCAATTTTTTTTTTTTAGGAATTTATCAAGTGGAATTTTTTTGTAGTACCTGAATATTGATACCCTGGTGCCCAATGAATAATCTTTCTTTAATGAAATAAATATTTTGAATAGTTTTTTTTGTTTTCTAAAATGCATTTGCCTGCGGGCGCCAACACCCTCTTTCAATTTTTTTTTTTAGGAATTTATCAAGTTGAATTTTTTGTATTAACTTGAATATTGATACCCTGGTGCCCAGTGAATAATCTTTCTTTAATGAAATAAATATTTTGAGTAGTTTTTTTTGTTTTCTAAAGTGCATTTGCCTGCGGGCGCCAACACCCTCTTTCAATTTTTTTTTTTAGGAATTTAACAAATTGAATTGTTTGTATTGACTTGATTATTGATACCCTGGTGCCCAATGAATAATCTTTCTTTAATGAACTAAATATTTTGAATAGTTTTTTTTTGTTTTCTAAAATTTATATTTTCTTAAATAATGGATTTTATATAAAGTACTGCTATTGGAGAATTTGTGTTGTTTTATAGAACGTCCGATCGTAGATCGAAAGTGTGTTGAGACGCATAGCGTATTATTTTAGTATTTTATATGTGCGTTTGCGTCTAGAGAATATGTATGACATATTATTTACATACAAAATACCTAATATTATCCAGTTTACTATGGAAATACCTATGTTATATTATACTATGTTTGTGACTTATAACATACTTAACTAAGCTATATTATACTTTTATCATTATAATATTTTTCCATGTGCTACGTAATTAATATATGAATAATGAATTATAATGTTAAAAGACGTATATAGTATACGACGTTATATTATGAGTAAATATTTTTTGTTTCAGGACAAGTATCGAGGATGTGAGATACCGCCGTAGGCTTATTCTTTTTACAGTCTAATTCTTATTTTTTAACCGGAATAGTGAGTACGAAGGACCCAATTACAATTAACTTGATCACAGCTTTTACAGATATTAAGTACCACATGCAATGGATTCGTGGGATATATAACAAACATAATAATTTATAATAAGATTATAGCAACTATAGTGTTATTAAAATAAAATAAACCTTGAAATTGATAAATACTTTTTTATCTAGATAAAAAAAACATACAATTATTTTTTAAATGGTTTTAAATTTAGGTATATTTTAGTTGGGCTCTAAGAACATAATAATAATAATGGTATAGGTAAAAATAACTACATTATTTATAAACTATGAACTTTGTTTAAGAATCTGTATAAATATTTAAAAATGCATTTGTACAATTTCAAAATTTTTATCAATAAAAAATGTATCTAGATGAATTTATTTAGATTAGTAAAAACATTATTTAAGATGAACGTTTAGATACCTTGTAACTATTTATCTAGATAAGATAAAAGATAAACAAATAATTATCTAGATAAGTCCGGACACTGGAAATTAACATATAATACAGCATAAACAATATATTGGTAAAATATAGGCCAATATATGTACATAATATATTATTTTTTATTATACGGATAATATTATAATATTTCACAAGCGTTTTAAATATCAGACTTCTCGAAAACCGAACTCGTATACGACGTGATCCATTCGTAAAAATTAATCACACACATGATATTATATTGTTATATGCAGCTCTTCGGGAAAATCCTCGTCGAATATACCTACTTGAAAGAACACAGTGTCGAGATTAGCAGCTACCGTCGCATATTATGAGCGTATAGAAAGTAACAGTGAGAACTGACAAGTCGTCAAACAGATTCCGTAAACAGTGTAATAATTAATTTATCATAATGCTTAATGTACAGGTCTAAGCATAATGTGCTGAGGTGAATTATACCTACTATATGAACTCGTTAATAGGTACAAAATATCAATATCTGTAGGTATAGGTACCGACGTGTTTAAATAAACAGCTCGGACTTATCCATATTATTATATCTTCTGCCGCAACCAGGAATTATTTGTAGGTAATTTAATGTAATATCAATATGAGTAATTACTTTAAAAATTCATATTATGTATTTAAATCGTTTCTGAAAAAAACAAGTTTTTCAAAAATAACTCAATTATGTTAAAATATAAATATGAAAGAATTTAAGTCACAATTTAGTTCTGAAGAACTTACAAAATCAAAATAATAACCTTAATATACCTACATTCGTATTTATGTCTGCTACGTTAGAAATTTCTTCGTTGTAACTTTAACAAAATGGGCTAATTTTTTTATCTCTTCACTTCCTAATACCTCATCGTAGGTATCAGTTCTGTGAATACATTTGTTATTCTTGTGATGGCTTCCCCCGGTAACAAGAATAACAACAATTTGTAAAACCACTAAACATTATTCTTCATATTCGATTGATTTTCAAATTTAAAAACTTTGTTTATTCCGACTTTATTTAACAAATAAAATTGAACTCATAACCGACACTTGACTGATATATTGATATCACCTTTATGGCTTTATTATAATTGTACATTATAAAACTGTTTCATACTTTTACAGGATAATGGTATTGAGACATATGAATTAGATCACTACTATTGGATATCTAAAGAAGAATTATTTTCATACTTTAACAACAGTGTCTTGTTATAAAATAACTAAAATTCACCAAATTTGTATTGAAAAGAGGAATAAACTATTCCGTATCTGTGGTAATTTTTTTAAATAAAATCTAAAACATTAAACAATAATCGATTTTTAGAAAACTGGTTTTGCGCAAAAAAGTGAGTTTTTCCTTAATTTTTTTTTGTTTTTCATTATGCTTTTGAAAGCTACTGGTAGTTTTACTGTTGACACAACCCCCTTAGTTTAATAACATGTTCGATTTTCTACTGTTAAAGATGCTGTTGAAGAAATCAAAGCATTTTTGCTGTCCCAAAATGTGATGACATACAAAAAATACACATTATGATATCAATATATTCATCTCTCCACTTCGAATCTAAAACACAGATCATTGAAAATCAATACACTCATTACTCCACTCAAAATAAAAAACTAATAAAAACAGGAATATTACAATTTTACACAAATCGTATTGTAGAGAAATTTGTTAAATAGAATTAAATTTGTTATAATTTGGTTTGGTTTTAAAAAATATTTGATTCAAGAAAAAATATTTTGTTAAATGTAAGTTTGTTATTGACAAACAGAAATTTACCCACAAAACAATCATTACACGAAATGCTCAATAATAATTATTAATATTGTTGTTCTACAGAACTTAAAATTAATAGGAAAATAAATATTATTACCGAAGCTTTTTAGCAGTTAATTTTATTACGAATAACACTCATAGGGTGTGTTTTTTGTAAACAATAAAGGTTCAACACATATTTAATTTTTTAACATTCAAACTTCAAACCATCTGTGTCATGGTTTATAGTAGTGATGGGCACTATCGAATAGTTTAAATAAACTATCGAATATCTATTCGAATGTTTTTAACATAACCGATTAGTAGTTTTTAATAAAAACTATCGAATAGTTCGGCGGACTATTCAAATAGCACTATCGAACAGTTCGGTGGACTATAGCGTGAAGACTAGACGTTTTTATAGCGTGAAGACTGAAATTTTGGTTGTTTAACTTGGATTATAGCCTAAGTGGTTCTTGTTCACGTGAAACGGTTTTTATCATGTTGTACGTTTGTATTGTTTGTAAGACAGAGATGACAACATGAGACAAGACAACACGGGACCAGACAATAAGAGCACTACTGATTTGTGCATATTGGTTGGGGAGTTGCATAGGCCTGGTTCAAAACAAAGAAGTAGACGTGAACTAATTGTTGCGATTGATGATCAAACAAAGCCGTATTCGCGAACAATTTGACGGATTAATTACTAGACTATCCGAGCGACCGAACGATGCGAGTACAGCGACGTGTTTTCTACTTAATTCGGACCAGATTATTTCAATATTTGACGGGTCGACTGAAGACACAGTCATTGCAGAGGAGTGGTTGAAATCGTTAGAAACTTCAAAGTGTCTGAACAAATGGCCAGAACAGTACTGTAAAAATAGTCAAACATATTGAAAAAAATTATATCATCTGAGATAGGTACAAGCATTGATTAAATATATATGTATATTTAATCAATGGTACAAGATACATTTATAAAACATCCTTTAAAAGTTGAGATAAAAAATAAATAAAAGTTGTTGTAAATATATTTGAATTATTGCAATTTAAATGATTTATGTTTTTTTTTAAATAGATACACACAAAGTCTAGATTACATATAAGACATAATATGATATATTATCTGATGCCGTTATTTTAACGAGAAAAAGATGTTCATTGGTGAAAGGTTCAATAGTGGTTTGTTGAAAATAAAATTAAAATGAAAATACTGACCTAATAATTGACACGGAAAAACAGAACAGTCTTTGTTCTAATATAATATAATCTTTTAGGATCATAATATTAAAAAATAATCCGTTATGCAAACCACCAAGATTCAAGAGATACGTTTTGATACGATTATCTACCTAATTATTCTTTATCCACGATATAATAGGTATATGATAAATAAAAATAGTTAATTTATATTTTACTTACAAAATGTACAGTTATATTATATTGTTCGTTTTATATGGTGAATAATGGAGACGATTATTCAGTTACTATACAGATGGAATATAAATCGATTCTAAATTTTGTATATATTCGATTGATTGTCATTTAGGAATTACTTTGTACGGTTTGCATGCTATTATATGGTATAATAAAATATACAAAACAATATAAAATTATTACTATACATCTAAATTAAAATAAAAATAGTTTATAATGTGTATATAGGTATATATTGTACATAATCTGAATAACCAGTCTTATGTTTATTTTTTAAAGCTACG
This sequence comes from Sitobion miscanthi, assembly GCA_008086715.1. NCBI lineage: Eukaryota > Metazoa > Arthropoda > Insecta > Hemiptera > Aphididae > Sitobion > Sitobion miscanthi. The sequence continues at coordinate 395,383 of CM017800.1, forward strand.
TCGAAAAAGAGTAGTAGCAGGATCAATATAATCAATTTTAAAACAAGTTTGCAATTCACACATTTTTTTCAATATTACCTATCTGCGTAGCTTGTCCTTCAGTCCATCATATGTGATCGCATTAGCTAATATAGAAGGTACATAATATTATAAACACCGACCACATACTTGGATCGCGAGTTAGTAGTACAAACGATCCGACGTTATGTCCCTAGTGTTGTAAAGTCAATTTTCATGTAAATTTATTGTTTATATTTTTAAATTTAATAACTTTAATCTCAGCTCACCACTGACAATGAAGGTGACGTATGCCTGGTTAATATATTCATGTTTATTTGTCGGTACGTAATATTACTGTTAACAATATAATTATAAATAGAAAATCATGTTTTAGTGACATAAAATTACGTTATATCTCTGATAAATCCAGCATTTTTGTTATAAAAACTAAAATGTTATATGTATAATCACTTTATGTCTTCGTATGTCATAATATTACCATAATTAAAAATAAGAAAATAATTATAAATGCATCAAAATATTAATTTTTTTTAGATAAATTTAACTTATTTAATTTAAACATCATGGACGAGAACACAACACTGTCTGCGTATTCAAAACAAAAAGTTAAATACAACAATGACTCATAAGATTATGTGATTTCTATAGTCGCGAGAGGGGAAGTAGAGCCATGAACGTAAAGTGGGCTGTTTAGTATGTATTAGGCTGTTTTTTTAGTAAGAAATACTATTACAATCTATGTTTATAATTTTGAAGAATTTCAATACAGTTGTATCTATAGACATATAGGTACTAGGATGTAATAATTGTCACATAATTTCTATAGCCCCTCCCCCTCCCTCCTAATTTCAAACACTATTTACGCCCATGATAATATAAGATACCTATTGTATTGAGACAAAAATTGTAAGTGATAAGTACCTTGCGAGTGAAATCTTGCTTAACGTTTCCTTTTTACATTCTATTGATTGGTCAAACTTTTTTTACTTCACACACTATTATTAACTGAAATACTGCCTTCACACATATTAGTCACGAAGACACGATACATAAGATAACAAAATTTAACTCATAATATATGATATAATAATAATCTTAATCCAATAAAAATTGCTTACGAATGTCATTCATTAGAATTCATTATTTCAGGATCCGAATTTTGTGTGACGAAAAACTTGGAAGACGACAAGCTGTATCATCTTGCTCAGTGTTTGTGGTTTTAGTATAAATGTTATTATATGTAAGAAAAATAGAAGTAGCGGGAGCTTTAAATCCTTAAGTCTTAATAGGCACAGTCAATATAATATGATATATGCTTAAACATTATGATCTGGAAGATCAAAACACCTTCATTTACAAATTATTTATAATTGCATAAAATTGTGTTAAATAATAATTTTTTACACATTTGAATAACATTATAGAAACACTGAGGAAAAGTTTCGTTGTTCAAATGGACCGTGTATCGAATGGTCGTGGGTCTGTGATGGTCATAAAGATTGTTCAGATGGTTCAGACGAAACCAAAGAGTTGTGTGCTCCATACGAGTATGGAACAAATATGACCACAAGTACAAAATAATAGCTATAATAATATAATATGATATTTAATATTATTTATATGTTTGTGTAATAACTAATAGATGCCAGAGTTATGTATATTAAACTAAATACAACAGGGCTTGCAAACGTTATAATAACGTTATATTATACAAAAAACGATTGAAATTTGTAAACGTAATTATAACGGAAAGCGATAGTCAAAAATAATTAAATACCTCAAAACAAAACATAACGATTACCAAAATATATTATACTTATATCATTAAACAAAACATAACGCAAAATTAAATATTTTAAAATCTATTTAATTAAAAGGTCTATTGATTACGTAGAAACATTTATTTCATGTAAACAATCTAAGTATTGATTATATTATATTCCGTATCCGGGTCATTATCTACCCACATTAGTTATTATTTTTAAATTTAAAATTTAATTTACTTTTAGTTTAAATTTAATAGGTATGAACACTATTTTAAATAACGATGAACGCAAAACTTGGATAACGTTTTGATTCTGTATAACGATAGACGCAAAAGTTGAATATTGTTTTAATTATAAATAAACTCAAAAAGTGTGTAACGTTTTAATTGTAAACAAGATTAAACGGATTTTTTTTTCAAATTCATGCCCTGAAATAGAGCTTCTATTATTACATCGTATGTATTCAGGGCTTACATTTGAAAAAAAAATGTTATTTTATGTTATTTGCAACTAATACGTTACTCGATCTTTTCTTTTATCATTTAGATGTAAAAAGTTATACAAGCTTGCGTTTATCGTAATTTAGAATTGAAACCTCATTTTACCCAACATTTTCTAATAATCCCGTAAGTAATTTATTGTTCAATTTTTTCAACATATTTTGCAATTTTATAATTTATTACTCTGTTAGTGCTTAATATTAGTGATCTATAAAACACCTAGGTGTTATATCACCCGCCGCAGCGAAGAAGGTCGTATCTCTGTTTTCACAAATTTTATTTTTTCAAGTTGTCATATCTGTTTTTGGTAGTTCCCGAAAAACTGATAGTAGCATAAAACAATCAAATACGTTCTATACAATAATATACAGTAACTACCGTCTGAAACTACACAAAAATGGTTATGACAACTTGAAAAAAAAAATTGTGAAACAGAGATACTTCGCGGCGGTGGGCGGTATATAATTCCTAGTCTATTTTAAATAAGTATAATCACCTTTAATACCTAATAAATTCAAATTTAAAAAATAATAACTATTGCCGGGAATGGCTCAGATACGGAATATATAATACATTCTTAGATTGTTTGCTAAGACAAAAAAAAAATAAATATTTCTATGAAACCAATATACTAACTTTTAAACATAAATAGATTTTAAATTATTTCATTTCCCATTATTTTTCGTTTAATAATATTCTATAAATTACGTTTTGCGTTATGTTTTGTATTGTGGAATTTAATTATTTTTGTTTATCGTTTTCTTTTATAATTATGTTTACTGTTTTAAAATGTCAGCATTTTATTTTTTACAAATATAACGTTATAATTATAACGTCATTATAAAGTTTGCAAACCCTGATATGTATCTTATATTGTTCTAGATTGCGGTACAGTTTATGTCAATAACGATAAATTGAACGTCAGTAGTGAAAAATCACTTAAAGGATCGTTACCTTGGATGGCTGCGATTTATAAACTAAATGAAGTTAAAAATAGATTTTACTCTTTATTATGTGGAGGATCAATTATTGCTCCAAACATTGTAATTTCTGGTAAAATCCTTATACAATACATTTAAGAAGATATGATAATTAATTAAATAACTCTTTTAGCGGCTCAATGTATTGAGCAAGAATTGGTGTTATCTAAGTATATATCAAAACAGGTAATCAAAATCGCTGTTTATAGAAATGAAGACTTTATTCAGATATTGAATGTAAGTTATTAATTTAAAATCTGAATCTTAGAATCAATGTAATAACAATAAGTATAATATGTAAAATTTAAATTATAACAAATGTAAAGGTGGAAACGGCTTATACGACAAATAATTATTCTGGATCTAGCGAGTATCAAACTGAAGATATAGTTATTTTTGTATTAGAAAAAATAATTACTATGGGTAATTATGCTGCGCCTGTTTGTATCGATTGGAATAACATATATAATGTGAACAATGGAGATCAAGGAAAAGTAAATATGTTGTACTAATTTTTACTAATTGGTGGGAAATTATGGTTAAGTTATCTCCACGATTTAATAAATTTCAGTGATAGTTTCAAATCGATAAATTAAGAATGAATTCTAAAATCCAACTGCCAATAAGAAACAAATTAAGTTCATAAACTTACAATCCGCGCAGTAGTGGAGTAATTGGTCAACATGGGAAAGTTTTGTGAATATATCTCCTTTAAGTTAATTTGCAACATAATTTTTCCCTGAAGAACGTACAAGTTTAAAAAACCAACTTGAAATTACATTCATATTGAGATCTGCAATATTATCAATTTTTACGTTGTAATATGAACAAATATGGGCTACGCATTGCTTCTTTGCACAGCCCTAATATCTCGTATGAGGTCTGCAACTATATTTGTTGTCATCGCAAGTGCTAGGGATTACATTGGTATCCGGAATAGACATTTTTGAAAATCCCTAAACACTGTTCTAATTTTATTTTCGACTCATCTCCAAAATTAAAGCTTTGATTAGACAGATTTTATTTAAAAATACAGTTGAATTCATTACCGACACTTACAAAGCAGTATATTAATTTTTTACCATTAGTATAGTTATTATACATTATATAACTCTTTCATAATTTTACAGATTGTTGTTTGGAAATCGGAAAATGGCAAAAAAGTTTCTGTTACATTTGAATCGACATTACCATACATCGATCATAGTACTTGTCGAAAAATAAATACAGACGGATTCAATCAATTTGTGACTTTTGATAAGTTTTGTGCCCATAATAAATTGGGTATTACAAATTTAGATTCAGATTGTAGCGATGAAAGTAGTGACTTTTTATGTATAATTTTGTAACAGCAAAAGTGTTAATTTTTAACTTTGGTGGAGATTTTTGATGATTGAATCTAGTTGATACTTTGAGAGTCAAAAGTAAAATATTCTAGTACTTTTCTTAATAATTGAAAAAAAATTGTAATAAGTACGTGGATGTTTATGCAAAACCAGTTTTAGACAATATGTGTATTGTTTTTTTAAAGTAACCTAAAAACGAATAACCATAGATACATGAGATTTTCACCAAATTTTTAGATTTTCAATGTCTGTATATAATAATATTTTATATAAGGTATATTTGAAACCATTTTCTATAATTTTTAACTTTTGATTTTTTTAGAATTATTTCTTTGAATGTCTATACAAAATATTTATTTGATTGGTCAAAAAGCTTTAAAATGCAATACAAAGCTACTAATTTACCTAAAAATAAATTATTTTACAAATGTATAAAATGTTAAATTTTTATAGCTAAGGTTTTTAAATTTAAAAACGTAATTCAAGAATCCTTGCAAGTATTTTATATTTTACCTATATAGTTATCAAAAAATCACCGATAATATTATTATGATAATATGAATGCAAATTTAATGCTTTTATCAAAAATTAATACTTTCTACCTATTATATCTAATAGTAATACTATTATTATAATATTAAATATACTAGGTGGATACAAACACAATAATCTCCACGGAGAATAGTTTTTCATATATACGAATGTATCATTGAATTAAAATTATGTTATCTTTATCTTTAGTCATAATATTTTGAAAATAGTATTTTGTACAGAAAACGCTAATATAAAATTATTTGTTGAAAGATAAATTTATCCACGGTTATTTTTTTGAGTTACAGAAAAAAAACATTATCGATTTTGTCAAACTTTGGTTTTACATAAAAATTTGTTTTTGTTTTTTTTTTCATATCTCCCGAAATTTTTAAAAACTACTAGAAATATTCAAATTTGACCTCTCAAAAGCACTACCTAAACTTCCTTTTCCATTATAAAATCGAAGGTTTATTACGATTACTTATCGTATACACTGGCACAAAAAGAAAATTAAATAAAAATACATTTCATTGTAAAATCATAGGTACATTTATTAATCCACTCAGAATCATAAATTAAGAATAATGGGAATTTTTCAATCAATTTCATGTTTCCAAATTCCGTTTAAAATAAATACGGCGAAACTTCCATATTACAAAGTCTCTTGGGAAATAAAATAAAATTCGTATTGTTGAGAAATTCGTTAAATAGAATAAAATTAATTTGGTTTTTAAAACTATACACAAACGGAAATTAAGCCACTAACAACAATTTTACAAAATGCTCAATAATAATAAATGCTATTATTATTCTAACATAGAACTTAAAATTAACAACAAAACAGCCATTAACTGAATTGTATATTTAGTACCTTCCAGCAGAAATTGTTTGAGTATTAAATAATATAGTTTTATTGATTCATTAAAGATTGGCTGACCTTACAAATATATAGGCAATGTAAACTCACAACTAGGTAAGTAACCAATGAGCATGGTTGAAATCAGCATGTTGACAGCAAGAAACTACACGTCTAATATATTATCTATAATTACAGCTAAAAGTTACTTTTATAACGAATACCACTCACGGGATGTGGTTAATATGTAATCCATATTGGCTAATTGCAAAATGTAATATTGATTTCTGGGTTACCATAATAAAATGCCCATCGTTATCATGATCACAGGCATAATAATATTATTGAATTACCCAGTCTAAAACCATGATCAAAATGACTCATTATGTTTTGTGTTAATTTTACCCAGAGAATAATCGGTCAGATTGATGTCCCTACGCATTCTAGAGCGTTGTTTTCGTACTACACGTAACACGCTAGGCTCCAAGAACCCCTTTCATTTGATAGTGAGTCGTTCCAACTTCGCCAAGAATATCCCCATAGTAAGAATCATATCGTTAACTAATAATTACTTAAAATCACTCTCCCAAAGCCACCATTTTCTTTTATGGATAATAAGCTTAAATGTTAACTCGACCGTTACGTTGTTCGTTCTGCTATTTCTCAAACTTTATTATTTAAAAAGCCAAATGGTGATAATTTATAAATAAATATAAAATGTTACCCCCCCCCCCCCCCCACCAGGAAAGTTTAACGGATACCTATGCACCCACTACCCAACAATAATAATATGTTTAGTTTGTGTCTTACGTAAAAAATATCTCATGTTTCAGGACAAAAAGTATTGCTTGAAGATGCTGGATCAAGCATAAGCTTTTTACACTTTAATTCTTATTATTTAACCGGGATAATGAGTGTGAAGGATATTGGAAAAAACGATACAGTCGCAAGTTTATCACGAAATGATTTAATAAATGATACAGTCTTAGTTTTTACAGATATAAAATACCATGTTCATTGGATTCGTGGAATTTTCAACAAACATGTACGTATATATTATATATATTATTGGAATAATTTTAATTTTAGATTTATTATATTGGCTTGGTTTTTTAAATAACATTAAAATTAAGATAGTTTAGAAAGAATATATTAAATTTAACATTTAAGGTTTTCACAGTTTATAGTAAATTCATGCGTTTTACCAACCGTTGAAGGAGTTGTATACTCTTATGAAGGTTCTAATAACATTTTATCTCACGGGACAATCATTTATCATCATATTTCCATTATTGAGAATTGTGAAGTTGGGTATCATAAGGCTTATACCAATAGTTTTAGGCTTTGTCTGGGAAAAGGAAAATGGTTAACCAATTTTAAGAAATTGTGTTTCAGTAAGTATTCCATAGTAAATCAAATATTGTAATAATTACTTATTTTGTTTGTACATTAATAGTACGATTATTATTTATTTATGTTTATAGAAATGTGTCCGCCTCTAGAATCAAATAGTTTAGATATTAAATGTACTCATAATGGTAAGAATACGAATTGTTCAAGTTTATCGATACCTGGTACAATAGCAAAACCATCATGTAAACAAACATATGTCGCACCTAATAGACAAGATAAGACTCCGCTTGAATTACTTTGTCAGTCTAATGGAACGTGGAATAAGCAACTATATACATGCAATCCATGTAATTGTATTTTTTCTTCATATTAACGAAAGTCTCTAACTTATATACATTTTACTCATTTATTTAACTTTTGCCGTATCCAAATGTTTTGTTTGTATTATAAATGATAAAATTAAGGAAGAACTAATAATTATTTCATGTTACATTTTTAAACCTTTAATTATGTTTTCTTCTAACCTAGGTGTTTATATTTCATGAATAATTTTATCTATATTAGTATTCAAATATCATTTTAGATTGCGGTAGAGTATATATTCAAAACCAAGTATTGATAGAAAATGGTGAAAAAGCACTTGTTGGAACGGCACCTTGGAATGTTGGAATATATCAATTAAATAAAACAAATTCCAATTTTAATTTGTTTTGTGGAGGATCAATTATTTCTCCAAATTTAGTCGTTTCTGGTAAAACCATTGTAAAAAATGTTTAAGCAAGAATGAATGAAGTAAAAAATTTTTAGCGGCTCATTGTTTTTGGAAGAAAGCTATGTTGTCTAAGAAAATATCAATTAACGACGGTCTATACAAAATTGCTGTTGGAAAATATACTAGAGATTTTTCAGCTTGACTTCACACAAATATATAATGTAAGTTATTAACAATTCAAAATACTAAATACATATTGGTATGATATGCATAATATGAACTAAATTAATTATACAGGTTGAAATGATTCACCTGAAAGATGGTTATTATGGACCTACTGGGTATCATACTGAAGATATAGCTATTATTGTGTTACAAAACAGAGTTTATTTTAGTAATGGTGTTGCACCTGTTTGTATCGATTGGAATGATAAATACAATGTAGTTAATGGAGATCAAGGAAAGGTTAGTTTGTAGTAGAATTTAATAGTAAAATTGTCATTTATTTTACTTTTAATCACTGTACCTATCACTATCGATCCTTGTCAATCTGTATGTAAAGAGCATATATCGTTAGATTCTCTGCTGAAATACGCATAAATATTGGTGTTCTTGTCACATCAAAATTCTAATAGCTTGCGACAATCTTGTTATATTGTTCGTTTGCGCTCTCTGTGATGATCAGTTGAAAACGCAATAACACTGATATCGCCTGCTGTTGTTACTCTCTACAGTTTGTTGTTTAGGCCTCGTTCATTAGGTAATTGTTTGTTTATAATAATGTATACTTGCCTCATCTCGTAACATTCTTTTGATCAAGTTCTTAGCGTCACCAAATGTTCAATGTTTTTATTATTTAACCACGTGTTAGTGTGTCACTGTAAGTTTGTTCCATACTTCAAGTCATTAAGTCAATTTTTGGCCGTTGAAATGTTAAGCTGCAACTTTCTTTTTCTCAGTTTTTTGACTTTAGGGTCGATTTTATTTTTTATCATCTGTGAGTTGCACGTGTTTCTTGTGATTGTGTTTGTGTAGCTGCCATTAATTTGTAGTTCACAGTTTATCATCATTGTCAACCCGTACGATTAGTGGTTTTACAGAGTTGTGTGGAATCTAACCACTGATTTTACCGGCCGAATTCGGTGGTTTAACCTTGGTTTAACGATTGTAATACGGGCCCTAAGTCTAACTATTTCATTTATTTGCACATATGAAACAGGTAATCCTGTTAAAGCTGCAAGCTCCTGATGTCTTAACAACTAGCATGTTACAAAACATAACTAAAAATGGTGACCAAGTAGATAACACTAGTGTGTTAGGTACTGTAATGTATAGTGTTAAATTTAAATTCAATGATACAATATCATTGTATACGAAACACGGTTCTGAGCGGATACGGTCTGCCAGTTAGCCTATTTTATAACTATATGTTTACATTTTAAATATCATCAAAATAACTAAGATCGTTAGTTTTCGATTAAATATATAATTTTGTCCAAATTTTAATTTCAAATAGCAATAAAAAAATAATGTTCATAATATATTATTTAAAATTTTTTGGTGGTTGTATGAACTGCTTATAATATACTTTATTTTAAATGGTCAATCCTTGAGAAAACGTCTATGAGTACGAGTATATATTGCATACCAAACTGTCCCCTTGGCAGTGGTCTCATTTGAATATTTGTTTTTGTATTTATCGTCTATAGTGAATATAAACTAGTGAATACTTTACCGGGTGCACTTAGTAAACATGTACAAGTTAGTGTTATAATGCGGAATCTGCGAAAGGCCTTCAAAACTACTGCAAGTACATCGAACTTAGCTACAAAAAATCAAATTAAAAAATCAAATGATTGAGAATCAAAATAGATACTAAAAGATGGGTTTACGAAATTATTTGATACCAAACGTTGTTTTAAACCTTTGGAATAAGGTCAATTCATATGCCGTCCCGGTAGTCATCGATACTTGTTTTTGTCTACCTTTCCATTTCCGTTATTCCTTAACTTTGTTTTTCCTATAGATTTTGAAAACTATTGTGTATTTTCCAAATTTACCTATCTAAATTACCAACTACACAACAGCATTATTTCTAATGTAAAAAAATTATACAATCAGTAAAAAAACACATAGGTACATCTATGTAATATCAATATACCACTCAGAAACTAATATAAAATCTTAAAATACAAATTGAAAAACCACTAAACATTATTCTAATTTTATATTTCATCGAATTCTAAAATTAAAAAAGGTACCCACAAGTGGGTCACTGTAATGGATGGTGTTAAATTTAAATTCAATTATATAATATCATTGTATAAGAAAAACGATTCTGAGCGAAAACGGTCAGTCAGTCTATGATATTACAAAGTATATTTGATGATATTAAGGTGAATAAAGTAATTAAATTATATGTAACCTATTTACGTGGAATCTTGTTTTAAATTGTCAATCCTTAGCTATAAAAGTTGAACATTTTATAAATTTTTAACTACAAAATATTTATTAAATTTTGTCAAAATTTGAACTTTAAATGCTTATAAAAAAAATTGTGCCTATGTATTTTTAATATTTTTCAACTGCTATTGTAACAATATATCAGGAGCCTTGCATTAAATTGTCACGTTTTTTTAACTAACAAATAATTTTATTGATATTTATAGAAAAAAAAACTAAAAAAAATGAAAACTGAAATGTCCGTAAACAGCTCAAAATAATTCAAAATATTTGGAAAATGTTATGGTGTATAGATAATGCTAATATAAACATTCAGTCAAAATTTCATGTACCTACAATCATTTGCTTTAGATTTGTACCAAAAACCAAAATCGACTTTCTCGAAATTCTCGATTTTGCGTAAAAATTCCCGTTTTTCCTTAATTTTTCTTTTGTTTTTCACGTGGCTTTTGAAAACTACTGGGAATTTTTTACTTTTGATCCCCCCAAAGTACCAACTAGATTTACTTTCCTATCAGAAAAGATACCGTTGAAGAAAATCCAAGCATTTTTGTTGTCCTAAAATATGACTAAAAAAAAAAATTAAAAATTAAAAAAAATTGAAAAAAAAAACACACATCATTGTAAAATCAATACATTCAAAATCTAAAACTTCAATCAGTCAGAATTCATATAACTAACTATATAGTACTGTACATATTCCCAACACTCAAATAAAAAGTGATTAATATTATACGTAAATTATAATTGTATATTATGCAACTATTTTATACTTTTACAGATTGTTGGTTGGGGAAAAACTGAAAAAGGTATTTTAAGTCCTATTTTATTAGAAGCATCTTTATCATACATCGACCATAGTTCTTGCCGGAATATGTATACAAATGGATTTGAATCATTTGTGACTGTTGATAAATTTTGTGCCGGTTCTGCAGTGGGTAATGAAATATTTAAACATCAATATAGGTACCATGAAATCATCGATTTGTTGAACCAACTTGACTTAAATTTTTAAAACACTAATGTTGAAGGTAGACACTTTTAATGAAGATAATCTCAATTTTTGTTAAATTAATGAATCACATTTTACAATAATTGTAATTAGTTTATTAGGAAATTAGTAAATTAGCAAACAAACTGTATACATAGCGAGCGTTTGTTGGTCCACTTTGTAGACCTACACACTAAGACTACAACCCATTTATTTCGTAGGTACTTTATAAGTTATTGATCCTTATAATATCCAATAGGTAATCTGGCAGCAATGTTGATTTATAGTGGGATACGAGTATACAACGGCATAATAGTATCGTTCTTTGTAGACCTCGTCGACCTACATAAGGTTATAATGCAGATTTATAAGAAAAGTTGTTATTAACTCATTTAAAACCTACCCTACTATAATTTTAACTTTAATTGTCAAACGCCAAACGATTGAATATGTATAAATGGTGTAAATGATTGCATGTGATTGAATGGTATAAATGGTCAGAAATACATTTATTAAATTAAAATATAATATTATTAACATATTAGAATACTCCACTTTATATCCGTTTATAGTCGTTCGCCGTTCTGATTATCAAAATATTTTGCACCACAGAAAAATATGATTCGTGAATCCTATCTATGTTGGTGACTTACATACAATATGTGGCTAAAATAAATTATACCATACATATATCATTATATAATGCCTGCTATTTATTATATTATAATGTAAATGGCCGTCTATAGCATATGTCAGTACCAAGTGGATAGTGAGTAATGACCTTAGTATACAATTTTTTGATGAAAATTATGGTTTGAAATTCATTGAATTATCGACTACAGTAGATTTCATCACAAATTGGACTGACTTATTATCCTTGTAATATAGTATGTGTATATAATTCATAATTAATAAGGTAAATTTGTATTGTAATCGCTACTCAATAACAGTAGTTTTATTTAATTTAGGTATTATTTATAAAATATTTTTTGTTTCAGGACAAGGAGTAGGCAAAGGTGATAGTGGAGCAGGATTAAGCTTTTTACACTATGATTCTTATTTTTTGACCGGAGTGGTGAGTATAAAGGATCCAAATACAAATAGTTCAATCGCAGTTTTTACAGAACTTAAGTATCACATTCAATGGATTCGTGGACTGTATACGAACATATCTAAGTCCAATAACTAATAAGACTAGGTTTGGTAATGTTATTGAAATAATTTATTTCAATCGAAATTGAAATCAATATTTGTATTAATAAGTTTTTACTCATGTGTAACAATTTTCAACAGTTTATACAATTTCATTAAAATTAAACAAAATTGGTACGTACGTCATAAATCATAGGTAGCTAGTACTGAAGCATTATATTATATTTAATAATTGACACATAGTAAATTTGAACAGTTTTTAATAGATATATACCAATTTTGCTTGTTCGTTCATTGTTTCATAATTAATTAATGTATTGTATTGTATTGTATTGTATTGTCCATTGAATTTGAAATAACTATGTATTAGTCTTAATATTACTTTTTATCAATTGTATTGTTTAGTTATTATATTGACTTGGTTTTGTTATTGACAACTTCTGCTTCAAAATTAACATACTTGAAGAAGAATATATTTTTTGTACATATTATAAAAAAATATGATTGGATAGTAAAAAATTGCCTGTTGAAGGCGATTCGCTTCATATGAAAACTAATAACAACTTTGTGTTGAAAAAAAATGTACAGTAGAAATAATGACCTAGGTAGGTAATAACAGATACTAAAAAAGTGAACAGTTATCGATGTTTATGTAAAAGATAACTTTTATAAACAATATGAAGTTAAAAGCAATCGTATAAATACAATACTGAATACCTATGATATAATATTTTAAGATCAAAGTATTACAAAATGCTAAATATAATATGTATCTACTTTAACCCGGGACGCAAACCACCCAAATATTCTTAAGCCACGATACGTCCTTTATAATAATATTATATGGTAACTAAATAAATATAATTTATCTTTATACTTATACAATTTACAGTTACATATTATATTGTTCGTTCGTTATGGTGGATAATGCATATCATTTAGAAGTTACTGTATTAATAAAATAAAAATTGATCCTAAACTGTGTTTAGACACGATTTATTGCTATTTAGGAATACCTTGTACGAGTCACATCCTATAATAATACGATATAATAAAATATACAAACAATATATAATTATGACTATACATTTAAATATAAACAAAAATAGTTTATAATGTGTTTATGTATATATTGTATTGTCATATATAATTTGGATAACCAGCATTACACGTATAAGTACGTCAAAAATCCTTAAGTTGTGTTTAGCGTAGTAGTAAAATCAATATAAAGAATTTTCAAACAAGTTTATAATTCACTAGTTTATCACTACCGCCTTGAGGTAAAGATTGGAATAAAAAATACATAAAACAGTTGTAGGTAATTTATTTTAATTGTATTAATTGTATAGATTTTTTTGTTCACAAACTCTATACAATATAAGACAATATGATAGGCATATATTATCATGTCAGTTATGTTAACTGTAAATTGCAGGGAAAAGAGATGTCCATCGCTGATACTTTCAAAGCTGGTTAAAATAATTAATAAAACGATGATCAAAATACTGACCTAATATAACAGATACAAAAGAGAACAGTCTTGCTGTTTAATAAAATATTTTATTTTAAGATGAACGTATTACAAATTTCTAAATAATGTTTATAATCTGCTATATGATTATATCCCATTAGGTACGCAAACCGCCGAGAGATGCCCTTTGTTTCGAATATTTTCTCAATATTATTCTTTAGTTTCGATATGCTATATTATAGTAGTTAAATAGAATACGTATTTTAATATTTATAAAATTTACTATTACATACATTTTTCGTTAGATATTCTGGATAATGGAGATCATTGTGCAGTAGTTATTATACACAATATCGAGTATAAATCGATCCCAAACTGTTATAGACAGTAGATATCACATAATATAATATTGATAGTGGATGTGTAGTAGTAGGACCGATATAATAAATTTCAAAACAAGTTAACAACTTATTAATTTGCTCATTAGGTACCACTTATATACGTAATTTGTCCTTCGGTCGATAAAGCGATCTTATATAGCTGGTAGTAGGTACATAACATTGAACCAAATACATACCAGCATCGTGACATAGTAGATTATATAGAATATAGAGAGTAGTATATATTTTTAGGAGACCCGATATTATGTGATTAGAATACTAGTGTCGTAAAGTTGTTTTGTTATTATAGTATCTTACGTAGTGTTAACTTATGAAGCTAAAAATTAATTAATCCAATAAAGATATTGGATTTAGATATTGTCAGTGTTTAATAACATATATTACATTAATGCTATAGTATATTTTAATATACGTTAGAAAATGTACGATAAAATATTATTTGGTGTATAGTGACATTAATTTGATATAGTTTATATAGGTATAAACATTTATTGTTTATATTTTTAAATACAATTGTTTCAATCTCAGCACACCACTGAAAATGAAGGTGACGTATGCCTGGTTAATATATTATTCATGTTCATTTTTCGGTACGTAATATCACTGTTAACAATATAATAACAATTAATAGTAAATAATGTTTTAATAACATTAAATTACATTATATCTCTTTATTAAAACAACATTATTGTTATAAAAATTAGTATAATATAAAATCACTTCGTGTCTTCGTATAACATAATGACTGATTAGTAACGCATAATGTGAAATAAGCAAATAATTTTAGGTGCATCAAAGTGTAGGTTAGGTGAAGAAAAAAGCTAACCGATAATAATACTTTCATCTAGTATTACTACTTTAGTAGTATTATATTTTCAGTTGGAAATTCATAAATGTTTTTATTTTGATAGCTAAGATTAAAAACGCAATAGAATATTTCACATGTTTTCTACTTATAACAGAATTATATCATTCTAAACATTCTATCAGAATAGATGTCGATTACATAAATTGGAGAATTTTCAATCCCTAAAATATTGCTGATAGACAAAAAAACACACACATCAAGGTAAAATCAATACATTCGCTCCGCTCAAAATCTATAACGTAATGATTATGAGTACATACAAAATTATATTAAAAATGAATCAGGCTCATATTTTTCTCTGATTTTGAATATAAATAAAAATAATGATAATAAATTCTACATCAATATCTACAGATGCCATTAAACACGCCTTCAAACAAAAATTCTATATTAAATGATTTTCAAATGTTCGTAGTTCGGCTATTAACAGGTATCCGGTGAATTGGTCGCGAATTATTATATCTGTTAATCAAATTGCAAATTGGGTTAATTGTCCGTTATTTAAAAATAAATAAATAAGAGTATTTGAATATTCTAAAATAATAGTGTGTATTAAATATTAATTATGTAATTAGTACGATAAATTATCCTGGCGACCAATTTCACCGGCGATCAATTGTTCGCGATCAATTCACCGCGATCCTACTTAACAGACCCTGGAGTTCCATAGTGTATGAGTATTAGAATGATTAACCCACACAGTTTGTTCATATATAATATAACTTATATTTAAATATTTAAAATATATTTTTAGTTTTAATTTTTTGTGATATTTAACAGATGTTATAAACATTTTTTTTTTTTGTGATCTGTAACAAAGATTATATAAAAACTCTGAGTGTATCCAAAGTGTCCTTAAATGCCCCACTCACTACTTAAAATAATATAAGATAGCATTGTATTGTAACAAATATAATTGGAAGTGGTAAGTAGCTTGCGAGTGAAACCCTGCTTGTGGTTTTTTTTACATTTCATTGGCTGGTCAAAACTTTTGTTTCCTCATTCTCTATTATTAACTGAAATACTGCGCCTACTTATATGTTACTCACGAATGCTAGGTATATATAGGATTAAAAAACATTTACTTAATATATTATTATATTATTCAGCTCAATACTGAAAATGTAGTTTAATCAATAATAATCTTAATCCAATAAATATTGTTTACGTATTAAATGAAAAATAATGTATTATTCCAGAATCTGGCATTTTGTGCGACAAAAAACTCGAAAGACAACAGGCTGTATCATCTTGCTCAGTGTTGGTGATTGTAGTATAAATAAATATTATTTAATTTTAAGTGGCTTAAATAGTGTTGGTTGGGGCTTTAGGGGCTTAGAGTCCTAAAGAATTAATAAATAAATATATGATATATTATGTTTACACATTATGATCAGGAAGATCAAAACCCTTTCTTTTTTTCAGTTTAATTATACTTGTATAAATTATATTAAATAATAATTGTTTGCACTCAATACAATTATAGGGACACAGATGATAAGTTTTTTTGTTCAAATGGACCGTGTATCGAATGGTTGTGGGTCTGTGATGGCCGTAAAGATTGTTCAGATGGTTCAGACGAGACCAAAGAGTTGTGTACTCTATATGAATATGGAACGAATATGACCTCAAGTACAAAATAATAGCTATAATATGAAATTTAATATTATTTATATGTTGTGATAACTGATAAATGCCAAACTCACGCATATTAATCTAAATATGGAGCTCCTTATATTACATACATAGACCTTATACTATCTACGCTACAGGATTGCACCTAAATAACAAACGCATTACGAACGGCGTAACGACATCTCGCCTGTCTGGACGACAAAATACAATTATCTACCTATATATCTATATATATTCCCCTGCTACCCCGCACCAAAATCATATTAAGTAATCGAGTAATCAAGAAGCACCCTCTATGGTGTTACACTTTCCATACACGCATTGCTTGTCTAGTAGTATTAGGTCTATGTACTATGATTACATACATCTTTTGTATCTAATATATTATTGTAGGTTGCGGTAAAGTGTATGTCAATAACGATAAGTTGATCGACAATGATGAAAAGTCAATTGATGAAACGTTACCTTGGAAGGCCGGAATATTTAAATTAAAAAAAGACAATTCCAAGTATAACTTGACATGTACAGGATCAATTATCGCTCCAAATGTAGTAATTTCTGGTTAGGCGTTTTCTTGGTCATCGTTGTACAATGCATTTAAGAAGGAATGATAATTAATTAAATAACGTTTTTAGCGGCTCAATGTTTTGTACAAAGAGATTTGTCTAATCAAATATCAATAATCGATCGTCCAGTCATTGTTGTTGTTGGAAATTATAATAGAAATATAATAATGGTTGACAATGACTTTACTCAAATAATGGAAGTAAGTCATTAATAATTCAAAGTATATAAACAATTTGTATGAAATTTAAAATATAAATTAAAATAATTATAAAGGTGGAAACGTTTTACATAAAAGACAGTTATGATGACTTTAATGGGTTATATGCTGAAGATATTGCTATTATAATATTAGTGAACAAAGTTTCTTTTAATAATCGTATTGCACCTGTTTGTATCGATTGGTATAGTAAATATCGTATAAGGAATGGAGATCAAGGAAAGGTAAATATGTTGTACTAATTGTTTGTAATTTTATGAAATACATAATATGTAATTTATAATTGATTATCTGGTTTAATTTCTAAAAAGTGGTGGGAGCTTATGGTTAATTTTTCCACACAAGTTCATACATTAATATTGATACATTTTTATTGATAGCTTCAAATCTATGAACTAAGAACAAATTTCAAAAAACCACTGTTAATCTCAACAAACTATACTCAAAATTTTACGATTCGCACTGTACATATTGTTCAATTTCGAAAAGTTGTAAATAAGTTAATTTTAAGTTAATTTACATCATAACTTTGCTCTAAAGGAACATTCAATATTAAAAAATCTGCTTACAATTACTTTCAGATTGATAATTTTCCTAGTGTAATATAAAAAAAATGAGCTACATTATCTGTTTGCAAATCCTTAATATCTCACATAAGCATCTCACAAGTATATTTTATTGTCATTGCAAGTGCCATGGATTACATTGGCACCCGAAAGAAAAAAGTTTTGTACAATTTCTAAACACTTTTTTTATTTCATATTCGATCCATCTCCAAAATCAAAAACCTTGATAGTCAGACATTTGAAAAATACAATTGAATTCACTACCGACACCATACATAACGAGATACTGATATTATAAATGAATATTAAAAACTTTTTTCATACTTTTACAGGTTGTTCTTCGGGGCTCGAAAAATGGCACAAGAACTGGTGTTTTATTAGAATCATCGTTACCATTCATCGACCATAGTACTTGTCGAAAAATGAATATAGACGGATTCAATCAATTTGTGACTTCTGATAAGTTTTGTACCCATAATAAACTGGGTAATACAAATTTAGATTCTGATCGTAGCGATGAAATTTTGATTTTACAGTGATTCGTGTTTTTTTGTGTATATAATAATTTATTATAGAGCAGTACAAATACTTAGATTTTTAATTTTATGGAGATTCTTGAGGGATGGATCTAGTTGATATTTTGAGGCTTGAAGTGGATTTTTATGCAAAACCAGTTTTAGACAGTATAATATATTATATATATTGTTTTTTTAAAGTAACATGAAAACCATATTGATACAGGAGATTTTCGCCAAATGTTTAGGTTTGCAATTGTGTTGTATATTATGATGATATTTAAAAAGCTTTAAAATATAATACAAGGTTACTCATATACTTCTCATTTATCTATAAATATCAAAATGATCTATAATATATATATAAATTAATGTATGTCTGTCTGTCTGTCTGTCTATATTACCATGGCAACCATTTATATATTATTTTGAGATTTCCTGTAAATTTAATGTTTTGTTCAAAAATGAATTCTATCTACTTATTATTTCAAATTGTAATTATATAATAATAATAAATATCCTAGGTGGACACATACACAATAATCTCCACTCGGAATAATTGTTCATATACGCGGATGTATTTAATTCAAATTTAAGAAATATTTTAGAGTGAGCCTCTAGCTATCTTTAATTTTAGTCAAAATATTTTGAAAATTGTGTGGTTTATAGAAATAAACCCTAATATAAAATATATTCGGTGAAAGTTGAAATTAAAATATAAGGTTATTCCTTTGAGTCGTACTATTTAAACTACTAATTAGTTAACTACTAATTTTAAAAACTTTTAGAAATATTCAATTTTGACTTCTTAAATGCTCCAACCAGATTCACTTTTCATTCAGAAAATTGAAGGACTTTTAAAAAATTAAAACTACTAATCGTGTACACAGGCAAAAAAATCCATAAAAAATTCGAGAAATGGCGTTAATATATAAATAAATAAAATTATATAAAAATACTCCTCCTGCCAGTCAGAAAATTTAACGGATTTCCACCTAAACACCCATTACCCAACAAAAGTAATATGTTTAATTCTTGTCTTATGTTTAAAATATCTCTTGTTTCAGGACAAAGAATGCTTAGTGAAAATGCTGGATCAGACATAAGCTTTTTACACCTAAATTCTTATTATTTAACCGGGATACTGAGTATCTCTAATAATTTAAAAAACGACACGGTCATAGGATTTACAAACATTAAATACTATGTTCAATGGATTCGTATATTTTTAAACAAACATGTACGCATATATATTCAAATATTAAAATTGTATAATTTTAACTTTTGATTTATTATATTGGCTTGGTTTTTTTAATGATATTAAAACTAAGATATTTTAGAAAGAAAATATATGTATTACATTTTAACTTTAAGGTGTTAACAGTTTACAGCGAATTCATGCGTTTTACCAACTGTCGAAGGAGTTGTATATTCTTATGAAGGTTCTAATGAAATTTTATCTCACGGGACATTAATTAATCATAATCAAATCGTTATTGAAAATTGTGAAATTGGATATCATAAGGTATACTATGGTTTTAGGATTTGTCTTGGAAAAGGAAAATGGTTATCCAATTTTGAGAAATTGTGTTTTAGTAAGTATTGTATAGTAATTCGGATGCCGTAATGATAATTATTTATTCATGTATAAATGTTCAAAATGTAATAATACTTTTTTACGTTTATAGAAATGTGTCCACCTCTAGAATCAGATAGTTTAGATATTAAATGTAGTTACAATGATCAGTATGCTAATTGTTCAAATTTATTGATACCCGATACAATAGCAACACTATCATGTAAGCCAACGTATACTGCACCAAATGGACAAGATGAGACTCCACTTGAATTACTTTGTCAGTCAAATGGCATGTGGAATAAACAACTATATAGATGCAATCCAAGTAATTTTATACATTTGTTTAATTTTTAATTGTGCATCTTTTTGTCCAAAAACGGTGTTTCTACATACGATACTTAGTGAGATACAGAAAATGAAAACGTTCTATGTCATGAAAAATTACTGAATCGTGATTATAGTTGTAATTTGATAGAACTTTTTTATTCTGATAAGTTTACGTAAGTATGAATAGGTTTTATCGTCATATTATTCAATGTTGGTTAGTATTGAGAGATATTATCAATAATACATGTCGATGATACAATATAAACAAATTACAATAATATCCTACAATATTTTTGTAAAAGTAGGCATAATATAATTTTATAGACTTAATAATATTATATTATTATTAAAAATTGAATTTAAAAATTATTCAGTATATTATCAAGTTCATTTACCATCAATTTATATTTATAATTTTGTTTTAATATTTTTTAAGACGTGTCAACGATGATGTTATAATGTGATATTACTTATTATAGTTATACTATTAGCGGGGAAATACACTATAATATAGTCTCAATCTGCAATATAATTAAAATAATAAAATTAGGTAGGTGCATTAAGCAATTTAATTATTTATTCGCTCAAATTTGTAATAATTGTTTTCGATTAAACATTAAAATAATGTAAAAACAAATTTCATTATAAATATTGATGTTGCATGTTTCGGTAACTCTGATAAGAAGTAAAAATATTGTATGGAATTACAAAATAAAAAAAAAGTTCTATGTATATCATATCATTTAGTTGGAAGAATGGAAAGATTCTATACACGGAACTTTTTTATTCTTATACACTTTTTTTCTAGTTTTTTGGGTTTTATAAAATGTGTGTGTGTCTAATACTTAATATTAACAATGTATCTGACAATAATTGTATTTATTAATTCATTAAAATTATGGTTATATTCATAAGATAACCTGAAAAAAAGATATTGGATATTAAAGTTAAGAATCGCTCTGCTGAACAATTGGATACTGTGACCTAGAATCTCTCCATTCTCAGCTCACGAAGTCTCAAATGTATATATACATTTATTTTTCTAATTGTATTTAAGTTTTACTGTATAAAAATGCTTTTAGGTATTGCAATAAAATTTAGGCAGAAAAATAATAATTGTTTATGCATAATCGCGTATATTTTTAAACAGTCATCATTATGCGTATTCTATATTTTTATCGTTGATACTTTATGCAAAAATATTATTTTAGATTGCGGAAGAGTATATATCAAAAACCATGTATTAACCGAAAATATTGAAAATGCCACTGTTGGAACAGCACCTTGGAATGTTGGAATATATCATTTTAATAAACAAAATTCCAATTATGACTTGATTTGCGGAGGATCAATTATTTCTCCAAATTTAGTGGTTTCTGGTAAAATCTTTATATAAGTACAATGCATTTAAAATAGAATAATAATTAGATAAATATAACTTTTAGCGGCTCATTGTTTTTGGAAAAAAGGTATGTTATCTAAGAGAATATCAATAAACGACGGTCTATACAAAATTGCTGTTGGGAAATATACTAGAGATTTTTCAGTTATTGACAATGATTTGACTCAAATAATTAATGTAAGTTATCAATAATTAAAAGTCTACAAATTATTTATATGATGTCTTATATTATAAATTAATCTAAAAAACGATTGTGCAGGTAGAAATGATTCACCTGAATGAAGGTTATTATGGACCTACTGGGTTTCATTCCGACGACATAGCTGTTATTGCGTTGCAAAGCAGAGTTTCTTTTAGTAATGGTGTTGCACCTGTTTGTATCGATTGGAATGGTAAATATAATGTAGCCAATGGAGATCAAGGAAAGGTTGGTTTGAAGTATTATTTAAATAAATGAAATTGTGATTTATAAAACTGATAATTACGGTACCTATCGCCATTAACCCTTGTCCATCTATATGTAAAGAGCATTTACCGTGAGATTCTCAGCTAAAGTATGCATAATTATTGTTGATATGTTACGATACATAGCTGAACGATTTGGGCATGTTGATACCGTCAATAGATCATTGTAATTATGGTGTTAAATTTATAATCAATGATATTATATCATTATAAACGATAGAAGATTCTTACTGGAGACGGTCGTAAGTCGTAACTAAAAAATAACTATTATAATTAGTTTTCGATTAAACATATAATTTTGTTCAAATTTGAACTGCAACGAGTAATGAAAAACCTTGTGTTTAAATATAATTTTAAGACTTTTTGGTAGCAGTATGAACTACTTCTTTTATTTTTAAATTTCTTTTTAATGGCTTTAAAGTTTATAATACATAAAATGATTTATAAAAAAGTTTGAACTGCTTATTATACAGTTTAATTCGAATTGTTAATTCTTAACTATATATAATGTAATTTTCATAAATGTATAACTTAAAATAATTTGCATGTAACCTCGTGTTAAATATTGAAGCTTTTTGACATACCTAACACTATTCATATTCCCAACATTCATGAACATTGATCAATATCATAGGTTAATTATAATTGTACATTATACAACTACTGTTCTATGCTTTTACAGATTGTTGGTTGGGGAGAAACTAAAAAAGGCATTTTAAGCCCTATTTTATTAGAAACATATTTACCATATATCAACCATAGTGCTTGCCAAAATATGTATACAAATGGATTTAAACCATATGTGACTGTTGATAAGTTTTGTGCCGGTTCTGCATTGGGTAATAAAATATTTAAACACTCATATCATGAAATGATTGATTTTATTAACACAGTAAACTTAAAATTATATTAAACACGAAATATTGAAGCTAGACACTTATTTAAATGAAGATTAACTCAATTTGTATGAAATATTATGAATCACATTTTACAATAAACTATATATTTGTATAAGAATACACAATACACTTCTTAAAATGTTCAAACAAACTATTTAAGCAGGTAGCGAACGTTGGGCGCCACTTTGTCGTACCAATTGTTTTTTTTTATAACACTTGCTAAAACTATAACGTATTGGCTTTGAGTTTTACAAGTTAATATGATCCATAATATCAAAAAGGTGATTTCGCTAGCACTGTTGAATTATGGTGAGGTATAATATTGTAGAACAGCATACAATTATCGTTTTAATGTCGTTGCTTTTCTAAGACCTCATATAGATATAACATGTATTATGACCTAGCAATATTCAGTTTTTTTTAAGTTGTCATCAAATCAGATAATAGCAATAATCTACGACAATTTAATCTTTAACTCTTAAATTTTAATCGATTGAAATTAATTAACTTTATGATTTCGAGAGCATTTGTCAGCGTCCTTCGGAGAAGAAAATATGGTCTTACGACCCCTAGCTGTTTCTATTAGGCTGTATATTCTTGTGTTAGGTGTGCATGTTTATGTAATATAATTGATTTGATTATCACACTATATTATTTTAATTCGTAGTTATGCTACCAATAATAATATATTATGGTTTGAAATTCATTGAGTTATCGGTTAACAATTACTTTTACCTCAAATTCCTCTCATGGACTGTGCTCTGCAGTTTGGATGTGTGTTGAAGACATCACTTTATATTGTACTTTTATAGTATAATCCATATTATGTTCCATGTGTTTTAGGTACTATATGTCTATATCACATATACTTATAATATCGTACTTTTCATGTGTAATTTATAATTGAAAGGGTGTGGAGACGTATAGTATTATTTATGTGTTGCATTTGTGCATGTGTGTAGCGTATCACATCATAATAAGATATAGTTCGTCGTATTTAATTTTCCTGTGTGTTTTATATATAAGTATATTGGATTGAACATTTTTTATTGTGTACTTTATTTTAATATAGTCCTTGTGACTTTGTTCATCATTTGTAATTAATAAGGTATATCTATATTGTACTGACTGCCCAATAACTGTTTTTTGATTAATTTAAGTGTTCTGAATTAAATATTTTTAGTTTCAGGTCAAGTAGTGGGGATGGGATATAGTGGCGCCGGTCTATGCTTATTACACTCTGATTCTTATTATTTAACCGGAATAGTGAGTATCAAGGATCCAAATAGAAATAATTCAATCGCAGTTCTGACAGAAGTTAAGTACCACATTCATGGATTCGTAGGCTGTATAACAAATATACTTAAGTACAATAGTATTGTGGTTATGTTATTTAAATATATATTCCAATTGTATTTGAAATCAATGTATCAATACATTTTTACTTATGTGTAAGTGTGTAACAATTTTTAATAGTTCATACAATTATCATTAAAATTAAATATACCACGTATGTACCTATGCCATAATACATATACCAAAGCATTATATTATACACAATTGGTACATGTTAAACTCGAAAAGTTTTTAGCATTTACCAATGTTGCGCATTGTTCATTCATTGTTTTAGAACTTATTTTAGCCAAGTACGGTCCATTGTATTTGAAATAATTGAACAATACGTTTAGTCATCATATTGACTTGGTTTTGTTAGTCACAACTTCTGCTTTAAAATTAACATATTTGAGTACTATATTATAGGATTTGCCATAACTATACTCGGGCGAAGCCAGGATATTTAGCTATACCTAGTTATATATAGCCATATAGGTAAGCCAAATACCACTCACTCACTCACTCACTCACCCTAAAACTACAAAACGTCCGCAATTCTATACAATTTGAAAATTAAATTTTATATTTTAGTTGACACATTAATTATAATACTTTTCTACTGCCTGATTAGGGATGATTGATAGTGTGTATTTTAAAAAAAAAAATAACTTCACTGGAATAATTTACAGACCATGTAAAATCGTCGGATTTTTACAACTATTTTAAATTCTGAGCGAAGCAATGAATATGTTACGGTCAAAAGCCGAAATCGGGCAAACCTCAGAAATGCCCGGGCAAAACGCGAACTGCCCACAATCCTTGGGCAAATTGTCATATTTCGGCTTTTGACCGGGCATACCTAGTTATGACCAACCTCATTTGGGCAAAAACCGTAGCGTCTTAAATAACTTAACTAATATTAAATACAAATAAATAATAATCATAAAATATTGTACAGATATAATTGAATACACTTAAATAATAATAAAAATATAATGATATTAAGTACTCGTATAAAAATAAACATATAATAATATTAGGTACTCTTATAAAACCTCATTGGGCAAAAACCGTATACTGACTTTTATCGTAATGGCAAAACCGTAGTGTCAATAGTACAATTATATGTATCAGTGATTTACCGAATATCGAAATACCACTGAGGACTGCTAGTTCTCAAAATTCATTAACTGGAGGACAAGGGTTTATTTATTGTTCTTGCAAAACTAAGTGTACCTACTGCGAGATGATGTAAATGTAAACAACAAAATATTTTTTGTAGTTCTAAATGCCATGGTTCTAATATGTGTAGCAACAAATAAACAAATATATTATTATTTTATTATTATATTCAATTATTTATTTTAACATTAAAGAGTACCTAATATTATTATATGTTTATTTTTATACGAGTACTTAATATCATTATATTTTTATTATTATTTAAGTGTATTCAATTATATCTGTACAATATTTTATGATTATTATTTATTTGTATTTAATATTAGTTAAGTTATTTAAGACGCTACGGTTTTTGCCCAAATGAGGTTGGTCATAACTAGGTATGCCCGGTCAAAAGCCGAAATATGACAATTTGCCCAAGGATTGTGGGCAGTTCGCGTTTTGCCCGGGCATTTCTGAGGTTTGCCCGATTTCGGCTTTTGACCGTAACAAATATATTGATTTTACAATGATGTGTGTTTTTTTTTAATTTTTTTTTGTGTCTGTCATCACTTTTTAGGACAGTAAAAGTGCTTGGATTTTCTTCAACGGTAACTTTTCTGATAGGAAAGTGAATCTTGTTCGTACTTTGGGGGGCCAAAAGTAAAAATTTCCCAGTAGTTTTCAAAAGCCACGTGAAAAACAAAAGAAAAATTAAGGAAAATGGGAAAATTTACGCAAAATCTGTTTTCGAGAAAATCGATTTTGGTTTTTGGTACAACTCTAAAACAAATGACCGAAGGTACATGCAATTTTGACTGAATGTTTATATTAGCATTATCTATACACCATAACATTTTACAAATATTTTGACTTATTTTGAGCTGTTTACGGACATTTTCAGTTTCCATTTTTTTTTAGTTTTTTTTTTTCTATAAATATCAATACAATTTTATTTGTTAGTTGAAAAAGCTTGAAAATTTAATAGAAGGCTCTTAGATTATTGTTTCAAAGGCCGATGAGAAAAAAATAAAAATCCTTTGTCACAGTTTTATTTATAAGCCATTTAAAGTTCAAATCTGACAAAATACGAAAAAATCAGAAAATTAGCAAATTATTTTAAGTTGAGAATTCATAAAAATTTTTCTTTTTAAATCTAAGGTTTGAAAATGTAATACAAGATTATCCATAAGTTTGTCTACCTTTATCAAAAAAAAAATGTCTACAAGAAAGTCAAATTAAATTTTTATGAGCGTTTGAAATTCATATTTTTACAACATTTGATATTCACTTGATTTCTCGTGTAACGATTTTCTGATTTTGTTGTAATTAAAAAACGTATGACAGTAGATACTTGAAAATTTCACTGAATGTTAATATTAGCATTATATATACACCATACAGTTCTGAAAATAATTTGACTCTTTTTGAGCTTTTTACGGGACATTTCAAATTTTAATTTTTTTGGTTTTTTTTCGATGATTATCAATAAAAATGTATTTGTTGTGAACATTTAATGCAAGGCTTCTGATATATCGTTACAATAGCAGTTGAAAAATATTGAAATACATAGGCACATTTTTTTTTATAAGCATTTAAAGTTCAAATTTTGTCAAAATGTATAATTTAATAATTATTTTGTAGTTAAAAATGTATATAATGTTCAACTTTTATAGCTGAAGATTGAAAATTTAAAACAAGGTTCCACGTAAATAGGTTATATATAAATTACTTTATTTACAATAATATTATCAAATATACTCGGTAATATCATAGGCTGACTGACCGATTTCGCTCAGAATCGTTTTTCTTATACAATGATAATATATCATTGAATTCAAATTTAACACCATCCATTACAGCGACCCACTTGTAACCTACTGTACAGAAGAGCAACATCCACTTACCCACCTTTTTTTTTTTTTTTTTTTTTAAGTATTTATTTATTAATTTTTTTATTTAGTTATACAGGCTGGGGCTGAAAACAATATGAAATATATAAATATATTTACAATGACTTAATAATAAGTAACAATACAATAATAACTAAATGTAATACATTTTATGTAATGATAGCAGATAAAATAGTTAGAAGAAATACAAATAAAACGCAAAAAAGAAACTTGGTTCAAATATTAAAGGGAAAATAGGGGTCGTTATTGGCGATGAGCATAAAGTGAATAATTGGAGAGTTGAGATAGTAGTTTGAGGATGAAAATGGAGAATGAAATGGGACATAAGAGCGTGTCCAACGGGAGGGGACATTGTAAGGAATACGGGATAGTAGTTTGGGCAGTTAATTCTAGAGGAAAGGAGATTAGATAGAAAGGATACATATGGTGAGTGACGACGATCATCTAGACTTACGAATACAATATATACCTGCATAATCTGAATAACCAGTCTTACACATATTTATGTATATAGTTACATTGAAAAAAATCTTTTGTTTTACATAGTGTCAAATATTTTTTATCCTATTTTTATGCGAAAAAATCGAATTTAGGTTGACTAATTTATGATTTATAAATACATATTTAAAGTATCATCAAACGAAGTTGTGGACCAACATTTTGCGGAGTAACTCCTAAACTACCTGTCCTAAAATCGATTTTTATGTATCGAAATACTTAAAAAAATATTCTAATTTGGAATATGAAATGAAAACCATATGTTATTATTCAAAAAAGTAATAACTTTAAAAATGTGAATCATAAATAATATTGAAAACTAAACATATTTTTTTTAAATGTTATTTTTTTAATGACTAGAAACCATATAAAACGTGATTGTTAAATGCAGAGTGTGACAAAAAATAGTATGTGTGGCTCGTGCGGGAAGGCAATTCAGTCTTGGGCGAAATGCGGCCTTCGCCTGCGACTGAAATAGCTCACTTCCCGCCCTCGCCACACATTATACCACCTATTAAAACAAGTTAGTAAATCACTTATTTTTTCATTACCACTACCACATATCTACGTAGACCTTCGGTCTATCACGTGATATATAGCTGTATATAGATAGCTGGTAGGAGGAGCATAATATTATCAACATCGGCGCCATACCAGCATAAAATTGTATTGGTATAATGGTATTATTGTCTTTAACATTATGTTATTTTATGAAGTTAAAAATTAATAAATATTGTCAGTGATTATTATATATCATATAATCACAGTGTATTTAATTCCTACATGTTAAAATTTGTACGGTTTAGTGTACCTATAGTGAAGTTAATTTTATATACCTAACTTGTCTGTAAACATTTATTGTTTATATTTTTAAATATATTTGCTTTAGTCTCAACTCACCATTTTTTAGCTATCCTAACCTAACCATGAAGGTGACGTATTCCTGGATAATATATTCATGTTTAATTTTCGGTACGTAATATCAGTATTACCAATATATAGTAATAAATAGAAAATAATGTTTTTATAACATTATCTAAATATAATATTAAATATACCAAAAAAGTTTGATAAATGTTTCTACGTTCTATCTTATAAGAGTTTTGATAACTGTATCAGTAATTTAAATCAAAAAAAGGTGGGTAAGTGGATGTTGCTCTTCTGTATAGTAGGTTACAAGTGGGTCGCTGTAATGGATGGTGTTAAATTTGAATTCAATGATATATTATCATTGTATAAGAAAAACGATTCTGAGCGAAATCGGTCAGTCAGCCTATGATATTACCGAGTATATTTGATAATATTATTGTAAATAAAGTAATTTATATATAACCTATTTACGTGGAACCTTGTTTTAAATTTTCAATCCTCAGCTATAAAAGTTGAACATTATATACATTTTTAACTACAAAATAATTATTAAATTATACATTTTGACAAAATTTGAACTTTAAATGCTTATAAAAAAAAATTGTGCCTATGTATTTCAATATTTTTCAACTGCTATTGTAACGATATATCAGAAGCCTAGCATTATTTTTTCGTGGAGCTTTTAAAATTACTGGAAATTTAAATTTTTTACCAACAATATTTACTTTTCCATCGAACAAGTTACTTAAGTTGAAAATCGAAGCATTATTTCGACTACTTATCGTGTACACAGACAAAAAAAAAAAAAAATATAACACACATCATTGTAAAATCAATACATTCATCGTTTCACTCAGAATCTAAAATAATCCAGTTATAATTTAAATCAATATTTAATTATATAAACAGGTTTTTACATGTGTAACAATTTTCAACAGTTTACACAATTGTTCATTTAAGATTAATCTTATACATATATCATAATACATATTTAGTACTTAAGCAATGTATATATAATTGAGACGTATCAAATTCGGATAGTTTATAATATATACCAATTTTGCAGTGCAGGTATTTTCATTAAAAATAACTACTAATTTTGTTAATTTTTATTTTTATTATTGTCACCTTCTGCTTCAAAACCAACACATTTTTGGAATTATAATATATTAGGTATATTCTTTTAATATCTATTTTTTAACAATTTTAATTATGTTTATACAGATCACATGACAAAAAATAAGATGATGTTGTGACTATTATTATAGTCGTAGCATAAGTTAACTTGTTAGTTAGTAAGATGTTAATAGTATCGTTAATGTAGGTACAAATATTAATTTGGGATATTTCTACTTGATCGGAGCAAAACAAACATAACAATTGCTTTCTATATTATAGTTTTAATACTTATAATCTATACAATATTATGATGTCACCCAGGGCTTACAATTAAAAAATAAAATTCCATTTTATGTTATTTACAATTAAAACGTTACACAATTTTTGCGTTTATTGTTATTTAAAATTAAAAAATTATTCAACTATTGCGTTTATCGTTATTCAGAATTAAAACGAAGAGGCGAGATAAGAATGTATTTTAAAAATTGGCATTTTATATATAATATATTGACTAACACAAGAATTCTGTTTCACAAACAGAAAACAAATTTATTTAAAACATTAATTTTTAACGGGCTTGGAAAATTTACTTTTTATACTTAAAAAAAATATTTTATTTTAGATTGTGAGCGGCTCCGATGAATGTATTGATTTTACAAAGATAACGTGTGTTTAAGTGTTTTTATTAATTCTTAATATTTGTTTTTTTTGTAAACATTTTTAATAGTAGAAAATATGCTTTTTTACTTCAATATCTTCTCAGCGAAAAAGTGAATTTATTAGTACTTTTAAGAGGTCAACATTTTAAATTCCCAATAGTTAATTAATAGTAAATAAAGAAAGCTTTTTTAAACTAACTTTAAGTTTTTAACAAAATTGAATTTATTTATTTTTGGGATAAAGTGTTAAGTTACAACCTTATATACGTGACATTTTCATTGAATGTTTATAATAATATTTTCAGTACCCAATAAAATTTTCAAAATATTTTAACTTTTTATAACAGGCTTATAAATATTTCAATTTCTATAAATTTTTTTTCATTTGTCGCTGAATCCACTTACTGTATAAATAAATAGCTTTAATTTCAACTATAAATGATATATACGATTAAAAAAAATATTACCTCATAATATATGCTACTATTCAGTAAATACTGCAAAGTCAGTAGGTACAATTAATAATAATCTTAATCAAACATATTGTTTACGTATTTCATACATGAGAATTCATTTTTTTTAGGATCTGGCATTATGTGTGACAAAAAACTCGAAAGACGACAAACTGTATCATCTTGCTCAGTGTTAGTGACTGTATTATAAAGAAATATTATGTTATTATAAGTGGCAAAAACGGTGGTGGTTGGGGTCTTGGGGGCTTAAAGTCCTTAAGTCTTAGCAAGCACCATCAATCAATATACTATGATCTATGTTTAATATTAGGATCAAAACCCCTTCTTTTTTTTACATTATAATTATAATTGTATAAACTATATTAAATGATAATTTGTTGAATGTTTGAATAAAACTATAGAGACGCTGAGGATAAGTTTCGTTGTTCAAATGGACTGTGTATCGAATGGTCGTGGGTTTGTGATGATCGTGAAGATTGTTCAGATGGTTCAGACGAGACCAAAGAGTTGTGTGCTCGATATGAGTATGGAACGAATGTGACCACAAGTATAAAATAATAGCTATACTATGACATTCGATATTGTTTATAATATGTTTGTGTAATAACCAATAGATGCTAGAGTTATGTATATTAATATAAATATAGAGCTTCTAATATTAGGTACATCTAAGTTATTTATAATATTGTTGTAGATTGCGGTAGAGTGTATGTCAAAAACGATGAACTTATTGACAATGATGAGAAATCACTTGTAACGTTACCCTGGAATGTTGGAATATATCAACTAAATAAAACAAACTCTAATTATGACTTGATATGTTTGGGATCAATTATTGCTATAAATGTAGTAATTTCTGGTAAAATCCTTGTACAATGCATTTAAGAATGAATGATAATTAATTAAATAACGGTTTTAGCGGCAAATTGTTTTTGGCAAGAAGATATGTTATCCAAGCAAATATCGATAAACGACAGTCTATACAAAATTACTGTTGGAAAGTATGATAGAAATTTTACAATTATTAACAATGACTTTACTCAAATTGTAAAAGTAAGTATAGGTAAAAATTCAAAGTTTACAAATTATTTTTGTGTTATTTATATTATAAAGTAAAACAATTGTACAGGTAGAAATGGTTTACCTAAATGAAGGTTTCAATGGACTTGATGGATTATATGCTGATGATATTGCTGTTATTGTGTTAGCGAACAAAGTTTCGTTTAGTAATGGTGTGGCACCTGTTTGTATCGATTGGAAGAGTAGATATAATGTTAACAATGGAGATCAAGGAAGGGTAAATAATATGTTGTACTATATTGTTTGTAGTTTTATTAAATACACAAAACATAATTTGAAATTGGTTTTCAGGTTTATTTTCTTAAAAAGTCGTAAAAGGTTACGTTTAAGATACAATTTTCCCGTAAATTTTTGTAAAAAAAGGATAGTTATGTGAATTATGTGGGGCTATATCCCTTTAAGTTTATTTACGTCACGACTCTGATGTGATGAACGTACATGTTTAAAAAAAAATCTTAAGATTATCTTCAGATTAAGCCAGTGGCGGTTTTGGGGGTGAGGCAGGTGAGGCACCGCCTCACTTGTAATTTTCAGGAAAATAAAAAATATATGTTTCTTTATATTAGTATTTTGTACTATTTTGAATTTTAATTAAATAATACTATTGTAGGTACTCGTACGTCAGGCATTAAATGCTTTAGAATTTAAGTTTAATAAACAACAATATTGAATCTTATTTTTTGGTACAGAACTTGTACAGTTGTACCTACGAACGCGAGAACGGCTGCACGCCGCTGTAACGTAACTTATGCGCCCGGCGCCGCCACCGTTAAAGCTTAATCATTAAGCTCTGTAATATTAACAAAATGTTACATTGCCTTTTTGGCTCCTGCACATCCCTAATAACTTTTATGAGTAGTGCAAGTATGTTAGTTTTCATCACAAGTACAAGGGACCCATTATTGGTGCCCAGAAAAAACACTTTTGTAAAATTCCTATACGCTCGACTTCTCTACCCGATCCATCTTCAAAATTAATAACTTTGATTATTCAGACTTAATTTAAAAGCACAATAAATTAATTATCGACATGTAGGTACATACAGAGATATTAATATTTAATATTATACCTTTCTTATAACTGTACATAATAAAATGTTTTCATACTTTTACAGGATGTTGTTCAGGACATGGAAAATGGCACAAGTCCTGTTTTATTAGAAAGATTTTTTAAATATATCGACATTAAAACTTGTCGAACAATAAATGCACACGAATTTCAACAATATGTGACTTTTGATAAGTTTTGTACAGAAACTAAATTAGGTAATACAAATTTAGATTCTGATAGTAGAGATGAAAGTATTGATTTTATATTGATTCATGTTTTTGTTGTGTATCTGTATAGTGTTTACGTACAGATTACGTTGAAAGGATAGTATGAGGTGTAATTTTTAATTTAATTCGCGTAGACTGGATATAATTTAAATTTGTATATTATTTTAAAATGCTAAAAAAAATTAGTGTTTAGAAAATATTCGATTTGACTCGTCCAAAAATATTGTTCATAAAAATGATTCTACATCCAAAATAATAATTATAAGTGCGACCGTCGTGAGGGTGCTCTAGCTTGCTCTGTCAGATCACGTCTGAATAGGGGCAGTTAGGGGTCTCTTATATAAATCTTCATCTACCCTTTCGGCTCTCTTGATAATAGTATCGTTCCTTCGGATGGACATCTGTTAAATGCTTCGGAAATGCTCACGAGTCACGACCCACGCTGGATACGAGTCTGTGTCCTGTGCAGTGACGTATTCGAAAAAAAGTAATGCGTAGTTTCCAATACTAATATTATATCAATAACAAAGTGTTGTACTATTATAATAATTTATCGTTCTGGTGGTATATCACCCCTCTATGACCGCTGTAATTCGATGCGGTTTCAAATTCACAATTAGGGAAGTAGGTAATCAATGATCATGGTTGAAATTAATTGTGTTGACTGGGAGAAACCACACGACTAATAGATTGTCTATAACCGTAGCCAACAGTTACTTTTATCATAAATACCACTCTTGGGAAGTGGTCAGTAGGTAATAAATATGTGTGCAGGCCAATTGCAACACTTAATATTTATACAATCAAACTTTTAAATCAACTCTACAATGGTAATTAGGTAACAGGTTCTATATCAATAAAATATAGGTATCCATATGATGAGGTAATTTTTTATTAATTGTAATTAATAATGTAAATCTATATTGTACACATTTATTGCTGGTAATCAGGTGAGGAGGGGGATCGATGCCCACACTACTCACATTGATTTAAAAAAAGTTCAGAACTAATTACTCAGTTTGCAGGTTACTATTTAAATATTGCCCATCCACCTCATGATCGTAGCCCATATGCATGTTAGTGAGTTACCAAGTCTAAACCATGGTCAAAACGCCACATCAAATTTTGTAATGATTTTACTCAGAGAATAATTGGAGGTTAGATTGATGTCCTCACACCTTTTAGAGCGTTGCTTTCGTTCTCCAGATAACAGTTGATTCCATGAACCCCTTTATGCGTATCCCTGCACAATTAAATACTGAATCTATAACACGGCCCTTACAAAACATATACTTTTGGTTATATTGTATATTCATATTATATCCTTCTTGCATAACGCGTAAATGTTTTTCTTTCATGAAATTATTTTTGTTGAATAATCTGTTTGTTGCATAGATCCCTGCATAGTGCATTACCTTTTCCGTGATTACATTTTTTTATTCTTGTTTTATTTTAATATAATGATTATTATTTATACTGAAATCTATACCATGGTCCTTACAAAACATAAACTTTTGGTTATATTCATATTATAACCTCCATGCATGTTAAAAATAAATAAAACCAAATCGTTTCTTTCATAAAATTGTTTTTGTAGAATAGTCTGGTTGTTGCATTGATCCCTATATTACCTTTTCCATGATCAATGATTGCAGAGGCGTGACAAAAAATATTATGTGTGCCTCGTGCGGAAAGGCAATTTCAGTCTTGCGCGAAATGCGGCTTCACCCGCAGCTCATGCCTCACATGTCACCCATGACTGAAATAGTTCACTTCCCGCCATTGCCACACAATATACTATAATATTATATAACCATTTGTACCTCCCTTTATATTTTGTTCCATACTACCAATCAACCTAATAAGGCGATCATTTTTCAAAATCTAATCTGAATTCGTAATAATGTCTACTTGAGATCTGTCAGTCCACATTTTATGAATTTTGTTTTGAAAATTCCGAAATTTAAAAATTTTGAAACTACATTTATAGTAGTTTAAGGGCGAAGTGGGTTGAGATTGAGAAAAGAGAATTGACCGATCTCAATAAGACATAATAACGAATTTGAATCAGTTTTAAAAAGTATTATGGTATTACTTGGTCGATAATTATGATGAAACAAAGATTGGTATGTTTTGACTAAAATAACTGTCCAGCACCATCCCTTTTAAGTTTAAATGTTTAGATAACTGTTACATTGTTCATTATGTTATTTCTTTAACACTCTTGTTTAAAGAGCCAAATTAAATTATTTAAAATTAATTAAAAATTTTACCATCCCCCTACCACCACCACCACCACCAGAAAAATTTAACGGATTTCCACCAATGAACCCACAACCCAATATCAATTACTAATTAACATATACTACTAATACTATAACACAAGTAATATGTTTAATATCTGTCTTATGTATAAAGTATGTTTTGTTTCAGGACAAATGAATCTTGACGATTCCGGAAGAGGAATAAGCTTTATACACTTAAATTCATATTATTTAACCGGGATAATAAGTGTCATTATTAATTTGCCTACTTCTACAGTCATAGCTTGTACAGACGTTATATACCATGTTCAATGGATTCGTGGAGTTTTAAACAAACATGTAAGTAAATATATTTCTTTACAGATAGGAAGAAGCGGTTAGTGGGGCATATGCATAGACGGGGTAAATTCCTAAACCGCATATTAGTTATTGTACTTTGTTTTATGATTACTTTAAAGATAGAAAAACAATGTTTGAAATATCCTAGATTATTCATTTAATGTTGGATACACATTAACAATGTCATTTGGTAATTTTGGGTATTTATTTACGAAAAAACAAATAGTTTCAACCTCTCGTTTTGTAAAGAAATGTGTCAATAACACTCCTTTTTTATTATTCCATCTGCACTTTGAAACGTTTGTAAGTTTTTTTTTATATCTAGTTTACGTTTAAACTATTGAATTTAACTCAGTTTAGTTTGAGAAGTGTTTTTAAAAATTATGCACTCCCCTTGAAATCATCATGTGGTGCAAATGCTAATTTCCCAATTAGGTAAATTTACATAAGTTTAACGGAGTAATATTTGATTAAAAAAATATAACATTTTAAATTATAATCAGTAATTTTTTCTTTTTAATATTTATTAAAAATTATAAAATATTTCTTTAATTCAATAAAAAAAAAAGTTGGTAATACATTATAGATTGAGAAAGTTGCCTCATCTAAAAATTATATACATTTTATATATTTTTGGTGATATGATTATGCTTCCCTGTAAACGCGGTATTTGCGGCCAATTTTTAAAAATTTTTTATAGGTATATTAGAATAGCAAACTATTTTTTTAAATAGAACTAAGATCTGATGTATTAGAACAGACATTTGGAACTCAAAAACACAACCAAAATGGGCCGAACTTGCGTATTTTTTTAATTACATTAAAACTAAGACATTGTTGAAAGAATATAGATATTTAACATTTGAGGATTTGACAGTTCACAGTGAATTCATGCGTTTTACCAGCCGCCGAAGGAGTTGTTTATTAGTATGAAGATTCTAATGAAATGTTATATCCTGGGACGTTAGTTAATCATAACCTGACTGTTATTGAGAACTGTGAAATTGGTTATTATAAAGCTCATACCAATGGTTCTAGGTTTTGTATGGGAAAAGGAAAATGGTTAACCAATTTTGAGAAATTGTGTTTAAGTAAGTATTGGATGGGTATACCTAGTAATTCAAAACCGTTATGATAATTTATTTATATATTAAAAGTCCAAAGTGTGGTTTTGTTTGATTTTAATTTATTTACGTTTATAGAAATGTGTCCACCTCTAGAATCAAATAGCTTAGATATTATATGTAGTCACAAAGGTAAGCATGTTAATTGTTCAAGTTCATTGATACCCGATACAATAGCAACACCATCATGTAAGCCAACATATACTGCACCAAATGGACAAGATGAGACTCCACTTGAATTATTATGTCAATCTAATGGAACGTGGAACAATCAACTATATAGATGCAATTCATGTAATTGTATTTTTTGAAATATAAGCTTAAGTCTCTAATTTATAAAATATTTTAC
Organism: Sitobion miscanthi; assembly: GCA_008086715.1. Classification (NCBI taxonomy): domain Eukaryota; kingdom Metazoa; phylum Arthropoda; class Insecta; order Hemiptera; family Aphididae; genus Sitobion; species Sitobion miscanthi. The sequence goes on from CM017800.1 coordinate 433,430, forward strand.
TAATTGATTGAAATGTTACTGTATCCAAATGCTTTTTTTGTGGTATTGTGATATAATTATGAAAGAACAAATAATCATTGGTTATGCAGAATCTTTAATCGCATTCATTTTTATACCGTCATTATAAAGCCTATTCTATAGGTATCATAACTTATTAATTATTATCAATTATATTTATATTCAAATTTCAAATATACTATTTTAGATTGTGGAAGAGTATTTATAAAAAACCAATTATTGATCGAAAACGGTGAACATGCAACTGTTGGAACAGCACCTTGGAACGTTGGAATATATCAATTAAATAAAAAAAAATCTAATTATGACTTAATTTGTGGAGGATCAATCATTTCTGAAAATTTAATCGTTTCTGGTAAATTTTTGTAAAATGCGTTTAAGAAAGAACTAATTAATTAAAAACGTTTTTAGCGGCTCATTGTTTTTGGCAAAAAGGTATGTCATCTAGGAAAATATCAATAAACGACGGTCTGTACAAAATCGCTATTGGAAAATATTCAAGAAATTATACAGTTATTGACAATGACTTTACACAAATAATCAATGTAAGTTATCAATAATTCAAAACCTACACATTATTTACATGATATCCTATATAATAAATTAAAACGAATCGTGCAGGTAGAAATGGTTCACCTGAGTGAAGGTTATTATGGACCACTTGGGTTTCATGCAGAAGATATAGCTATTATTGTTTTACAAAACAGAGTTTCTTTTAGTAATGGTGTAGCACCTGTTTGCATCGATTGGAATGGTATATACAATGTTAGCAATGGAGATCAAGGAAAGGTCGGTTTGTAATAATATTTAAATATTTAAATAGTGATTAACAGCTGATTACTGTACCTAAGATACTAGCAATAAGAAAAAAAAATTGTCAATTTATGTAATTTTTGTATCCAAAGAGAAAATACCGTGAGATTCTCTGCTAAAGTTTACATAAATATTGGCATGTTACAATACATAACTAAAAAGGTGGGTAAGTGGATGTTGCTCTGCTGTAAAATAGAATTCTCATTTTTAGCGGTTTTTCTTAATTTTTCGGTGGTTATTCCCGTGGCATTAAATAACTATTGATAAAATCGAAAAATGACCTGTCTAAAATACCATCTTGATCCAATTTGCTAAAATATTAGGTACTATATGTTGAAATCAAAGCACTTCTTTTGGTAAAAATTTTGTATACAGGATATATAAAAAAAAAAAATAAACACCATTGTAAAAGTTAACGCTTTAATTGCACTCGGGTTAAAAAGAGGTAGTGTTTGAATTACATTTGATCCAATTTATGACATTACTACACGATATAACACTTAAGAAATAAATATAAATATCTCTATATAGCAAACTATTATTTTGAAATTGTATAACTATATTTAGAAATTAAATTGTAGTTTTCTATTAATTTTTATATTAATGATTATTAATTTTAAAAATGAACATAAATTTATCGTTGCTATCTATATTATTATAATTAAAAAATAAACTTCTTGGAGGGTTCTTAGACATAGGTATTAAAAAAAAAAATTATTTTTCCAACTGTAGTTTATTTTTTTAATAAATTGGATAATGTTAAATTTAAACTCAATGATATACAAATCATATTATTCCATTATACACACTCCCAACACTCACATACGTTAATATTATAATCGCACATTGTACAACTGTTTTATACTTTTACAGATTGTTGGTTGGGGAGAAACTGAAAAAGGCATTTCAAGTCCTATTTTATTAGAAGCTTTTTTGCCATACATCGACCGTGATTCTTGCCGGAATTTGTATACAAATGGATTTGAGTCATTTGTGACTGTTGGTAAATTTTGTGCCGGTTCTGCGTTGGGTACTAAACAATTTAAACATTAATTCTTGAAATTATCGGTTCGTTTTACCAAATTAACTTAAATGTGTGAAACACTGAATTATATTATGATGTGTATTAGGGTTGTCACATAGTATACGATAATACAAAGTAACTGATGAACTTAGTACCTATACAATTTTTTTGGGTTTAGTTGTTGATTGATTTTTTGAAGATTCGATAACCATAATATATAATAGAAATTCACAATTAAGTAGTTTATAATAATTATAGTTGGAAATTCATTGAATTATCGGCTAATTATTATTTTGATCACAAACTCTACTGACCTACTCTTATAAGAAAGTATCTTACAGCATTTGCAATTAATAAGATAAATCTATATTATTCCTAAAACCCAATAACAGCAGTTTGAATTATTTAGATATTAATTATAAAATATTTTTAGTTTCAGGACAAGGATTGGGTAAGGGAGATAGCGGTGCAGGCTTAAGCTTTTTACACTCTAATTTGTATTATTTAACCGGAGTAGTGAGTATAAAGGATCCAAATACAAAAACCGCAATCGCTGTTTTTACAGAAATTAAATATCACATTCAATGGATCCGTGGACTGTATATAAAACATAAATAAGTCCTATATAGTTTTATGAAAATAATTTATTGTAATTGTTGTTAAGATCAATATTTGTCTTAATACATTTTTACTTATCCAGTTATCTATGTGTAGTAATTTCTAACAGTTTATACAACTGTCATTAAAACCAAACATAATATGTAGATATTGTGCCATAATACATTGGTAGTACTTAAGCAATATATTATATATAATTGACACATATTAAATTCGAATAGTATATAACAATTATATTGCATTATTTATTCATTGTTTCCAGTGGCGGCTCGTGGGTGCTGGTGGTTTGGGTGCGACTTTAAATAAAATAGCGGTAGTCACAGCCCACAGGTATAAAAAATTATTTAAATATACGAAAATATGCATCTTACTGGTCACAGGGCGTAGTAGAAAATGGAAATTAAAATAATAATAATAATGATTATCAACCGTCAACGCTGTTAATTTTAAAAATAAATTACCCAATATAGTAATATATAAATATTTTACTGTATGGACGACGCTGCCGGTCGTCTAATATCCGTATAATATAAGACTCGCAGCTTAAACGTACCCGCACGCACACGATTGCAGAGCATCGCTTATAGATGCGTATTCAGAATATTGTCCAAACACTACTCGTGTGTACATGCGTACCTACGGCATACCCATATGCTCCTGGTATGGGAGAGAAATAACCAGAAAAACGAATGTTAAATTAAATGTTTGCACACGACAAATGTAATAGACAAATGTAGAGTAGGTAGTAACTAGTAGGTAATTTATAACTATTTTACTATTTAAAAATTTGCAATATTTTTTAAAAATGTAAAATTAAAAATATTATACAATTATTAATTGTCTTCATTTCGTCCCGTCGTCCAAACCACGAGCCGCCACCGATTGTTTCATAATTAATTATCCTCGGGTATTGTCAATTTGTAATAACTTGGTTTTGTTGATGACATCTTCTGCTTCAAAATTAACATATTTTAGGAAGAATATATTTTTTACAATTAATGTTCATCACATAAAGTGACGTTGTAACTATAGTGGTAACATAAGTTAAATTATTCCTTGGTAAGACGTTGATGTTATAGTTGAAGTAGGTCAAACATTTGTTTTTGGATTATTTCAACTTGGTGTCAGCCAAACAAATATAATAAGTGCTTTCTTCAATAAGTTATTATTCTATGAATATTATATATTTACTAGCTGACTTCGTGTACTTTGTTGCCCTTAAATAATAACAACCCTTTAAACAATTGTGGTTGTTCAAATCCTTTTGGATGTAACTCACAGCAGTAAGTGCAATTCAACCACCCTGGTAGGCAATCAGACTACGTCAGATCGTGAACAATGTGCGACAGCATATCAAGTAGATATGTATATCTAATATAATATAAAACTGTCGTGTCACAGTGTTTATTATTGAACTCCTCCGAAACGGTTTGACCGAAACCAAATAATGTTCCAATCATTATTTATGTTTATTATAAATTACAATAACATATATATAATAATAATAATAATTGTAATAATAATTACTAAATATATTCGTATATTATGTATGTATAATGTATATATATATATATATATTTTGTTATATAATAATAACTGACCCGGCAAACGTTGTTTTGCCACATAAATTATTTATAATTTTTTATTAAATAACTAAATTATTGTAATTGTATGTTGATGTGTTGTATGACTGAAAGAGGAATGGAGCACTGTGAACAACAACAAAACACCAAATATTCATCTTTTTAAATTCCTTGTACTTTTATTATCTTTACTAATACATTTCAAATTACATCTCTATCACACATGAAAATAATTTGAAGATTTGACGAAAATCTCAGAGTTATTTTTTAGAGATGTCAGAAAAGTTTAGGAAGTAAGTAGTTTAAACCACGTTAAAAAATACACCAAGTGGTAATAATTCCAATCCATTACTTGCGGTTGCCCATCACGGTCGAGTTATTGCACAAAGCTAGATATACTGATGTGGATTTAACCGTGAACTCAGGTATACTAAATTTGAGATATACTCAAACTGAAATGAACCATTATAGCGCATAATATACTTTATATTATTCGCCACAAAAAAACTGTGAAGCCGGGATATTCAGCTTGTAATGTAAATAATATGTAAAGAAATATATCCGATACACTTATCGATATCTAAACCAAAACCTCTGTTAGTGTTTATACACAGTATTTTTTTAAGAATGTTCATTCAATTTTAAAAATTATAAATTATCTACAAATGCTGTATTGTATATAAATATGATGTATTAGTAGGTATATATAGTACATTTTACTGTACCTACGTTTGTTAATTTACTGTAAAACATTATTTAGTATATTATAGTGACGTTCATTTGATATAACCTATGTATACACTTTTATTGTTTATATTTTTGAATATATTAGAATTAAACTCAGCCCACAATTGGCCATGAAGGTGACGTATTCCTGGTTAATATATTCATATTTGTTTTTCGGTACGTAATATAATTTCACTATTAATAGTATTATAACAACAAATACCTAGAAATTATTGTTTTAATGACATTGGGTTTTGTACTTGGTATAATATGTATTATATTTAATATATTTTAAAAAAATCAGGTAGGGGGGTATCGCTCTGCTATACAATAGGTTAAAAGTGGTTCACTGTAATAGGTGGTGTTACATTTGAATCCAAAATTAGACTTCAAATAACTATAAAAACACTGTGTTTATATATTTTTTAAATTTTTTGGTTAGTTCGTACTACGTAGTTAGTATCAACTACTTACGTGAAACTTTATTTAAAATTTTTAATCTTTATATCTACAAAAATTGAACATTTTATACATTTGTAACTGGCAAATAATTTGTAAATTTTCAGTATAGTACATTTTGTGGATATTTGAACTTTAAATACTTAAAAAAAAAAAAATAAAAAAATATTACTTATATATTTTAAATATTTTTAAACTGGCCTTTTAACAATATGTTAGGGGCCATTTATTACATTTTCAAGCATTTTGACCCAACGAATAAAATTTAACAATATTCAATTGTATAGAAAAAAAAAACTTAAAATTTAAAATGTCCGTAAACAACTCGAAACGAGTCAAAATATCTAGTCAAGTATAGAAAACGATAAAATAAACGTATGGTGTAGATTGCATGTATCTATGGTTATTCGTATTTGAATTACAACAAAATAAGTAAATCGCTCTATGAGAAATCGAGTTAAAAATTGAAATTTAATTTTACTTTCCGGTAGACATTTTTTTTTTGATAATGGTATGCAATTCTGATGAGAAACCTCGTATTAAATTTTCAAATCTATAAGATATAAAAATAAAAAAATGTATGAATGTTGTCAAAATTCGAACTTCAGCCGCTCATAAGAAATTATTGTAGATTTTAAACTTTTTTTAATTTTCACTAACAAAAAATTAAGAGGTACCTTATACATTTTACATGTTTTACATTTTTAATAGTTTTGATCTAGTTACAATTTTTTTATCGACTTTAATTTAAAAAAAATCTTATAACGATCAACAATTTCATATGCTTATAAATTGCTTGACATGAATCAAAATATTTTGAAAATTGTATAGTGTATAGATAAGAAATATTCAATATAAGCGTATTGATATGCATGTGAAGTATGTAGAAAACAAATCTTTAAGGCAGCTTGGTTTTAACAAATTTTTCTGTGGAAATTTTAATAACGTAAATGTATTAGGCACGTCTAATTTATATTTCCTTTGCCAATCGTCAGATCTACTCTTGATTATTGTTCTATCATTCCTTGATCTTCGTTCCTTCTTAAACCAAAAGGCATTGGAAGCTGAATGCTTTTTTAGGTTTCCTTTGTTATCGCTGCAATATATTCCGGACTTCTATTCCCCATACTTCCTACACTATTATTTTAGATATCCTACTCAGAGCCCAATTTAGGAATTTTAGGGCCCGGGTCAAATTTTCTAATGGGGCCGCAAAATTAATTATTATCTAAATTTTAAATAATCTACTTAAATTATGAAAGTAGTCTTTATGCTATATAGATTTGTTATATCTTATATTCAATTTATTTTATAAGATTATAAATCAATTATACCATAATAAGGCTATAAGTAATTATTTAATGACAATTAATATAAATAAAACGATGAAATTAAAAATATAAATATAAATAAAGAAGTGTTGGTACAGTTTTTAATTCAAACAAATGTTTACTGATATACATCATATACATTGTGTACAAAGTCAAAGTGGCAATGCATTTTTCAACATAGTCAATGTAAATAATAAAAAAATAATAATTAAAGAAATAATTTGTTAAATAATTTAAGACAACGGTTTTTTTCTAGATTTTAGTTCACTAAATTTTTTAATTATATCTGAAAAATCAAGTGTATTAGTTTTATCCCTTTCAGCAGATAGATGAACGAGTGAGTTAAATTTTTCTTGGTGAAAGGACGTTCATCTGGCGTTTTCAATTAGCTCTAATTTTGAATTTTTTCTTTCTGCTTCACAATTCGAAACTGGCAAAGTTAAATAAAGTCGTAGAGAAATGTACACATTTGGAAAGACTTCTTTTAAATTATTTTCATGTACATATAAGTAAATATTTTGAGGAGAAATTATTGGTAAATTTAACTGCATTACATAACTAGAAAAGTGCACAATCTCTTGTCTTATATTTATTGTATCAATATCATCTTTAAATGTGCTAATGAATATGGCGGCAGAAGTCTCTGATAATAATTGTGAACCAATTTTTTTAATAAACCCAAAAATACTACAAAGATTATCAATGCGTTTAATCTTATATCAAGTTCAGTAACTAAACAATCAATAATAACATAAAAAGTATCAACCTCCAACTTTCTTATTTCGCATAAGTTTGAATTTCCTTCTATTGTACCATCCGAGAATTTTTTTTTTCTAACAATTTTTTCTCCACAGGGCAAAATATTAATTGATAATTCTTTTGCTTTGTTTTCAAAATATACAAACTTCTCTCTTAATGAACTAACATAAGTTTTTAATCCTTTTAATAAATTTACAGCTGTAAATAAATCTATTCCCGGTTTTTGAAGATATTTACTAACACTGCTAAATTGCAATAAAATTTCACTCCACATAATTGCCGTAAAAGCTGTTTTAAACTTTATCATTTTATTTTTTATTGATTTAGCAGCATGACGATTTTCTTGTTTTTCGTTAACATTTTCAAAAATATCCGTTAATGTACATATAATTAGGTCATAATTCTATTATGATACGTGACTAACAAAACTACGTAACCAGTAATATCATACAATTATTTCAAAATGCCACTTTAATAATTAAATATCAACAGGGGCCCGGGGCCCCGAATAATATCGGGGCTCGAGGCTGCAACCCCCCTAGCCACCCCCCCCCCCCCTCAGTTGGGCTCTGATCCTACTTCTCGATTATCTTGAACTACGTAGAATATATTTTGTTTTATGTTTTATGTATAATGTTGTTCATAAAAATATTGATTGTTTTGAGTTACTCAGTCAGCTGTCCTTTATGGTCCCGCAAAGTTTCACCAAATCTTAGGTTACATTATATATGTGTTGAGAGACACACAAAATTAACGAACTATTATAAAATCAATACTTTCATCGCCACGCTCAGAATCTATATATTATGTTATAGCCAATTCAGAACCGGCTCAAAACTTAATGCCATAAGTCACAAATTATGTAAATCCGTTTGGTATTATACATTTTTCCATATGTACGTACTACGGTTGATGCATGATAATTGATAAAGTTGCTTCTCATAAAACTGGAATTTGTACACCATTTTCCGTTTCTCCCCAACCAACAATGTATAAAATAATGAAACAATTTTATAATGTACAACTTATAATGTATATTACAATCTTATTCTTGGATTATAATTTATTATAAATATTATTTTTATTATTATTATGAACTTATAACTCTGAATAGTTTGAACATTTTCGTGGTTTTTACGAAATTTGTCAAAATTTGAACTTAATAAAAAATTACTGTGGATTTACTTTCAACTTTTTTTTTTAATTTTCAATAAACATTCTGTGAAAATTGCTAGTATCTACGGTAGTATTTAAGAATTACACCAAATACCAAAATCAATCTCGTCGAAAACCGACTTTGCGTAAAAATTACAGTTTTACCTTCTACATTTTTTATGGTACAATCCATCTACATTGAAGAGCTTTGTTACAATATTTAAAGAAAAAAATTATCCGTCACATAATTGTGTTCAAATTTTGTAACGGTGTAACAATTAAATTCCAAAGATGATGTTTTATTGTTTTATATAATATCTTTATTAACTACAGCATTTTTGTTTTAATAATTATTACACACAATCATCTTGTATGATATTGGTATGATACTTACTATAATCTGATATTCTTTATACACGTCTTTTCTTGTATACATGTTTTAAAAGCAACAAGATGGACTGGTTGTTTGATGAGAAACGTTACTATGATCTATTTTGATATTTTTAAGAAATATAATAAAATTTTACCTACCTATCTATAAGTACTGGGAAATAATTGTCACATTGCAAATTAATACCGATTTATAGTTATTAAGTTCAAACACCATTCGACGGTGTTTATCATCTGACAAAATAAAATTTCTGAAACTTCTTAAAATTCAACGATAATTACAAACAGAATCGTTATAATTGAATTTGTTCTTATGATAAAATATATAAATGAATATTAGATAAATGTTGAAATATGGCCGCAATTGTAAGTAGATGCTTGTGAGTGAAACGAGTGGTTTTCTTTTACATTTTATTGGGTGGTCAAAACTTTTGTTCCTCTCAGCCATAACTCACTTAAAGCTCGGTATACATACGATTGTATGATACTATTGAATTCAAACTGCAAATGCTGATTAAAACAATAAATAATAATCTTAATTCACAAAATATTGTTTATATTTTAATGAATAATAATTCCTTATTTCAGGATCCGGCATTTTGTGTGACAGAAAATATGATGATTCTTGCTCAATGTTGGTAACTGTAGTATAATTAATAAACATTATATTTTTATAAGTAGCAAAAATAGTGGTGAATGGGGCCTTAGGGCATTGACCCCTAAAGTTTTAATAAGCACTATCAGTTAATATACGATATTTATTTGGGCACCTAGGAATTAGACTACAAAAAATCTTTTTTGAAAAATATGTACAATAATATTGATCTACTAAAATTTTACATTTATAAAATTAGATCAGGTAATTGGGTCACTATTTTATTTTATATTGAATCCGGTAAGTCGATGTTTATATTAGATATAATTAGAATTGTTCAAGTATAGGTAACATCAAAAGTGAGAAAAATAATTTTAATATGTAATTAGTTACCATCAATCATATGATTTATATATTTATATAATGTGTTCTTAGTACTAAGCATAGACCTTATATATGAGTATAAGGTCTATGGTACTAAGTTAGTACTAACTACACATTATGATCAAGAAGATAAAAACACCTTTTTATTTACTAATTAACTATATTGAAATTAACTTTATCTACTATCCTCACATTTTTTATATTTTTACTACACGTATTATCAAATCGGATTCCGACTTAAAAAATTTAATGATATTCTCTGCAATCTAGTTTGTTAATATTATTATCTCAAATCTATTTAAAATTATCGTTTTAAGTTATATATTAATTTAAAATTTACGAATACCTTATCTTCTTATAAAAATATATTGTTCTCGACCAGTATCTAATTTAGATATATTAGATACAATTAGGAGTGATCAAGTGTAGGTCACATCAAAAGTGAGAAAAGTAATTTTAATATTAAATTAATATATTTTGAATAAAAATAAAATTATAAAGAAAGGAAAATACCTGCAGATTTAAATTTGTGAAATCTCAAATGTGTATCGCATTATTTAAAAACACGATTTTATTTTTAAGTAATCGAAAAAAAAATATATAATTACAATTCATTTTCTATAGAGCTAGTTTTGTATATTATATTTTTTCAAAACAAAAAAATGTTATAATTATATAGATACCTACTGTACTCTGTAAAATAGAGGTTATAAATTTGTATTTACGTATTCATATATTTGTGGTATAAATAGAATTATGTAGTCCAATCTCTAGGTAACTCTTTAAAAATATATATTTAATTTCTGGTCTTATACCCGGGCAATAAAATGTAAATAAATATTATGTACAATACAGGTAGATAAAATGTGGCCCAATTAATATGTACCATCTATCATTACAATATGATTCATATTTATATAATGTGTTTTTTGTACTAAGCTTAAACCTTATATATGAGTATAATGTTTATAGTACTAAGTTAGTACAAATTACACATTATGATCACGAATATCAAAAAAAAATTTTTATTTACTTATTAACTATATAAAAATTAACTTGATCTACTATCCTCACATTTTTCATATTTTTATATTTTGACTACACATATCAGATCGGATTCCGACTTGTCTTATAAAATTTAAATGATATTCTTTGTAATCTAGTTTGTTAATATTATTATCTCAAATCTATTTTAAATTATCGTCTTAAGTTATATATTAATTTAAAATTTACGAATACAAATACTATTGTACTTTTAAAATATTGATTGGGACTTATTTTTGATATTTACTTATGACTAATATTAAGTAATAATTTGTTGCATAATTTAATGAAATTATAGAAACGATGAAGATAAGTTTTATTGTTCAAATGGACCGTGTATCAAATCGTCGGGGGTTTGTGATGGTCATAAGGATTGTTCCGATGGTTCAGACGAGAACAAAGAATTGTGTGCTCTATACGAATATGGAACAAGTATGCACACGAGTACAAAATAATTATTATAATTTATATATTTGTTTAATAACTAAAAGGTGGTAGAGTTTTGCATATTAATCTAAATTAAAGCTCGTAGGGCTGACTGTTCCAAAATAATATCTTTCTTAAACTTCTTCGATTGTCCCGAACGTTACAGAATTTAAATGTTCATTCAGAAACTTATTGCCTGTGTGTCACCTTGCAGTATTCCTTACTGAATGTTGTTCCTGAAATTCTTTTTACTCCTTCTTAGTATCCACCCTGGTCACAAGGTAGCTAAAAACTTTAATATTTAATAAAAAACAGCACATGCTGCTTTCAAGAAATCACACAATCAGCAGGACTATTGAGTATTCTCTCAGCTACGTGTATAGTTTAAATATTTTTTTTAGGCTTCTTCTGGGCCATTTAGACCTATCACCGCTTCCACTATACCTCGCTATGCCACTGCGTCCAATGCTCTTGTTTCTCCATCCCTGTTTCCTTGGAGTTTCAGATATTCTTTGGGACATTACCCCACCGCTGTGTTGGTCGTCCTATTCATGTTTTTCGATCTGGCTATTATTTTGTTTTCCCTGAAAGTAATTTTGACTTGAACACTGGTACCATGGAGAAATAGCACTTATTCCCTGCTATTATCCTACTTATGTTGTATTTTTGAACTTACCTTGCTATTAATTCCAGGACAATGTTGAAAAGTATGAAGATAATGTATCCCTATGTCTTAGATGTCCATTTCTCTTACATTACCGAGTTGAATTTTATTTTACATTTGGATTTCTGAACACAAAATTTCACTAATCTCACATGTTTTGCCGGTATTCCGAGATTAACCATCACTTTCAATATACTTCTTCTCTTGATAGAGTCGTAGGCTTGCTTGAAGTCCACACAAGTAGTAAGTTTTCATCTTGGCCAAAATCAAGGCTTTTTTCTATGGTTAATTTGATTGTGTGTATTTGGTCAAATGTTGACTTTCCTCGTGTGAATACCGCTTGGCATTATCCTATTATATCGTTCGTGTATGGTTTTATCCTATTCAGTATCACGTTTAATTGAAATTTGTATGATGTATTGAGTAGTGAGATTCCCCTATAGTTCTGACAGTCCATAGCATCTCCTTTTTTATATATCGGGCAATAATAGTGACATATTCCATGTTGATGATATTGCCTCATCTTTTCATATTTTTTTATCATTTATTTTATTTTTGTAATTAGGACTTTTCGTTTTTTTTTTTAACAATTCTGCTGCAATTCCACCTTCCCCCGGCGCTTTTTCATTCTTAAGCATATTTATCGCTAGTTCGGTTTCATCTACTCTAGGTCTCTGGGTCTTGTTCAACTGTAGCCATTTTTTCGCATCGCTCGTTTTGGGTTAGCTGGTAATTATTCAAAAACGTTTATCAACTCACTTGCCACTTCTGTCTTTTCTGTATAAGTGATCCATCTACGCCCCTTAAAACTTTCGATCTTGGCTTGAATCATTTTTTAATTTCATTAGCTATTTAAAAGAAAAATTTCCTGTTACCTGTATGGTTATCTTCTACTATTTCTATCTTCTTTTTATCCCACTGTCTTTACTTTCTTCTGATTGTGTGCTTTGTTTCTCTTTGTTTGATAGCCAAGATCCTTTTTCTGTTTTCATTAAGACTTTTAGGTACCTTAATTTCTTCTATTGGTTTATAAAAGCAAAATTTTTGTTTATAAATTAAAGCATAAAAAGTTATTAAAAATCAAAGTGGGGGCTGGATAAATGGGTGGAGTTTGTAATAGTTTTCCAATACGCCCATATCTCCAGCCCACTCCCCCTACCACGAGACATTTTATTAACTTTTTATGCTTTTCTTTACAAACGAAAATATTGTTTTTACAAACCTTTACAAACGACTTACAAACCTAATGTCTTATTTGAATGCAAATATTTTTAATTTGGGTTAGGGGGGGGGGGGCTAGGGAAACGTGCCAACTGATCTCCAATTCATATCAACCTATGTCATTTTTTGAAAATTGTACATATTAAATTTGTAATTTCCTTCCCCTTATGGATATTATTGAAGCATATTATTACACGAGAGCACCTCCCTTAATATTTGGAAATTATCATCGGTCGCTTTTATACACGAAACAGTATATCAAGATAACACATGGAACTACATGCATACCCATATTTTAAGCATATAGCGAAGCTCCTCGAATATCTGGTTGTCCGTAGCATACAGTCCCAAATTAACTGAATTCTTATCGACAAACAATATCCTTTGCGGCCAAATATTTACTCCGTTCACATAGCATCGTATCAATAACTCCTCTCTAATTGCACTGGAAAATCATTTAAAACTAAATTAATTTCACAGATATCTCGAAAGCTCTTGACCAGGTGGATCATGGTATTCATATTGACGTTCTACATAAATCAGGATTCGTTGAACTACTAGTTTCTTTGTAACTTTGTTACTTAACCATGAGAATGCAACGGGTGGACATTTTGGACCGTAGCTTGGCAATAATTATGAACGTAACTTCAGGTGTTCTGCTTAGTAGCTACCTTTCTCCCGTAATATTTGATAATTTCATAAACGGCTTACATACAGCTTTGCGGCTTCTTGGCATTCACCAACGACGTTACATTATGTTTACAAATCAACTCTGAAAACGATTGTGTATAACTTCAAAACGAACTCATATGTATGATTTAATAATTATAGACTATTTACTTTTACGAGACAGAATTCTACTATCCCTTTTGACGACTCTTTAAGAAACCACTCTCTAACAAGAGCGTCCATTAAGAAATATTTGGGTTCTCCCCTAACTTAACCTGTTCCTTACTATGTTTATCAATATAACACAAATTATGGTCCCAACCACGCTATTCATCGAATGATGCGACTAGCAAACGAAAGCATTTATAGACTTTAAAGCATTTATACGTGTAATAATACTTGAAGTTAATATTTAATGAATCTACGTCATTTTGTTCCAATATCTTTTATATACTATACATTGGGAAGTAGCCCCTACTGTGATTTAAAACTAAATTAAAATGAAATAATTATGGAACTTTTAATTGTAAATCTAATATCACTTTAGATTGCGGTAGAGTAAATATAAAAAACCAAGTTATACTCGATAAAAATATTGCAATAGTTGGAACGGGAACTTGGAATGTTGGAATATTTCGATTAAATGAAGAAATATCCAATTATGAATTGATTTGTGTAGGATCAATAATCTCTCCAAATTTAGTCGTTTCTGGTAATGTATTTGCACAATAAATTTAAGCAAGAATTAAAATTAAATCAATTTAATTTTAGCGGCCCATTGTTTTTGGAATAAAGGTATGTTATCTAATAGAATATTAGTAAACGACCGTTTATACAAAATTGCAGTTGGAAAATATAATAGAAACTTTAAAATTATTGATAATGGCTTTACTCAAATAATGGATGTAAGTATTATTAATAATACAAAGTCCACGAATAATTTGTTATGGTAAATATAAATATATAATATTAATTTAAACAATTAATATGCAGGTGTCTATGGTTCACACGAAAGAAGGTTATAATGGACCTACTGGGTTCCATGCTGAAGATATAGCTATTATTGTGTTGAAATACAGACTTTCTTTTAGTAATGGTGTTTCACCTGTCTGTATTGATTGGAATGGTGAAAACAATATAGCCAATGGAGATCAAGGAAAGGTAAATTTGTCGTACTATATAGTTTTGTATTCTTATTAAATACATACAATTTAATTTTTTGGTTGCTTGGGATCATTTTTACAAAGTGATGTTAGATGATGATTAAGATACCCACACAAGTTATAATACAATTTGGTGATAGCTTCAAATAGATGAATTAAGAATAAATTCAAAACACTAACCGTTAATAAATTACAAATGAAATCAAAAACTAACAATATTTTCCCAATACCTGTAAATAATGGTCAAAATTACTATTTTATAACCTACTTATTATTCCAGATCCTCCTTCCTATTCAATTTTCCTGAGTCGCTGCAATTTTCCTGAGGCACTGCAATTATTTAACTAATCACCATATTTTCCTTAAGATGAAAGTGGCCAATGAGGCCCACAATTCCTTAGTATTTAGTGTAATTGTCGTTTGTTCATTTTGAAATATTTGTAATTTTTCTTGTTAAAATATACATCTTACGTCACAACTTTTCTGTGAAGAACATTGAAAATCAAAAAATTAACTTATAAAAACTTTTAAATCCATCTCTTCAATGTTAACAACTTATCCATTGTAGATAGTCTAACGTTGCTCTTTTAACATCCCTGATAACGCGTAAGATGTCTGTAAGTATATTCGCTGTCATCGGAAGTGCTAATTATTTGCATTGACTCCCAAATTAAAAAAAACTTTTGTTTTTCACTATTCTTATTTCATATTCGATTCATTTCCAAAAATGAATTTAATGAGCTTTATTAAACTAATTGTAATAACAATATATCAATATTATGCCTTTACTCAAATTGTAAACTATAAGACTATTTTATAAATTCACAGATCGTAAATTGGGGAAATATGGAAAATAATAAATCAGACACTGATTCATTAGACATATCTTTGCCCTATATTGACCATGAAACTTGTCGAAAAATGTATACAAATGGATTTGAAACATTTGTGACTGCTGATAAGTTTTGTGCTGGTTCTACATTGGGTAATAAAATATTTATTCATATTGTGCCCTCAGTAACATAAGTTATGTCATATTTGTATTAAATTATGAAGAATGATGTGGTTTTGGTATACAAACATTTTTTACTGTTAATAATAAAACCTATAAATATTTAAATTTCTTTAAACTTATAAAGAGTACAAAAATAGTCAATATAATATGGTGAATAAAATAATGCTAATATGAACATTCGATGAACACACATCATTGTAAATTAGTAGGTACATTTATTGATCCACTCAGAAACAAAAATTTTAAAAAAAACTGGAATTTTACAATCAAATCCAAGTTTCCAAATTAAGTTTAAAATAAATACAATGAAACTTCCATATTACAAAGTCTTATAGGTGAACCGTAATCGACCAATTATATAGAATTTAAAATTAACATTTAAATCAATGAAAATGTTACACTTCCCACCAGATATCCAGTTATGCACCCACTACACGATAAAAAAAATATGTTTGATTTGTGTCTTACGTTTAAAATATGTATAATTTCAGGACAAGGAGTAGGTAGAATTGATAGCGGAGCTGGCTTAACATTTTTACACACTAATTCTTATTATTTAACCGGCTTAGTTAGCAGCAAGGATCCAAATAATTCAATCTCAGTTTTTACAGACATTAAATACCATATTCAATGGATTCGTAGATTTATCATCCTACATGTACGTAAATATATTTATTTAAAATCGTTAACTTTGGATATATTCTATTGCAAATTGGTATGGATTTGTTAATGACTATTTCTGCTTCACAGCGTAGATATAATAGACAGAATATATATTTTTAACATTTATGATTGATCAGAGTAAAGTGGATGCATGCGTTTTACCAACTGTCAAAGGAGTTATATATTCATATGAAGGTTCTAATGATATTTTATCGCACGGGACATTAATTAATCATCATCGTACTATTATTGAGAACTGTGAAGTTGGATATCACAAGGCTTATCTTATTAGTTTAAGGGTTTGTCTTGAAAAAGGAAAATGGTTATCAACCAATGATAAATTGTGTTTAGGTAAGTTTCTGTATAGTAATTTGAATGACGTAATAGTTACTTTTTATTAAAACCTATATAAAAAGTCCAAAGTATAGTTTTGTTTGATTATAATTTATTTACATTTATAGAAATGTGCCCACCTCTAGAATCAGATAGTTTGGATATTAAATGTAGTCATAATGGAAATTATGCCAATTGTTCAAATTTATTGATACCCAATACAACAGCAACAATATCATGTAAGCCAACATATACTGCACCAAAAGGACAAGATGCTAAGCCGCTTGAATTACTTTGTCAGTTTAACGGGACGTGGAATAAACAACTGTTTAGATGCGAGCCATGTAATTATATTTCTTACCATATTCAAATAATTCTATAATTTATATGCAGGGCCATATTATTTATAATCATACTCATCATTATTTTTCCTTTTATTAGTGCAATTATTCAAATTCTGATTTTTAGAATTGTATCACGTGCCTACCTTATATATCTAACCTGAACTATAAATTATCTAAATACCATATTTCCAAATTTCTGATATTTTTGGACCTACTACTAAAAGAGTTCCTGTAGCGATACAAACTTCTGTTTTTCAAGAGAACCCCCTTTTTTTTGGGTGGATGATTTTCTAAATGTCTGATTTATCTAAATAAAAATTATAATGAGTAGTTTCTGAGTTATTTAAATTGCATGATATACAAAGGTAAATAATCCTTAAAATATAAACTAAGATATGTAATATACAATATGTATTATATTAGGATAATTTTTGAAAATTATTTATATTGATAAATCAATAGTAAGTTATTCCCATCATTTTTAAATCACATAAGCCCCTATTTCTACTTTACTAATTTACATAAAATATGTTCCTCTAGACTTTTTGAGGGGCACGGCGTGCCGCGTTCAATAAAAGTTTGAAAACCACTGCTCTAGAGTATTTAAATGTGCCAATAATCACTCTGTTTGTAATTTATTCAACTTTTCTGTATCCAAATAGTTTTTTAGGTATTATAAATTTAGGAAGAACAAATTATGGTTGGTTAGGCATAATCGTTTGATGAACATTTTTAAACTGTAGACATTATGTCTATATATTCTAAAGGTATTATTATATTTATTAATTTATTATTATCATGTATAAATATATTTAAATATTATTTTAGATTGCGGTAGAGTATATATCAAAAATGAAATACTGATTAACAATGGTTATGAAGCAAATATTGGAACAGCACCTTGGAATGTTGGAATATACCAATTAAAAAAAATAAATTCCAATTATGACTTGCTTTGCGGAGGTTCAATAATTGCTTCAAATTTAGTAATTTCTGGTAAATTCTTTGTAAAATGTATTTTAGAAAGAATTAATTTATTAAAAACGTTTTTAGGGGCTCATTGTTTTTGGCAAAAAGGTATGTTATCTAAAAACATATCAGTAAACGACGGTCTATACAAAATTGCTGTTGGAAAATATGATAGAAATTTTACTGTTATTGACAATGACTATACTCAAATAATAAATGTAAGATATTAATAACTCAAAAGTCTACAAATAATTTATATGATTTTAATAATATAAATTAAAACTATTGTGCAGGTTGTGATGATTCACCTGAATGAAGATTATTATGGACCTACTGGATTTCATGCTCAAGATATAGCCATTATTGTGTTACAAAGTAGAGTTTCTTTTAGTAATGGTGTTTCACCGGTTTGTGTTGATTGGAAAGGTAATTACAATGTAGTCAATGGAGATCAAGGAAAGGTTGGTGTAAAGTATTATTTGTATATTAAAATTGTGATATAATTAGAGTATAATATTGTGCCCATCGCTAGATAGCAATATATATCGCGAGAGCGAAAACAAATACCGTGAGAGCCGTTGCTTAACTTTGCCTATATATTATCATGTTACTATACGTTACTAAAAAAATTTCATGATGTATCTATTGTTTTTTTTTTAGAGTTGAACCAAAAAACAAAATCTGGTTTTGCATATAAATAATATAATTTTTCCATAATTTATTGTTTGTTTTTGCCAACACTTTTGAAAAGTTGACGTGCTGACTTTACATATTAGGATCCAAACCTATACCAAAATTTAGAAAAATAATAAGCAAATTTTCGCAAATTTATTCCAGAAATTAGAAAATCAATAAGCAATTATTTGCTATTTATTTGCTAACTACTGGTGCTTGCTCTGGAACAATCGGACAATGTTGGTGGAATGAAATTAAATAAATATTCACCAAAAAAAAGAATTTTGATTTTCTGATTTCAAAAATAGGTTTTCTATTATTTGCTATTTATTTGCTTGCTACAGGTATATCTTCTGGAATGATTTTTTTTAAAGCTTGACAATGACTTTACTCAAATAATAAATGTAAGATATAAATAATTCAAAAGTCTACAAAAAATCTGTAAATTAAATTGGTTAATGTGTAGGTGTATATGATTCACCTGAAAGAAGGTTATTATGGACCACTTAGGTTTCATGATGAAGATATATCTATTATTGTGTTACAAAAGGGAGTTTCTTTTAGTAATGGTGTTGCACCCGTTTGTATTGATTGGAATAGTAAATACAATGTAGTCAATGGAGATCGAGGATAGGTCGGTTTGTAGTATTATTTTAATAGTTCAATTGTAATTTAATTACAGTTATAGGTATATTATTCATCACTATCGTCTATTTGTATGTAAAGAAAAAATACCGTGAGAATCTCTGCTAAAGTTTACATAAATATTGACATGTTGCAATACTTAACTAAAATTTGTGTTTCTGTATTGTTTAAGATTTATTGGTGGCAGTATAAACTGCTTATAATATACTTTATTTTTAATTATTAGTTCTTATCTATAAATAATGAAGTATACCACTGTAATTTATGGTTTTATAAATCTAAATTCAATTATATATTTTTAATTAAGTACAACAAAAAAACTAAGATCGTTAGTCTTTGTTTAAATATCTGATTCGGCCAAATATCTTATGATAACGTACATACTATAATATAACTATAATATAAATGATATGTATAACTGGACTTGTATCACTGACTGTGCTCACAGTATGACGGTTTGTGAGGGATTAGTTTTTTACATACATTAAAAAGCTCTATAAATATATATATATATATATATATTATATATACATATTTATGCATTAACATAAATTTTCAAGATTTTTACAAATTTTTAATTCTTATAAAACAAAACACTATTTATTTTTTTTAAACATAATTTATAAGTAAATTTATATGGTTTTTCCACCTAATCAAAAACAATTAAAAAACTCAGTTAAATTAGTAACTGTCTCAAAAAGTGATGATAATCAAAAGAAAAAAACAACACAAAATTGTAAAATCAATACATTTATCGTCTTTTTCAAAATATAAAATTAAATCTCAAAATACAAATTGTAAGACCACTAAACCTAATTCTTATTTCATAATTGATCAAATTCAAAAATTTAAAACCTTTAATCATTCAGAATTTATTTAATTATTTATACATATTCTTACCCTCACCTAAAAAGTGATTAATATTATACGTCAATAATAACTATACATTATACAACTGTTTTATATTTACAGATCGTTGGTTGGGGAAGAACGGAAAAAGGTGTTTCAAGTCCAGTTTTATTAGAAGCATCATTACCATACATCGACCATAGTTCTTGCCGGAATATGTATACAAATGGATTTGAATCATTTGTGACTGTTGATAAATTTTGTGCCGGTTCTGCAGTGGGTATTGAAATATTTAAACATTATTACCATGAAATCATCAAATTGTTGAATTAACTTAACTTAACATTTTCAAACGATAAATGTTGAAGGTAGACACTTAATTTTGGAAATAAATTAAGAGTGTTTCATTGAAGATAATGATATGGTTATCACACTCTATAATTTTAATTCAAAATTAAGTAATTAGTTATAATTATGGTTTAGAATTCATTGAATTATCGGCTAACAGTTACTTTCATCACAAATTTCACTGCCATTATATAGTACTTGTACATCATAATATGTAATTATAATAAGGTAAAACTGTATTGTACTATTTATAATATATATTTAGTTTCAGGACAAGGGATAAATAGGGGAGATAGTGGTGCAGGCTTATGCTTTCTACACTCTAACTCTTATTATTTAACCGGGATAGTCAGTATGAAGGATCCAAATACAAATAATTCAATCGCTCTTTTTACAGAAGTAAAACATCACATTCAATGGATTCGTGAACTGTACGAAAAATACGTACGTAACTTGGTTTGATTTATATTTTAATGACAACTTTTGCTTCAAAAATACGATATTTTAGAAAGAATATATATTTTTAACATTTAGTTTGGTCGGGTCATAATGAGTTCATGCGTTTTACCAACAGTCGAAGGAGTTGTATATTCTTATGAAGGTTCTAATGAAATTTTATCTCATGGGACAATAATTAATCATCATCTTATTGTTATTGAGAACTGTGAACTTGGATTTCATAAAGCTTATCCCAATAGTTTTAGGATTTGTCAGGAAAATGGAAATTGGATAACGGTTTCCGATAATTTGTGTTTCAGTAAGTTTTGTAATTATAGTAGTTATTTATACTAACACCACCATATTAATACTATTATAAATATAGACTCCCAGATTTACTACTTTTTCGATTGCTTTTCATAAGAAGGTCTTTCGTATGAACCTTGTCCGGAAATTACAAACATAACAAAAAAAGAATTACCAAAATCGGTCCAGCCGTTCTTGCATGATGCCATAACAAAGGATTAGGGTCAATTTTTATATAATATAGAGATTTTATTCAAATAGATAATATTATGTTATATGAATAAAAACGTCCTAAATCCCAGTGTCACCGGTTAGTTATATAAGTACATTAAAACAACTAAATATAGAGTAAGACTATAAAAACAGAGTAAACATATCATTAATTAGTAATATTTAACAGCATATAATTATCTTGGTTGGTTTAGAAAGCACAATGCAAATTTAAACTGAATAAAGGTGTGAAGAAAAGGTCAATGTTGATGGTCTAGTTTAGTAAAGAAACAACGATCTTGGATAGGGGCCGGAGTTAGTTGGATAATTTGGGCAGTATGATGGTAACTATATAAAAAAAACAGAAACTGAGTAGCTGTTATGAGAAGGAACATTAAAAAGGATGGAATTTAGGAGTCAAGGAGAATATTGATAATATATTATTATTATTATTATTATTATTATTATTATTATTAATTTATATATAAAAGTTATGAAAAGGGCATTTGAAAATTTAGTTTTGATCTAATTGGATTCTAATAATGGGTTTTTATGGGTATAATAAGTTTATAAGATACACATTTCTAAAAACGATAATTGACTTATATTCTATGATGTATTTAATAAATGCGTGGTTTAGGAGTATGCATGGCTGTTTATATTTAAATTGAAACAGATGAATACTGTTTTATATTTCCTTAGATATTTAGGGTTTTTCTAAAAGTGCTTCTTATAATATGTTGATTAAATATTTTTTTTTCCTTTATTGGTCAAGCACCAATTACACATGTTAAAGGCTTTAACAAGAGTATTACAAGAGTTATTGTAAAATTCAATTTTTTTTAATATAACAAATTTCACGTGCCAAAACACTAATATAAATATTTTTAGCATCTGAGAATGACGAAAACTGATTATTTAATAGAACTGAGGAGATGTCATTAAAAAATATAGGGTTAGGAGTTAAATTACCTCCTTAGGGCGTACCAGATGGGACCATTGTAGTGATAAAACAGGAAGCTTGTACTCTAGTAAATTTAAATCTATTAGGTCAATAAGACATATACCATGATAGTATAGTGGGTCATGAAATCCCACACGCTGAAATACAACAAACAGTAGCTCATGATCAACCCAGTCGAAAGCTTTTTAAAAATCGATTCAAATCAAATCTACTTGACTATTTTGCTTAAAAGATTAAAATTATTAAAAGATAGATTGCATATCATTAGAAATACCAGGATTTCTTTTGATATGTAATTTAAATGTCAAAATAATAATTATTTAAATATTATAAGTCGAATGTTTGTTTATGTTTATAGAAATGTGTCCACCTCTACTATCAGATACTTTAGATATTAAATGTACTCTTTATGGCAAATATGTGAATTGTTCAAATTCATCGATGCCAATACAAAAGCAACAACATCATGTAAGCCAACATATACTGCACCAAATGAAAGAGAAGAGTTATACTGTCAATCTAATGGGACGTGGAATAAACAACTATTTAGTTGCAATCCATGTAATTATTTTTTTTTTTAGTATAACTATAAGTCTCTAATTTATGTATATTTTACTAATTTCCTGTAGCGATTTCGTGTATTTTACCAACTGTTGAAGGAGTGGTATATTCTTATGAAGGCTCTAATGAAGTTTTACTAAACGGAACATTAATTAATCATCATCTTACTGTTATTGAAAATTGTGAGGTTGGATATCATAAGGCATATCCCAACGGTTATGGGTTTTGTCAAGAAAATGGAAAATGGTTATCGAACTCTGATAAATTGTGTTTGAGTAAGGTTTTTGTATAGTTATACTTATGACATAATAATTACTAATTTATCATTATAATATTAAAAGACTAAATTATTGTTATTTATAATTTTATTATCATTTATTTTTGTTCATAGAAATGTGTCTACCTCTAGAATCAGACAGTTTTGTTTAAAAGATTAAAATTATTAAAAGATAGGTTGCATATCATTAGAAATGCCTGGATTTCTTTTGATATGTAATTTGAATGCCAAAATAATAATAATTTAAATATTATAA
The DNA here is from genome assembly GCA_008086715.1 of Sitobion miscanthi. Lineage (NCBI taxonomy): Eukaryota > Metazoa > Arthropoda > Insecta > Hemiptera > Aphididae > Sitobion > Sitobion miscanthi. The sequence goes on from CM017800.1 coordinate 457,325, forward strand.
GTCGGATGTTTGTTTATGTTTATAGAAATGTGTCCACCTCTACTATCAGATACTTTAGATATTAAATGTACTCTTTATGGTAAATATGCGAATTGTTCAAATTTATCGATACCCAATACAATAGCAACACCATCATGTAAGCCAACATATACTGCACCAAATGGACAAGATGAGACTCCGCTTGAATTACTTTGCCAGCCTAATGGGACGTGGAATAAATACCTGTATAGTTGCATTCCATGTAATTTTATTTTCTGTCACATAACATTAGTCTCTAAGTCATATATATTTTACAATTGTCTTTAATTTTTACAGTTTTCCAGTAAAAATGATGTTTATTGTACCTACATTCTTAAATATTTCATCATTATATCATTATGTTTATTCTAAATATGTTGTTAACTTATAACTATTATCGTTTCAAATATTATCTTAGATTGTGGTCGAGTATATATCAAAAACCAAGTATTGATCGTAAACGGTGAAAAAGCACCTGTTGGAACGGCACCATGGAATGTTGGAATATACCAATTAAATAAAAAAAATTTCAATCATGACTTGATTTGTGGAGGATCAATTATTGCTCCGAATTTAGTGGTTTCTGGTAATATCTGTGTACAACGAGTTTAAAACAAGAATATAAAATAAATTAATATAATTTTTAGCGGCTCATTGTTTTTGGCAAAAAGGTATGTTATCTAAGAGAATATCAATAAACGATGGTTTATACAAAATTTCTGTTGGAAAATATGATAGAAATTTTACTGTTATTGACAATGAATATACTCAAATAATAAATGTAAGATATTGATAACTAAAAAGTCTACAAATAATTTATATGATTTTTATAATATAAATTTAACTATTGTGCAGGTTGTGATGATTCACCTGAATGAAGATTATTATGGACCTACTGGATTTCATGCTCAAGATATAGCCATTATTGTGTTACAAACTAGAGTTTCTTTTAGTAATGGTGTTTCACCGGTTTGTGTTGATTGGAAAGGTAATTACAATGTAGTCAATGGAGATCAAGGAAAGGTTGGTGTAAAGTATTATTTATCTATTAAAAATGTGATTTAATTAGAGTATAATATTGTGCCCATCGCTAGATAGCAATATATATCGCGAGAGCGAAAACAAATACCGTGAGAGTCGTTGCTTAACTTTGCATATATTTTATCATGTTACTACACGTTACTACACGTTACTAAAAAAATTTCTTTAAATTAATATTATAAAACCATTAAACATTATCTTATCAATCGTATATCATATTCAATGGATCATCAATATTTAAAAACTTTAATCAGTCAGTCTTTATTTAACTAGTATAATTAATACTCAATAATAACAAGCACATACAAAATTATAAATATTATACGATACTTTTAATTTTACATTATAAAATTGTTTCATATTTTTATAGATTGTTGGTTGGGGAAGAACGGAAAAAGGTATTTCAAGTCCTGTTTTATTAGAAGCATCTTTGCCATACATTGACCATACCACTTGTAGAGACATGTATAGAAACGGATTTGAATTATTTGTTACTGTTGATAAGTTTTGTGCTGGTTCTGCATTAGGTAACTATAAAATGTTAATATGAACTTAATTTTTCATTAAATTAATTAATCTCATTTTACAATTTGCATAAGAATACAAAATTTATTTTTACAAGTCAATCAAACAAACTCGTATGTACAATGCGAGTGTACGATGATTTGCCACACTAGCAAAAACTATAACTTCCTGATGATATATAATATACAATATTATATTTTTGCGGGACTGGTTAATTATAGTTTATTGGTGGAAGTGTAAGTCACGTAAAAATATAATTTATTGCAATTAAGCTGTCATACCTAGTATAGGGTTTTGAATGCATAAAGAATGGGTCTCGAATAGACCAACAATAGCTTCCTAAAAGATTTGTGAACCACACTCTATTTTAATATAAATTTCCAATTAAGGAACAAATAATAATAACAATTTGAAATTTATTGAGCTTTCTGATAATATTTACTTTTATCACAAATTCAACTGATGGAGTGTGATACCACTAAATATTACACTTTCATAGTTTTAAACCATATTTGTTTTGTTATCAGTACTATATCACAAAGACCTACCTAGTATGTGGTAATTTTCTTCTGTTATGAATACCCAAAGTATCTGTATTTAACCATTCCCTAATATCAGACGTAAGATTGTTAATTACTATTAATTTTTGTCTAATGCAGAAAATATATTTAGTTTCAGGACAAGGGGTGAGTAAGGGTGACAGTGGTGCAGGCTTATGCTTTGTACACTCTAATTCTTATTTTTTGACTGGGATAGTCAGTATGAAAGATCCAAATACAGAAAATTCAATCGCTGTTTTTACAGAAGTAAAGCATCACATTCAATGGCTTCGTGGACTGTATACCAAATATAACTAAGAACAATAAGATTTTGGTAATGCCAAAAAAATAATTTATTCCTATTGCAATTGAAATCAATATTTGTATAAGTAGGTTTTAACTTATGTGAAACAATTTTCAACAGTTCTTGCAAGTATCCATTTGTACTAAAAATATTTGGTACGTCTTATAAATATAGTTAGTACCTAAACATATTATATAGTTAAATGAAATATATCAAATTTTAACAGCCGTAAGCATAATATTATACTAATTTTGAATTGTACATTCATTTTTTCATTATTACTTCTAGTACTTATTTTCCATTGTAATTGATATAACTACTAGTCTTAATATTACTTTTATCAATTGTTGTAAGACTTGGATTTTTTAACGACAGCTTCTGCTTCAAAACTTACATATTTGAGGAAGCATATGTATTTTTAATATTATTGTTTCACAATGAATGTTGATACGTACCACATAAAAAATGTGTTTTATTATTTTTTTGTTACACTTTTTTTTAGTAGAAAAATTACATAACAAGTGAATTCAGTTAGTGCTTTTAAGAGATCAAAATTGAAAATTTTTATTAGTCAATTCTTAATAGAAGCTATGATTTTGTAAGCAAAAACAGTGTTTAACTAAATACATTTTTTTGATAACTCAAACCGTAATTATATACAGTTTTCATTGAATGTTTCCACTAATATTTTCAATACACTTTATTATAATTTTCAAAATATTATAAATTGTTGAGCTTTTATAATAAGCATAAGACATTTTCAATTTTATAATTTCTTTTTCTTTTTAATTGCTTCCAATTCAACTTATTGTTTTATCGATAGGAAAATAAATAACTTTAATTACAACTATGTCATAAAATATACTCTTACTAGACGGTTCGTACTTCATGTTCACTGTTCGTTTAGAATAGATTATCGAATACAATGAGTTTATATCATTTGAATCCAGGGTTGACATGTATTTAAAACGTGATTTAAACTAATAAAAAAACAAATTGTTTAACTAAATACATTTTTTTGACAACTCAAACCGTAGTTATATAAAATTTTCATTGATTGTTTATATTAGCTTTTTCTATACACGATACAATTTTGAAAATAATTTAACTCTTTTTGAGCTGTTTACGGACATCGTCAGTTATCAATTTTTTTAGTTTTTTTATTCTATAAATATCAATAAAATTTTATTTGTTGGGTAAAAAAGCGTGAAAATTTAATTCCAGACTCCTGATATATTTTTACAATAGCAGTTGAAAAATATTAAAAATACAAAGGCACAATTTTTTTTTATAAGCATTTAAAGTTTGAATTTTGACAACATTTATTAAATTTAAAATTTAATAATTATTTTGTAGTTGAAAATTTGTAAAATATTCAACTTTTATAGCTAAGGATTGAAAATTGAAACCAAGGCTCCACTTAATAGGTTATATATAAATTACTTTGTTCACAATAATATCATCAAATATACTTGGTAATATCTTAGGCTGACTGACGGTTTTTGCTCAGAATCGTTTTTCTTATCGTTTTTATCATTTTTCTTATCGTTTTTCTTATGATATTATATCATTGAATTCAAATTTAACACCATCCATTACAGTGACCCACTTGTCACCTACTGTACAGCAGAGCGACATCCACTTATCCACCTTTCTTTTAAATTAAAGTCGATAAAAAAATTATTGCTAGATCAAAAATATTGAAAATATAAAACATTAAGGTTCCTTTTAATTTTTTGTTAATGGAAATTGAAAAAAAGTTGAAAATCTACAGTAATTTCTTATGAGCGTCTGACGTTCGAGTTTTGACAACATTCATAAATTTTTTAATTTTTATATCTTATAAATTTGAAAATTTAATACGAGATTCCTCATAATTTTGAATACCTTTATCAAAAAAAAAAAAAATATCTTCCAGTACGTAAAATTAAATTTCACTCAATTTTTAACTCGATTTCTCATAGAGCGATTTACTTATTTTGTTGTAATTCAAATACGAATAACCATGGATACAAGCAATCTACATCGTACGTTTATTTTATCGTTTTCTATACTTGACTAGAAATTTTGACTCGTTTCGAGTTGTTTACGGACATTTTAAATTTTAAATTTTTTAGAGTTTTTTTTTTCTATAAAATTGAATACCTATTGTTAACATCATATTCGTTGGGTCAAAATGCTTGAAAATGTAATAAATAGCCCCTAACATATTGTTAAAAGACCAGTTTAAAAATATTAAAATATATAGACAATATTTATTTAAAATGTTTAAATTTTAAAGCTAAGGATGGAGAATGTAAAACAAGGTTCCACGTAAATAGGTTGTATATAAATTACTTTATTTACAATAATATCATCAAATAGATTAGTAATACCATAGACTAACTGACCGTTTTCGCTCAGAATCGTTTTTTTTATACAATGATATTATATCATTGCATTCAAATTTAACACCATCCATTACAGTGACTAGAGTAGTACAAAAGTAATTCCATTTTCAGGTTTTCTAGTATAATGTTGCACGAAACTCGCCTAGTTAAATTAATGAGTAGTTTGAGTGTCTGACTGTTGTCCTAATATTATATATTATATTAATTTTACAGTATAAATAGATTGAATAGATACTGGTAAAATAACTCAAACCACTGGCGTAGTTAAATAGTCTATCTATTACGCCGTGTGATTTGAATACAATATAATAATACTTAAAATATATAAATAATCGGATAAATTTTTTTATATTAGATTATGGCACTCTCCGTAAATTCGTAGCAATATAGAAGAATTTAATAGTATGTTATTGAAAATATCGATGGTTATTAGTAAATACTACCTACTTAATAAATTACTTAATTGTCTAACTACAAACTATAATAAATAAAATCCGTTTAATAAATTAAATTATCTGGATAAATTCAACTAGATAACGGTGATTTTTATCTTAGATAACTGTGTAAATTAATATTTTCTATTTATCTAGATAAGATAAAAGATAAAAGAATATTTATCTAGATAAACTCAAAACTGCTTCGGACACCGTGACTTGCCCGAAGAAAAATGCTACCCACGGCCGAGTTCGAACCGACGCTGGTGTGCGTCGCAACCGCCGCCTTAATCCGCTCGGCAACTTCGTCTCTCAATATATTATTATCAAATCGTAAGAATACGATAAATATAAAAACGATTCCTGATGATACTTACATAAAAATCTTATATTAATTAATATAAATAAAAAATTTTCTTATACTTATACAATTTACAGTTACATTCTATTTTTTTTCGTTTGATGTGTTGCATAATGGAGACAATTTTACTGTACAGTTACTGTAAAAATGGAATATAAATTGAATCCAAATTTTATATATAGACATGATTTATTGCTATTAAGAAATATATTATTCGGTTTACACCCTATGACGGATGTCCTATATGATATAGTAAAATACATAAACAATATAAAATTGAATATAATAATAAATTTAAATTTAAACAAAAATATTTTTAATGTGTTTATGTACCAATATATTATATTATGCACCTACCTACATAATTTGAATAACCAGTCTTACATGTATTTTGTATAGGTACGCCGGAAAAACCATAGTAGTAGGAACTATATAATAAATTTTAATGTAATTTTGTAATTTACTCGTTTTTTCATTACTGGTGATCTACGTAGTTTGTCCTTCGGTTCATCATGTGATCGCATTAGATGGTAGGAGGTACATAATGAACACCGACTATACATACTAGCATCGTGAGTTAGTATATTAGAAGACCCGACATTATGTGCATTGTGTTGTAAAGTTCTATTGGTATTGTAATTTATCTGATACATAGTGTTATCTTTTGATATTAAAAATTATCTATAAATATCGTATATAAATATTACGTATTAGTAGGTATATAAATATGGTACATTATACTGTACCTACGTTTGTTAACTTACTGTAAAACATTATTTAGTATATTATAGTGTCGTTCATTTGATATAACTTATGTATACACTTTTAGTGTTTATATTTTTCAATATATTAGAACTAAACTCAGCTCACAATTGGCCATGAAGGTGACATATTCCTGGTTAATATATTCATATTTGTTTTTCGGTACGTAATATAATTTCACTATTAATAGTATTATAACAACAAATACCTAGAAAATATTGTTTTAATGACATTGGGTTTTGTACTTGGTATAATATTTATAATATTTAGTATATTTTAAAAAAATCAGGTAGGGGGTATTGCTTTACTATACAATAGGTTAAAAGTGAGTCACTGTAATAGGTGGTGTTACAATTGAATCCAAAATTAGACTTCAAATAACTGTGTTTATATATTTTTTAGATTTTTTGATTAGTACGTAGTTAGTATGAACTACTTACGTGGAACTTTATTTTAAACTTTTAATCCTTATACCTACCTAAAAAAGTTGAAAATTTTATAAATTATGTAGTAGGTACCAAAAGCACACAAAATTGAAAATGCCGAAATAAATACAATTTTTTGATTTATAAATAAATAAATAACATATTTATGAAGAAAATATTTTATAATATGTCCTTGAGAATTGTACATTTTTGATTTGTATCTATATCAATATAATAAGATAATATTATCACATTAATTATTAGTTATAAGTATTTATTAAATACTATTATTTCAATATGCCCGTATGCTGCAATATACCATATCTTTAATATTTATATAAACTTTTTTTTTTTTTATTTAGAATAATTACAAGCTATACATAATTTTGTACAATAAATAATTTTGTTGAGTGAAATAGCAGTGAAAACAACAGAGTGGGAAGGTACTCAGTAGTACCACCCGACATTTATATAAACTACAACTATATATTATAATATAATATATACCTAAATGGCTATTGCTATAATATTATGTATTTATATTTAATTAACTTCTTTTTCTTGAAGAATTCTGGTTAAAGGAACAAGAAATTAATTTAACTTTATTTCTAATTTCCTATTCTAGTAAATGGTTATGTAATATGCAACATCAATAATAATTTTTATTTTTATTTTATTTATTATTTAATTATTCAAAAATTAACTTAACTTGAATTTGATTAAAAGTAACTCGTTATTTATTAAGCTTATATCAATTAAAATAGGTTAATGAAAATTAAATTTTATAAAGTCAAGTGAAAAAGTCAAATCTAACTTTTTAACTCGTTTATGCCCAGGCTTGGTGTAAATTGCGTGTATCTATGGTTATTCATATTTGAATTATAGCAAAATAAGTAAATCGCTCTATGAGCAATCGAGTAAAAAATTGAGTAAAAGTTAATTTTACTTTCTGGTGGACATTTTTTATTTTTGATAAAGGTATACAAGCTAATGAGGAAACTCGTATTAAATTTTCAAATCTAAGATATAAAAATATAAAAATTTATGAATGTTGTCAAAATTCAAACTTCAGACGCCCATAAAATAATGTTGTCGATTTACGCTCAACTTTTTTTTAATTTCCACTAACAAAAAATTAAGTGGAATATTGTTTTATATTTTCAATATTTTTAATTTAGTGACAAATTTTTTATCGACTTTAATTTTAAAAAAATTTTATAAAAATGTTATGACAATTTTATATGCTTATAAATTGCTTGACATGAGTCAAAATGTTTTGAAAAGTGTACAGTTTATAAATATTAAATATAAGCATATCAATATGCATGTGAAGCACTGGGAAATAATTGTCGGATTGCAAATTAATACCTATTTATAGTTATAAAGTTCAAACACCATTTGACGTTGTTTATCATCTGAAAAAAATAAAATTTCTGAAACTCCTTAACATTCCGCGATAATTACAAACAGAATCGTTATAATTGAATTTGTTCTTTTGATAAAATGTATAAATAAATATTAGATAATTGTTGAAATATGGCCACGATTGTAAGTAGATGCTTGTGAGTGAAACAAGTGGTTTTCTTTTACATTTTATTGGGTGGTCAAAACGTTTGTTCCTGTCAGCCACAACTCACTATTAACTTAAATTATAACACAGTAGGTACCTACATATTTGAAGCATGATATACATACGATTATATAATACAATTGAACTCAAACTGCAAATGCTGATTATAACAATGAATAATAATCTTTATTCACAGATGAATATATCTACGGTAATATTTAACAAGTAACACCAAATACCAAAATCAATTTCGTAGAAAACCGATTTTGTGTAAAAATTACAGTTTTGCCTTCTACATTTTTCATGATACAATACATCTACATTGAAAAGCTTTGCTAAAATATTTATAGAAAAAAATAATCTGTCATATAATTATTCGGATATAACTATCTATATAAATACAATTTTTATTAATTAATTTTTTATTTTTAGTTTATAATAATATATTATAAGTGTGTCTGTGTGTGTGTGCATATTCTAAGAAAACATTTTGTAACGGTGTAACAATTCAATTCCAAACATAATTTTTTATTGTTTTATATAATATCTTTATTAACTACAGAATTTTTGTTTTAAAAAGTATTACATACAATCATTTCGTATGATATTGGAATGATTACTAATCAGTACTTTCTATAATCTGATATTTGAAAAAAAAATTAGGCACATCAAAGTATTTAGACATTTAGTATAATATATAAAATATTATGTAAAGAAAACAGCTATCCACAATGATGACATTTTCTATTTTTAGTTAGTATTAATTAGGGCATATTTTTACTGAACACAACTGAGGGTTTATTTAAAACCAAAAATATATATCAAATGCTCATAAGATTTAGTGACATCCTAAATATGTGTGAGGGGTGTCATGTTGGGTCTTGTTTTATATACATTATTAAAAAGCAACAGGATAGACTGGTTCTTTGATGAGAAACGTTTATATGATCTAAATTTATATTGTTTAAGAAATAAAATAAAACTGTACCTATCTCTATGTACTGGGAAATAATTGTCATATTACAAATGAATACCCGTTCCAATTCCAGTGATTAAAACAATAAAAAATAATCTTAATTCACAAAATATGGTTTAAATATTTAATGCATGATAATTCCTTATTTCAGGATCCGGCATTTTGTGTGACAGAAAATATGATGATTCTTGCTCAATGTTGGTAACTGTAGTATAATTAATAAACATTATATTTTAATAAGTGGCAAAAATAGTGGTGGTTGGGGCCTTGGGACATTGAGCCCTAAAGTTTTAATAAGCACTATCAGTAAATATACGATCTTTATTTGGGCACATGGGAATTAGACCACAAAAAGCTTTTTTGAAAAATGTGTACAATAATATTGTTCTACTAAAATTTTACATTTATAAAAATTGATCAAGTGATTGGGTTACTATTTTATTTTATTATTTAATCCGGTAAATCGAAGTTTATATTAGATATAAGTAGAAGTGTTCAAGTGTAGGTAACATCAAAAGTAAGAAAAAAAATTTTAATATGAAAGTAAGTACCATCTATCATTACAATATGATCTATATTTATGTAATGTGTTCTTAGTACTAAGCATAGACCTTATATATGAGTATAAGGTATATAGCACTAAGTTAGTACTAACTACACATTATGATCAGGAATATCAGAACACCTTTTTATTTACTAATTAACTATATAGAAATTAACTTTATCTTCTATCCTCACATTTTTTATATTTTTATATTTTTACTACACATATCAGATCAGATTCCGACTTGTCTTATAAAATTATTATAAAATGATATTATCATGAATCTATTTTATATTATCGTCTTAACTTATATAATAATTTAAAATTTACGAATACCTTATCTTCTTATTAAAATATTTTGTTCACGGACCAGTCTCTAATTTAGATAAAATAAAAATGTGTCAGATAATCGTATTTCAAGCAAATTTCGTCATTTTTAACTATATAATTTTTCGATGACGATGACGATAAGTAATTACTGTTGGATTTGGTATAACTATATCTATTTAACTGTTGAATATGTTGATTGAACCTCATAAACATTGTTATTATTGATATTTACTTATAAGTAATATTAAGTAATAATTTGTTGCATAATTTAATGAAATTATAGAAACGATGAAGATAAGTTTTATTGTTCAAATGGACCGTGTATCAAATCGTCGGGGGTTTGTGATGGTCATAAGGATTGTTCAGATGGTTCAGACGAGAACAAAGAATTGTGTGCTCTATACGAATATGGAACAAGTATGCACACGAGTACAAAATAATTGTTATAATTTATATATTTGTTTAATAACTAAAAGGTGGTAGAGTTTTGCATATTAATCTAAATTAAAGCTCGTAGGGCTGACTGTTCCAAAATAATATCTTTCTTAAACTTCTTCGATTGTCCCGAACGTTACAGAATTTAAATGTTCATTCAGAAACTTATTGCCTGTGTGTCACCTTGCAGTATTCCTTACTGAATGTTGTTCCTGAAATTCTTTTTACTCCTTCTTAGTATCCTCCCTGGTCATAAGGTAGCTAAAAACTTTAATATTCAATAAAAAACGAGCACATGCTGCTTTCAAGAAATCTCACAATCAACAGGACTATTGAGCATTCTCTCAGCTATGTGCATAGTTTAAATATTTTTTTTAGGCTTCTCCTGGGCCATTTAGACCCATCACCGCTTCCACTATGCCTCGCCATGCCTCTGCATCCAATGCTCTTGTTTCTCTTGTTTCTCAAAAAAGTCATTTTTTGAAATTTGTACATATTAAATCCGTAATTTCCCTCCTCTTATGGATATTATTCAAGCACATTATTACACGAGAACACCTCCCTTAATATTTGGAAATTATCATCGGTCGCTTTTATACACGAAACAGTATATCAAGATAACACATGGAACTACATGTATACCCATATTTTAAGCATATAGCGAAGCTCCTCGAATATCTGGTTATCCGTAGCATACAGTCCCAAATTAACTGAATTCTTATCGACAAACAATATCCTTTGCAGCCAAATACTTACTCCGTTCACATAGCATCGTATCAATAACTCCTCTCTATTTGCGCTGGAAAATCATTTAAAATGAAATTAATTTCACAGATATCTCGAAAGCTCTTGACCAGGTGGATCATGGTATTCATATTGACGTTCTACATAAATCAGGATTCGTTGAACTACTAGTTTCTTTGTAACTTTGTTACTTAACCGTGAGAATGCAACGGGTGGACATTTTGGACCGTAGCTTGGCAATAATTATGAACGTAACTTCAGGTGTTCTGCTTAGTAGCTACCTTTCTCCCAGAATATTTGATAATTTCATAAACGGCTAAAATACAGCTTTGCGGCTTCTTGGCATTCACCAACGACGTTACATTATGTTTATAAATCAATTCTGAAAACGATTGAGTATAACTTCAAAAAGAACTCATATATATGATTGAATAATTATTGACTATACCTAGACATGAAAAAATGCCAGGTAATGTCTTTTACGAGACAGGATTCTACTATCCTTTTTGACGTCTCTTTAAGAAACCACTCTCTAACAAGAGCGTCTATCCTTACTATGTTTATCAATATAACACAAATTATGGTCCCAACCACGTTATTCACCGAATGATGCGACTAGCAAACGAGAGCAATAGAGCATCTATAGACTTTAAAGCATTTATACGTGTAATAATACTTGAAGTTAATATTTAATGAATCTACGTCATTTTGTTCCAATATCTTTTATAAACTATACATTGGGAAATAGCCCCTACTGTGATTTAAAACTAAATTAAAATATAATAATTATGGAACTTTTAATTGTAAATCTAATATTACTTTAGATTGCGGTAGAGTAAATATAAAAAACCAAGTTATACTCGATAAAAATATTGCGATAGTTGGAACGGGAACTTGGAATGTTGGAATATTTCGATTAAATGAAGAAATATCCAATTATGAATTGATTTGTGTAGGATCAATAATCTCTCCAAATTTAGTCGTTTCTGGTAATGTATTTGCACAATAAATTTAAGCAAGAATTAAAATTAAATCAATTTAATTTTAGCGGCCCATTGTTTTTGGAATAAAAGTATGTTATCTAATAGAATATTAGTAAACGACCGTTTATACAAAATTGCAGTTGGAAAATATAATAGAAACTTTAAAATTATTGATAATGGCTTTACTAAAATAATGGATGTAAGTATTATTAATAATACAAAGTCTACGAATAATTTGTTATGATAAATATAAATATATAATATTAATTTAAACAATTAATATGCAGGTGTCTATGGTTCACACGAAAGAAGGTTATAATGGACCTACTGGGTTCCATGCTGAAGATATAGCTATTATTGTGTTGGAATACAGACTTTCTTTTACTAATGGTGTTTCACCTGTCTGTATTGATTGGAATGGTGAATACAATATAGCCAATGGAGATCAAGGAAAGGTAAATTTGTTGTACTATATAGTTTTGTATTCTTATTAAATACATACAATTTAATTTTTGTTGTTGTTTGGGATCATTTTTACAAAGTGATGTTAGATGATGATTAAGATACCCATACAAGTTATAATACAATTTGGTGATAGGTTCAAATAGATGAATTAAGAATAAATTCAAAACACTAACCGTTAATAAATTACAAATGAAATCAAAAACTAACAATATTTTCCCAATACCTGTAAATAATGGTCAAAATTACTATTTTATAACCTACTTATTATTCCAGATCCTCCTTTCTATTCAATTTTCTTGAGTCGCTGCAATTTTCCTAAACCGCTGCAATTCTTTAACTAATCACCATATTTTCCTTAAGATGAAACTGGCCAATGAGGCCTACAATTCCTTAGTACTTAGTGTAATTGTTGTTTGTTCATTCTAAAATATTTGTTATTTTTCTTGTTAAAATCTTACGTCACAACTTTTCTGTGAAGAACATTGAAAATCAAAAAATTAACTTATAAAAACTTTTAAATCCATCTCTTCAATGTTAACAACTTATCCATTGTAGATAGTCTAACGTTGCTCTTTTAACATCCCTGATAACGCGTAAGATGTCTGTAAGTACATTTGCTGCAATCGGAAATGTTAAGGATTTGCATTGACTCCCAAAATAAAAAAAAAAATAAATCCATCATTGAATTTAATGAGTTTTATTAAACTAATTTAACTAATTACCAATGCATAAATAACAAGCTATCAATATTATACCTTTACTCAAATTTTAAATTATAAGACTATTTTATAATTTTACAGATCGTCAGTTGGGGAAATATGGAAAATAATGAATCAGACACTGATTCATTAGACATATCTTTGCCCTACATTGACCATGAAACTTGTCGAAAAATGTATACAAATGGATTTGAAACATTTGTGACTGCTGATAAGTTTTGTGCTGGTTCTACATCGGGTAATAAAATATTTATTCATATTGCGCCATAAGTAACATAAGTTATGTCATTTTTGTATTATATTATAATGTTAAAAGCTGTCTATATAATATGACTGTACCATGAGAATGATGTGGTTTAAACATTTTTTATGTGAAAATCGATTTTGGTTTTTGGTGCAACTCAAAAACAAATGACCGTAGATACTTGAAAATTTCATTGAATGTTTATATCATCATTTTCTATACGACATAAAATTTTGAAAATAATTTTTTTAGTTTTTTTTTCTGTAAATATCAACAAAATTTTATTTGTTGGGTAAAAAAGCGTTAAAATTTAATATAAGGCTCCTGATATATCGTTCTAATAGCAACTGAAAAATATTAAAAATACATAGGCATAATTTTTTTTTATAAGCTTTTAAAGTTCAAATTTTGACAAAATGTATCAAATTTATAATTTAATAATTATTTTGTAGTTAAAAATTTATAAAATGTTCAACTTTTATAGCTAAGTATTGAAAATTGAAAACAAGGTTCCACGTAAATAGTTTATATATAAATTACTTTATTCACAATAATATCATCAAATATACTTGGTAATATCATAGGCTGACTGACTGTTTTCACTCAGAATCGCTTTTCTTATACACAGTAATATTATATCATTGAATTCAAATTTAACACCATCCATTACAGTGACCCACTTGTAAACTACTGTACAGTAGAGCGACATCCACTTACCCACCTTTTTTTTATTTATGTTTCTATGGTGATAAACAAAGTGTTGGAAATTAAAATCCCATTTTCAGCGGTTTTTTGTAATTCATCGGTGAATTTGACCGTGGCATTAAATAACTATTGAGAAAATCAAAGAGGATCTCTCTAAAGTACCATCTTCATCCAATTTACTAAATTATGTTGAAATCGAAGCATTCCTTCTAGTAGATGTTTTGTATACAGGATGAAAAAAAATAAAAAATAATTAACACCATTGTAAAATCACTAGCTTTCTCACTCCGCTCAGAATTTAAAACATACATCATTGTACATCAATACATTTAATACAGAAAAAGTTTAATTACTGAAAAATTGAAATTTTATGATCAAATTCAAGCTTTCAAATTAACTTTAAAATAAATACAACAAAAAAAATTGCATGTTACAAATTCTGATAGATGAACCGTAATCGACCAATTATAAAGAATTTAAAATTAACATTTAAATCAATGAAAATGTTAAACTCCCCACCAAATTTTCAATATTTTAGTGGGCTTACACAATAAAAAGGAATATGTTTGATTTGTGTCTTATGTATAAAATATATATAGTTTCAGGACAATTAGAAGATAGAATTGGTAGCGGAGCTGGCTTAACATTTTTACACGCTAATTCTTATTATTTAACCGGATTAGTTAGTGTCAAGGATCCAAATAATTCAATCAAAGTTTTTACAGACATAAAATACCATATTCATTGGATTCGTGGAATCATCGACGTATATGTACGTAAATATATTTATTTAAAAGCGTTAATTTTAATTTTGGATTTATTCTATTGGTTATTGGTATGGATTTGTTAATGACAATTTCTGCTTCAAAACGTAAATATAATATACAGAATATATATTTTTTACATGTATGATTGGTCAGAGTAAAGTGGATGTATGCATTTTACCAACTGTCAAAGGAGTTTTATATTCATATGAAGGTTCTAATCATAAGTTATCGCCCGGGACATTAATTAATCATCATCGAACTGTTATTGAGAACTGTGAAGTTGGATATCACAAGGCTTATCCTTTTAGTTTAAGGGTTTGTCTTGAAAAAGGAAAATGGTTATCAACCAATGATAAATTGTGTTTAGGTAAGTTTTTGTATAGTTATTTGAATGCCGTAATAATTCCTTTTTATTACAACCTATATAAAAAGTCCAAAGTATAGTTTTGTTTTATTATAATTTATTTACATTTATAGAAATGTGCCCACCTCTAGAATCAGATAGTTTAGATATTAAATGTAGTCATAATGGAAATTATGCCAATTGTTCAAATTCATTGATACCCAATACAACAGCAACAATATCATGTAAGCCAGCATATACTGCACCAAAAGGACAAGATGCTAAGCCGCTTGAATTACTTTGTCAGTCTAACGGGACGTGGAATCAACAACTGTATAGATGCGAGCCATGTAATTGTATTTCTTACCATATTCAAATAATTCTATAATTTATATACAGGGCCATATTATTTATAATCATACTCACCATCATTTTTCCTTTTATTAGTGCAATTATTCAAATTCTGATTTTTAGAATTGTATCCCGTACCTACCTTATATATCTAACCTGAACTATAACTTATCTAAATACCATATTTCCACATTTCTGATATTTTTGGACCTACTACTAAAAGAGTTTCCTGTAGCGATACAAACTTCTGTTTTTCAAGAGAACCCCCTTTTTTTTGGGTGGATGATTTTCTAAATGTTTGATTTATCTAAATAAAAATTATAATGAGTAGTTTCTGAGTTATTTAAATTGCATGATATACAAAGGTAAATAATCCTTAAAATATAAACTAAGATATGTAATATTCAATATGTATTGTATTAGGATAATTTTTGAAAATTATTTATATTGATAAATCAATAGTAAGTTATTACCAACATTTTTATATCACATAAGCCCCTATTTCTACTTTACCAATTTACATAAAATATGTTGCTTTAGAGCAGTGGTTTTCAAACTGGGTGCCGCGGCACATTGGTGTGTCACGAGCATTCACTAAGTGTGCCTTGGTCTTTTGGAAAGTTCAAAAATTCGTACAAAATAAAATTATAAAAATATAATTAATAAAAATTTGTTAGCCCGTGATACGGCCCGGTCACAACGGACCGGCGCCCGAAAATAATAACGCTTGATTTCTGCTATTATGTCTTTTCTATATTTACATATATATATATATATAATTATTATACAATTTAGGGATAGCGAGAGTCACAGGTGTGGTGGTCGGTCTAGGGAGACGGACTGTCACTGGGAGAGCTCGACACGGTCGGCAAACACCAGGCCCTAGTTACAAAGGTAAGGGAATGTTTTGGGGAAAACGGACGGTTTCAGTCGCCGTATGGATGGAGTCAGTATACCTCGGCGTGTGACTCGCAAGAAGCGGCTACTGAGGTATACTAGATCCGGGTTTCGACACAACTCGGATAAGTGGCCGTATGGGGGGAACAAAAGGGGAACGTATCGGACTCCGATCTATGTACTTGGCGGTGGCCGTGGAAACCGGCGGAGTGCGGTGACTTGCTTGGCCCCTGGAATTCCGTGCTGCGGGTGTTCCCGGTCAGACCGACGTGTACGCGGCTGCTTCTCCGTACTCAATGCCGCGGAGTGCTTCCTGCGACCCTGGTCCTCTTGGTGTATTAGAATGTCGTCTACTAAACTGACGGTGCGTTACCGCTAGGCACTTGTCGCCGATTGGATACGGTGGTCGTCGATTGACGGCTCGGCCGCGGCAGTCTTGCGCTTCGGCTGGTGTTCGTCGTTTAGCTCTTTGTCGGCGGTCTGCGGCGGCTTTATGGATCGGCTAGGTCGTCGGGCTTCTAGTCTCTGGTTCCTCGTTCTTTCGTTTTTGAGTTGTTGACTGTTTTAAAGATTGAAGGAAGACGGTTGCTCGGTGTTTGCATTGCATTGCATGGTTTGAGGGACTTTTAGTCCGTTTCCTGAGTTTCGGGGGGTTTCGCCCCATGACTCAGAGTAGGAGGTGAAGTGGTTGAGGTGGTGTCTATGTGCACCTGGTCAATTCACCGGGTCTGTTTTGGTTGAGTTCTGGTGGTTAGGTTACGTAAAGGACCGTTTTGAGCGTCCGATGGTGTACTGTTACATCCGTCAACCAGACATTTCTAATTAAATGTACGTATATAATTATAATTCAATGCAATTTTGGTCATCTAATTATCAGTGCAAAAAAAAAGATCAGTGTGAACATTTTTTGAGGGGCACGGCGTGCCGCGTTCAATAAAAGTTTGAAAACCACTGCTCTAGAGTATTTAAATGTGCCAATAATCACTCTGTTTGTAATTTATTCAACTTTTCTATATCCAAATAGTTTTGTAGATATTATAAATTTAGGAAGAACAAATAATGGTATGGTTAGGCATAATCGTTTGATGAACATTTTTAAACTGTAAACATTATGTCTATATATTCTAAAGGTATTATTATATTTATTAATTTATTATTACCATGTATAAATATATTTAAATATTATTTTAGATTGTGGTAGAGTA
Organism: Sitobion miscanthi; assembly: GCA_008086715.1. NCBI lineage: Eukaryota > Metazoa > Arthropoda > Insecta > Hemiptera > Aphididae > Sitobion > Sitobion miscanthi. Next base: position 475,402 of record CM017800.1, read on the forward strand.
TATATCAAAAATGAAATACTAATTAACAATGGTTATGAAGCAAATATTGGAACAGCCCCTTGGAATGTTGGAATATACAAATTAAATAAAATAAATTCCAATTATGACTTGATTTGCGGAGGATCAATAATTGCTCCAAATTTAGTAATTTCTGGTAAATTCTTTGTAAAATGTATTTAAGAAAGAATTAATTTATTAAAAACGTTTTTAGGGGCTATATGTTTTTGGCAAAAAGGTATGTTATCTAGAAACATATCAGTAAACGACGGTCTATACAAAATTGCTGTTGGAAAATATGATAGAAATTTTACTGTTATTGACAATGACTATACTAAAATAATAAATGTAAGATATAAATAATTCAAAAGTCTTCAAAAAATCTGTAAATTAAAATGTTTAATGTGTATATGATTCAAAAGTCTAAAAACAATTTGTTTGACATATTATTATATAATATTCATTAAAATAATTGTGCAGGTAGAAAAGATTCACCTGAAAGAAGGTTATTATGGAACTTCTGGGTTTTATTCCGACGACATAGCTGTTATTGCGTTGCAAAGCAGAGTTTCTTTTAGTAATGGTGTTGCACCTGTTTGTATCGATTGGAATGGTAAATATAATGTAGCCAATGGAGATCACGGAAAGGTTGGTTTGAAGTATTATTTAAATAAATGAAATTGTGATTTATATAACTGATAATTACGGTACCTATCGCTATTAACCCTTGTCCATCTATATGTAAAGAGCATTTACCGTGAGATTCTCAGCTAAAGTATGCATAATTATTGTTGATATGTTACGATACATAGCTGAACGATTTGGGCATGTTGATACCGTCAATAGGGCACTGTAATTATGGTGTTAAATTTATAATCAATGATATTATATCATTATATACGATAGATTCTTACTGGAGACGGTCGTAAGTCGTAACTACAAAATAACTATTATAATTAGTTTTCGATTAAACATATAATTTTGTTCTAATTTGAACTGCAACGAGTTATGAAAAATCTTGTGTTTAAATATAATTTTAAGACTTTTTGGTGGCAGTATGAACTACTTCTTTTATTTTTAAATTTCTTTTTAATGGCTTTAAAGTTTATAATACATAAAATGATTTATAAAAAAGTTTGAACTGCTTATTATATAGTTTAATTCGAATTGTTAATTCTAAACTATAAATAATGTAATTTTCATAAATGTATAACTTAAAATAATTTGCATGTAACCTCGTGTTAAATATTGAAGCTTTTTGACATACTTAACACTATTCATATTCCATATATTTTAAGTAAATAAGTAACACGACTTTATGATTATGTACATACTGTAATATAACTATAGTATAAATGATATGTAGAACTGGACTGTATCACTGACTGTACTTACAGTAAGACGGTTTGTGAGCGAGTAGTTTTTTATATATATTGAAAGGCTCTGTATATATATATATATATGCATTATCGAGGGCACTTTATATCCATATAACCATGCAAGTGTTTTCATAATCAGTAATGGTATAACTAGTAGGTTAATTGTCAATTACACTATTGATCAATTCTTACAATAATCGATTACTAATATTAATTCTATATTTCAACACTTTTTCAATACTTTACTATAGAAGCTGTACATTTTACACAATTTTACTCCAAAATAATTTGCAAATTTTCAAGATTTTACAAATTTTTACTTCTTTTAAAACAAAACCATGTTTATTTTTTTTAAACATAATTTATAATAATTTATATAAGTAAATTTGTATGGTTTTTCCACCCAATCAAAAACAAGTTTATTGACATTTATAGAAAAAAATCTCAGTTAAAATTAGTAACGCTCTGCTGTACTTACTTCAGATGTCTCTGAGGGGACAATGTAATGGCTGAGTTAAATTTGAATTGAAGGATATAAAATCTGTAATATTTAACTTAGCGATGTTAATCCGTCAGCCTTTATACTATTATTAAGCATATTTTAAAATAATATTACTTTATTTTACTATTAACCGTTTTATGAGAAATCTTATGGATTCAAATGTCATAAAAATGTTATCTTCAAACGATCATGAAAAAAATATTTGACATTTCGGTTAACTTGATTTAAAAGTCCAATTTAAAAAAATTAATTGAAGATTTCATGAGGTATCTATGGTTTTTTTTTTAGAGTTGAACCAAAAAACAAAATCTGGCTTTGCATATAAAAAATATAATTTCTCCATAATTTATTGTTTGTTTTTCCCAACACTTTTGAAAAGTTGACGTGCTGACTTTACATGTTAGGATCCAAACCTATACCAAAATTTAGAAAAATAATAAGCAAATTTTCGCATATTTATTCCAGAAATTAGAAAATCAAGAAGCAATTATTTGTTATTTATTTGCTAACTACTGGTGCTTGCTCTGGAACAATCGGGCAATGTTGGTGGAATGAAATTAAATAAAAATTCACCAAAAAAAGAATTTTGATTTTCTGATTTCAAAAATAAGTTTTCTATTATTTGCTATTTATTTTCTTGCTACAGGTATATCTTCTGGAATGATTTTTTTTGAAAACTCCCCCATAAAAATTATTTTTAGTTGCTAATTTCAAAAAAAGATTTGCTATTATTTGCTAAATTATTTACTGGTACTTGTTGTGGAATGACCCGACAAAGTCGGTTGGCTGAAATTTTTTTTTTTTAAATTCACTAAAATTAGAACTTTGATTTGCTAATTTCAAAAACAGATTTGCTATTATTTACTAACTACCGGTGTTTGTTTTACAACAATTGGACAAAGCCAGTGAGTTACCTGAACTTGGCCCGCCAAATTAAAAAAAAAACTTATAACTCCTACAAAAATGATTAGCTAATTTCTGGAATAAATTTTTTTAAATTTGCTAATTATTTGCTAAATGTTGGTATACATTTAAATAAATTCTGAATGATTAAAGGTTTTAAATTTTTGAATTTGATCAATTATGAAATAAGAATTATGTTTAGTGGTCTTACAATTTGTATTTTGAGATTTAATTTTATATTCTGAGCAAGACGATGAATGTATTGATTTTAAAATTATGTGTTGTTGTTTTTTTTTTATTATTATCATCAGTTTTTAGGACAGTGAGAATAATTGGATTTTCTACGTCTGCATATTTTCTGGTAGAAAAAATAATCTACTTGTACTTTAAGGGATAAATAGTAAGAAACTCCCACGTCCATGAACTTTACCCACCGACTTAACATACCCTAAAAAGTGATGATAATCAAAAAAAAAAAAAACACATAATTGAAAAATCAATACATTCATCGTCTTGCTCAGAATATAAAATTTAATCTCAAAATACAAATTGTAAGACCACTAAACATAATTCTTATTTCATAATTGATCAAATTCAAAAATTTAAAACCTTTAATCATTCAGATTTTATTAAACTAATTATACACGTTCCAACCCTCACCTAAATAGTGATTAATATTATACATCAATTATAACTATACATTATACAACTGTTTTATACTTTTACAGATCGTTGGTTGGGGACAAACGGAAAAATACACTCCAAGTCCAGTTTTATTAGAAGCATCATTACCATACATCGACCATGTTTCTTGCCGGAATATGTATACAAATGGATTTGAACGTTATGTGACTATTGATAAATTTTGTGCTGGTTCTGAATTGAGTAATAAAATATTTAAAAATTAATACCATGAAATCATGAAATTGTTGAATTAACTTAACTTAAATTTTTCAAACACTAAATGTTAAAGGTAGACACTTTAAAAATAAAAATTATCTTAATTTTTCTTTACTTAATGAATTACATTTTACAATAATTTTAAATTTAGATTCTATGTGGAGCTTAGAAAGTATTGATTTTTAGCACTTTGTCACTTTTTTTTGTCCGTCTACCGTCAAAGTGGTATGAATTTCCACTTTGATTATGTTCTCACTAGCAAATTGGAACTAGTTGGTTATTTGGGGGTCAAAAGTAAAAAATTATAGTATTTTTCTAATTAATTGAGAAAAAACATATGAACAAGTGAGTACTACTATTCTGTACCTACATAGCTACATTAGGTGTCATGTTGGTCATTGTAATGTATTAAATTTAATGTGTTAAATTTGAATTTCATTGTAATAACTCAAATTTATTTTGAGCGCAGACGGTCTAATACTGTAAGTTTAATTAATTTTTACAAAAAAAAAAGGTAAGTGAAAATGACATTCTGTATTTCTGTGTATTCTGTTCTGTCAAAAACAAAAAAGGCTCCCACATACTATAACGATAAGTATAAAATAAAACGACTCTAAAAGTAGTGAAATCATTTTATAGGTAGCTAAGTCTTTGAACCATAGATATCATTTATGTTCAATAAATCTGCAAAAAAATGTATGGTAAAATCAAGCTAAGTTATATTTTTTACCAGATTATTTTAACCTAAATGATATCTATAGTTCAAAGCCTTAACTACTTATAAAATAATATCACAACTTTTAGAGCCGTTTTGTTTTATACTTAGTGTTTTTTTTACACGTATAATATGGCGGATTGTTTTATGTTGGGATAACACTAATTTTTTTTGATACCTTATTATTTCGGGAACGTATTGGTTTTACAATGATGATTTTTTTCAGACTTTTAGTGCCCCAACTGTCCGTACATCATATTACCTCCCTCTAATAATAAATTGCTTTCAACCCTACCATAATTATACTATAACAATGATATACCATAGAATGATTTCTCAAATTTGTTTACACCAATGTTCAGTAAAGAGATCAAAAAACATAAAGATCGCATATTGTATCATTAGAAATATACAATCACTTAAACAAAATAGAGAAGTGCATGTTATATAAAACGTAACTATTAACAGTATTATTTTTAACAATCTTTACTTGAAAACTTCGTCCTCCTTGCCTTTAAATTTGAAAAGTCTGTTATACTTTTATCTAAAGATAATTCTTTATTCTTTAATACGATGTTATTCGGTGTTTAAAACTCAAATATTAGATTATCAGTTCTGTACCATTGCCCATTGAGTTCCTTAAATAAATTTTAATTATTTTCAGTTTAGGGATATGACTGTGACTGGCAAAGTCAAAAAGAAAGATGGGTAAGTGGATGTCGCTCTGCTGTACAGTAGGTTACAAGTGGGTCACTGTAATGGATGGTGTTAAATTTGAATTCAATGATAAAATATCACTGTGTATAAGAAAAACGATTCTGAGCGAAAACGGTCAGTCAGCCTATGATATTACCAAGTATATTTGATGATATTATTGTGAATAAAGTAATTTATATATAATCTATTAAGTGGAGCATTCTTTTCAATTTTCAATCTTAGCTATAAAAGTTAAACATTTTATAAATTTTTAACCACAACTAATGAATAATCTTAAATTACATTTTCAAATCTTAGATTTAAAAAGAAAAATTTTTATGAATTCTCAACTCAAAATAATTTGCTAATTTTCGTGATTTTTCCGTATTTTGTCAAGATTTGAACTTTAAATTCTTATAAATAAAAACTGTGACTAAGAATTTTTAATTTTTTTCATCTGCCTTTGAAACAATAACCTAGAAGCCTTCTATTAAATTTTCAAGCTTTTCTACTCAACAGATAAAATTTAATTGATGTTTATAGAAAAAAAAACTAAAAAAAATGGAAACTGACTATGTCCGTAAACAGCTCAAAATAAGTCAAAATATTTGGAAAATTGTATGATAAACATGTATCTATGGTCATTCGTTTTAAAGTTACAACAAAAACCAAATTCAATTTTGTGAAAAGTCGACTTTGCGTAAAAATTCCCGTTTTTCCTTAATTTTTCTTTTGTTTTTCTTGGCGCATTTGAAAATTACTGGGAATTTTAAATTTAGACCTCCCCAATGCACCAACGATATTCACTGTCCAATCGAAAAAGATACTGAAGTGGAAAATCGAAGCATTATTTCGACTACTTATCGTGTACACAGACATAAAAAAAAAAATTCAAAAAAATAAAAAAAAAATATAAAAACACACATCATTGTAAAACCAATACATTCATCGTTCCACTCAGAATCTAAAAAATAATACAAGTTTCTCAAAGTTCTGTATAGCTACAGGCAAATCATTTTCAAAAATAAATAGGGCTGAATCACAAATAGACCACAATGTTTTATTATTTCTTCAAGATACAGAATTTGATATGTTACTCGGAAACAGAATTAAAAAGAAAACAAAACAAACGTTTAAAAAAATTGTATAGATGGTTTTATATCACGTGTTTTTTTGTTTTAAATAGGTTTTTAAACAAATACTTTCAATAAAGCCTTATAAATTATAATACCTAGTCAACTAGGTAATGATTTTATGATAAGACTAGCTGATCCCGTGCACTTCGTTGCCCGTTAAATGTATCAACTCTATATGACTCAAATTTTGTTCAATTCGTTATTTAATATTCGGTATATGGTGTTCAAAATTTATCTTAACTTTTCCGTTGCCCGGAATAAAAATTCTGATTTGCAGCAGTACATTATCAGGTAGGCAATCTACCTGCGGTAGATCGCGGACCTCGCCGTGCTATTTATACGTAAGTGTATGATTTAACTCTAAAGTGTCAAAGTTATATCAAGTTTGTCGTCTTTACTTAATTCCACCTACGATGGATTAATATAATCAATTTACTCAAAATCCTATCCTAACCTAACCGTACTAAAATCCGATGAATAAAAAAAAAACAAATTAAACCCTTTGTAAATTAACCTATCTTCTTCCCAGAGGTCTAATCTACCTACAAACATTAATTTATATATATATATCTAACTATATAAATACAGAGACTATAACTATACAGACTAAGCTCTAGAACTACTTATCAGATCTTCTTGTATATTATATAGCTGTCCCACCCGGCGTTGCCCGGGCAAAAATTACCTCAGGTGAAATAGTTGGCAATAGCCAATATAACTTATGTGCATAAGTTCAAGAACTGAAAAATGCATTAATTGTATATATATCATAGCTGATCCCGTTCATTGCGTTGCTCGTTAAAATATGTACCAACTCTATAGGATTCAAACTTTATTCAATTTGTTTATTTAAAATTCGGTGTATGATGTTCAAAACTTAAAAATTTTCATCGATCATCTTGTATATATTACCCGAGAGACACTACGCTTGTATGTATTGTATGCGTGAGACACGTAGTATGTTTTCAGGTAGGTAATCCACCTGCGGTGGATTGCAGACTCCTTGAAGTGCGTACCGTACGTAATTACGAATGTTTCATCAACACGTTGATATTACGATGTGTATGTGTCGAAAAATTAGTCTTGGGAATACCGTTTTTACTAAGCTACATAGCAACAGGTCTAAAATTATATTCATTATTCAATCATGACCAATAGCAACCTTACAATAAACGAAAATATAATATTATTTAGTTTCTATTCTTACTGGACAGATGGCACTTACATCCAAATTTTCTACTTTTCCGGTGGATTTTCTTAATTATCTTACTCGAGAGTTAAGAACCTTCTCCTGACAATATTGCGAACACACGAAAAAAAGAATTAGCCAAATCGGTGGCAGCCGTTTACGTGTGATGGAGCGTCCAAGGCAAATTTATATATATATTATAGAGATAGATAAGTGGATAGATATAGTAATATATAGATAAAAAAATTTTTGATAAAATACACACACAAAAAAAAGGTCAGAGTCCAGGTAGATGGAAACCCTTGGGCCGCCGTGCCGTACCGTATTTCCCGTTATCGGTCGACTGCTATTGTTATTGTTATATGAATATAGATATACAAATTACACGTAAAAATTTATTTTTGCCAATTTCAACCCTTTAAAATGAGAATTTCGAAAAATCCTTTCTTAGTGCGCCTATACATAGTAATAAATACATATCCTGAAAATTTCAAATAAATCCGTACGGTAGTTTTGGCTGTACGTTGATTATTGGTAAAGTATACTTTCTCTTATATATAGAGATAAGATACTTATATAAAATTAATATTTGTTTACTTTTATAACTTATAATTATTAATATCATTCAAAATGGAATTAGGAACTATAGGAATCTTTAAACCTGGGTCGGGGGAAACAAAATACGATTTCGGTCAGTATTATGAGCAAATTAAAATTTACTGCATACGTCCCACTAGTAATTTTCAAAAATAATATTTTGGCCTTTTCCAAAATCCTTGTGGGGACTGCTGTTCTATATCAATATAACATAGTTGTACCTATAATTATGTGCTTGTGTATTATCTGTAATTAAGAATGTAAAATATTTATATTGCACCATATTGGTGATGATGGGAGGGGGGGGGTAAAGGGATTGGCCGACGACCCTAATATTCCACCAGTCCTCCCCTCTCCCCCCCCCCCGTAAAAAAAAAAAAATAAAATGCTATGTTTATGGTCTGCAATACACTTATTAAATTAAAACATAATATTATTAAGAAATAGGTATAACACACAATTTATAGCTTCATGTCTCGTTGATAATCGCACGCCTTTCTAATTATCCAAATAATATGTTGTTACTACAGTGTAAGTAATTTGATTCTCGGATTCTATCTATATTGATACTTGCATACAATTTATGGTTAAAATAAACTATAATATTATACTTGTTTAATAATAAATAATAATAATAATAGTCATTATATTATGCGTCATGTTATAATTACTTATAAGTTAAATATATTAAAATGATAATGACTGAATAGTATACGACATTACACAATATCTGAGTATACAATTTATTTTGGAAATAAATTAAGAGTGTTTCATTGAAGATAATGATATGGTAATCACACTATATAATTTTAATTCAAAATTAAGTAATTAGTTATAATTATGGTTTAAAATTCATTGAATTATCGGCTAACAGTTACTTTCATCACAAATTCCACAGCCATTATATAGTACTTGTACATCATAATATGTAATTATAATAAGGTAAAACTGTATTGTACTATTTATAATATATATTTAGTTTCAGGACAAGGGGTAAGTAGTGGAGATAGTGGTGCAGGCTTATGCTTTCTACACTCTAACTCTTATTATTTAACCGGGATAGTTAGTATGAAGGATCCAAATGCAGATAATTCAATCGCTATTTTTACAGAAGTAAAACATCACATTCAATGGATTCGTGGACTATACGACAAATACGTACGTAAACTGGCTTGATTTATATTTTAATGACAACTTTTGCTTCAAAAATAAGATATTTTAGAAAGAATATATATTTTTAACATTTAGGTTGGTCGGGTCATAATGAGTTCATGCGTTTTACCAACAATCGAAGGAGTTGTATATTCTTATGAAGGTTCTAATGAAATTTTATCTCATGGGACAATAGTTAATCATCATGTTATCGTTATTGAGAACTGTGAACTTGGATTTCATAAAGCTTATCCCAATAGTTTTAGGTTTTGTCAGGAAAATGGAAAATGGATAACGGCTTCCGATAATTTGTGTTTCAGTAAGTTTTTTAATTATAATAGTTATTTATACTAACACCACCATATGAATACTATTATAAATACAGTGAAACTTCCATATAACGAACTTCCATTTAACGAAATTTTCTGTTTAACAAAATATTTTTAAGAACTATGACCTTCATTGTTAATTACAAGTAAATTTATCTCCAAATAACGTGTCTGATGTTTCTATATAACGAAATAATTATTCGATAAAAACCAGTTTTTGTAAATGTTATCACTATCAAATTTGAATATCATAGTTTATGTCATAGTTCTAAAATTGTACATGAATAGTGTACCCGATAAAGATAAGACACCGAAGGTAGGCAAACTGATTAATTTTACTGCAGTCCTTCAGTTCCAATCTAAACTCACAGAAGAAGACATATTAAACGCTTTATCAGTGGTAAGAAATGGTTTTAGACAAGAAGCAATTAATGTTCCCGATGAAATTTTTTTAAAACTTGACGATATAGAAACTTTTTACGAGAAAAGGACAATTTTCAAAAATAATAAGCAAACAAAACTTACAGATTATTTCTTTTAAATTAAATGTTTGATGTTGTTTTTTACATACATACATAATTAAATAGAAAAAAAAAGTTGAAAAAAATACGTAATTCGATTTAACGAATTTCTCCATATAACGAATTTTTTTTGCTGCTTATTCGACTTCGTTATATGGAAGTTTCACTGTATTATCAATATAACTATTATTATCTCTACTTCTATCGCCATTGTTGTATTATGACTCCCAGATTTACTACTTTTCCGATTGCTTTTCCTAAAAAGGTCTTTCGTATGAACTTTGTCCTGGAAATTACGAACACAACAAAAAAATAATTACCAAAATCGGTCCAGCCGTTCTTGCATGATGCCATAACAAAGGATTAGGGTCAATTTTTATATAATATAGAGATTTTATTCAAATAGATAATATTATGTTATATAAATAAAAACGTCCTAAATCCCAGTGTCACCGGTTACTTATATAAGTACATTAAAACAACTAAATATAGAGTAAGACTATAAAAACAGAGTAAACATATCATTAATTAGTAATATTTAACAGCATATAATTAACTTGGTTGGTTTAGAAAGCACAATGCAAATTTAAACTGAATAAAGGTGTGAAGAAAAGGTCAATGTTGATGGTCTAGTTTAGTAAAGAAACAACGATCTTGGAAAGGGGACGGAGTTAGTTGGATAATTTGGGCAGTATGATGGTAACTATATAAAAAAAACAGAAACTGAGTAGCTGTTATGAGAAGGAACATTAAAAGGGATGGAATTTAGGAGTCAAGGAGAATATTGATAATATATTATTATTATTATTATTATTATTATCATTATTAATTTATATATAAAAGTTATGAAAAGGGCATTTGAAAATTTAGGTTTGATCTAATTGGATTCTAATAATGGGTTTTTATGGGTATAATAAGTTTATAAGATACACATTTCTAAAAACGATTGACTTATATTCTATAATGTATTTAATAAATGCGTGGTGTAGGAGTATGCATGGTCATTTATATTTAAATTGAAACAGATGAATACTGTTTTATATTTCCTTAGATATTTAGGGTTTTTCTAAAAGTGATTCTTATAATATGCTGACTAAATATTTTTTTTCCTTTATTGGTCAAGCACCAACTACACATGTCAAAGGCTTTAACAAGAGTATTATAAGAGTTATTGTAAAATTCAATTTTTTTTAATATAACAAATTTCACGTGCCAAAACACAAATATAAATATTTTTAGCATCTTAGAATAACGAAAATTGAATATTTAATAGAACTGAGGAGATGTCATTAAAAAATATACGGTTAGGAGTTAAATTACCTCCTTAGGGTGTACCATCTGGGACCATTGTAGTGATAAAACAGGAAGCTTGTACTCTAGTAAATTTAAATCTATTAGGTCAATAAGACATATACCATGATAATATAGTGGGTCCTGAAAGCCCACACGCTGAAATACAACAAACAGTAGCTCATGATCAACCCAGTCGAAAGCTTTTTAAAAATCGATTCAAATCAAATCTACTTGACTATTTTGCTTAAAAGATTAAAATTATTAAAAGATAGATTGCATATCATTAGAATTACCAGGATTTCTTTTGATATGTAATTTAAATGTCAAAATAATAATAATTTAAATATTATAAGTCTGATGTTTATTTATATTTATAGAAATGTGTCCACCTCTACTATCAGATACTTTAGATATTAAATGTACTCTTTATGGCAAATATGTGAATTGTTCAAATTCATCGATGCCAGATACAAAAGCAACAACATCATGTAAGCCAACATATACTGCACCAAATGAAAAAGAAGAGTTATACTGTCAATCTAATGGGACGTGGAATAAACAACTATTTAGATGCAATCCATGTAATTATTTTTTTTTTTAGTAAAACTATAAGTCTCTAATTTATGTATATTTCACTAATTTCCTGTAGCGATTTCGTGTATTTTACCAACTGTTGAAGGAGTGGTATATTCTTATGAAGGTTCGAATGAAGTTTTACTAAACGGAACATTAATTAATCATCATCTTACTGTTATTGAAAATTGTGAGGTTGGATATCATAAGGCATATCCCAATGGTTATGGGTTTTGTCAAGAAAATGGAAAATGGTTATCGAACTCTGATAAATTGTGTTTGAGTAAGGTTTTTGTATAGTTATACTTATGACATAATAATTACTAATTTATCATTATAATATTAAAAGACTAAATTATTGTTATTTATAATTTTATTATCATTTATTTTTGTTCATAGAAATGTGTCCACCTCTAGAATCAGACAGTTTTGCTTAAAAGATTAAAATTATTAAAAGATAGGTTGCATATCATTAGAAATACCGGGATTTCTTTTGATATGTAATTTGAATGCCAAAATAATAATAATTTAAATATTATAAGTCGGATATTTGTTTATGTTTATAGAAATGTGTCCACCTCTACTATCAGATACTTTAGATATTAAATGTACTCTTTATGGTAAATATGCGAATTGTTCAAATTTATCGATACCCAATACAATAGCAACACCATCATGTAAGCCAACATATACTGCACCAAATGGACAAGATGAGACTCCGCTTGAATTACTTTGCCAGCCTAATGGGACGTGGAATAAATACCTGTATAGTTGTATTCCATGTAATTTTATTTTCTGTCACATAACATTAGTCTCTAAGTCATATATATTTTACAATTGTCTTTAATTTTTACAGTTTTCCAGTAAAAATGATGTTTATTGTACCTACATTCTTAAATATTTCATCATTATATAATTATGTTTATTCTAAATATATTGTTAACTTATAACTATTATCGTTTCAAATATTATCCTAGATTGTGGTCGAGTATATATCAAAAACCAAGTATTGATCGCGAACGGTGAAAAAGCACCTGTTGGAACGGCACCATGGAATGTTGGAATATACCAATTTAATAAAAAAAGTTTCAATTATGACTTGATTTGTGGAGGATCAATTATTGCTCCGAATTTAGTGGTTTCTGGTAATATTTGTGTACAACGAGTTTAAAGCAAGAATATAAAATAAATTAATATAATTTTTAGCGGCTCATTGTTTTTGGCAAAAAGGTATGTTATCTAAGAGAATATCAATAAACGATGGTTTATACAAAATTGCTGTTGGAAAATATGATAGAAATTTTACTGTTATTGACAATGAATATACTCAAATAATAAATGTAAGATATTAATAACTAAAAAGTCTACAAATTATTTATATGATTTTTATAATATAAATTAAAACTATTGTGCAGGTTGTGTTGATTCACCTGAATGAAAATTATTATGGACCTACTGGATTTCATGCTCAAGATATAGCCGTTATTGTGTTACAAAGTAGAGTTTCTTTTAGTAATGGTGTTTCACCGGTTTGTGTTGATTGGAAAGGTAATTACAATGTAGTCAATGGAGATCAAGGAAAGGTTGGTGTAAAGTATTTTTTATATATTAAAATTGTGATTAAAATAGACAGAAAATAGACAGATACGCCGAAAATCGACGACGGTTAAGAGTCCAATGTTCATTCATGAGATTATGAGATAAGAAATAATAGGCACCTACTATGTATTTTTATCACACGGCGCAATGGATAGACTAATTAGCTACACCAGTGGTTTGGGCTATTTTATCAGTATCTCATTTTATCTATTAGAATTGTATAATTAAATGATAATATGATTCAAAAAGAGTTGCATAAAGATGTTTTTAATCTTGCACGGAGTTGAAAAATTAAGCTCCCAGGGATTTACTTATACTTAAACTCAGTTGTACGTAAACTGCACAGAACTTCTTAACCCTATTATTTGATTGTTTCGATCATATTAAATTATAAAGTACGAGTCTCAAATAGTAAAAATATACCAAAACATTGTAACTATTTTATTTACCATGTTATAAATTACTTTTGAATGGAAACAAGTTAATTAATAGTTCGGTGTGTTAATAGAGAGCGTGCAGTGTCACGATAGAATAATTAAATTATAATGATTATAATAAAATACTAAAATAAACAGAAACGCCGAAAATCGACGACGGTTAAGAGTCCAATGTTCATTCGTGGGATTATGAGATAAGAAATAATCTAAAATCGTGCAGTATATTATTACCATGTAATTACCTATTTTATAATATTATTTTGAATTTTCTTATTTTATATTAGTAAATTGTAATCGGTCCCCGAGACTGTATAAATTTGGAGGTTCAAAAATTCAAACCTTTTTTAAGAGTAATAAATTAGAGTATAATATTATGCCCATCGCTAGATAGTAATATATATCGCGAGAGCGAAAACAAATACCGTGAGAGTTGTTGCTTAACTTTGCATATATATTATCATGTTACTACACGTTACTAAAAAAATTTCTTTAAATTAATATTATAAAATCATTTAACATGATCTTATTAATCTTATTTCATATTCAATGGATTATCAATATTTAAAAACTTTAATCAGTCAGTCTTTATTAAACTAATATAATCACATTATAAAATTGTTTCATATTTTTACAGATTGTTGGTTGGGGAAGAACGGAAAAAGGTATTTCAAGTCCTGTTTTATTAGAAGCATCTTTGCCATACATTGACCATACCACTTGTAGAGACATGTATAGAAACGGATTTGAATTATTTGTTACTGTTGATAAGTTTTGTGCTGGTTCTGCATTAGGTAACTATAAAATGTTAATATGAACTTAATTTTTTATTAAAAAATTTATCTCATTTTACAATTTGTATTAGAATAAAAAATATATTTTTACAAATCAATCAAACAAACTCGTCTGTACAATGCGAGCGTACGATGATTTGCCACACTAGCAAAAACTATAACTCCCTGATGATATATATTATACAATATTATATTTTTGCGGTACTGGTTACTTATAGTTTATTGGTGGAAGTGTAAGTCACGTAAAAATATAATTTATTGCAATTAAGCTGTCATACCTAGTATAGGGTTTTGAATGCATAAAGGATTGGTCTCGAATAGACCAACAATAGCCCCCTAAAAGATTTGTGAACCACACTCTATTTTAATATCAATATCCAATTAAGGAACCAATAATAATTACAATTTGAAATTTATTGAGTTTTCTGATAATATTTACTTTTATCACAAATTCAACTGATGGAGTGTGACCCCACTAAATATTATACTTTCATAGTTTCAAACCATATTTGTTTTGTTATCAGTACTATATCACAAAGACCTACCTAGTATGTGGTAATTTTCTTCTGTTATGAATACCCAAAGTATCTGTATTAAACCACTCCCCAATATCAGACGTAAGATTATTAATTACTATTAATTTTTGTCTAATGCAGAGAATATATTTAGTTTCAGGACAAGGGGTGAGTGAGGGTGACAGTGGTGCAGGCTTATGCTTTGTACACTCTAATTCTTATTTTTTGACTGGGATAGTCAGTATGAAAGATTCAGATACAGAAAATTCAATCGCTGTTTTTACAGAAGTAAAGCATCACATTCAATGGCTTCGTGGACTGTATACAAAATATAACTAAGAACAATAAGATTTTGGTAATGCCATAAAAAGAGTTCATTCCTATTGTAATTGAAATCAATATTTGTATAAGTAGGTTTTAACTTATGTGAAACAATTTTCAACAGTTCTTGCAACCATCCATTTGTACTAAAAATATTTGGTACGTCTTATACATATAGTTAGTACTTAAACATATTATATATTTAAATGAAATATATCAAATTTGAACAGCCCTAAGCATAATATTATACATTTATCAATTGTTTTGTTTAATTTAGACTTGGATTTTTTAACAACAACTTTTGCTTCAAAACTTACATATTTGAGGAAGCATATGTATTTTTTAATATTATTGTTTCACAATGAATGTTGATACAGACCACATAAAAAATTTGTTTTATTTTTTTTTTGTTATATTTTTTTACAGTTTTTTTAGTAGAAAAAATACATTGATTTTCTACTTCAATATATTTTATGTGGACAAGTGAATCTTGTTAATACTTTTAAGAGATCAAAATTGAAAATTTTTAATAGTCAATGCTTAATAGAATTTTTAAGGAAAACGTGATTTTGTAAGCAAAAGCATTGTTTAGCTAAATACATTTTTTTGATAACTCAAACCGTAAAGAATTTTCTTTGAATGTTTATACTAATATTTTCAGTACACTTTATTATAATTTTCAAAATACTATACATTTTTGAGCTTTTATAATAAGCATAAGAAAATTTCCTATAAGCTGTTGATTCTAAATGTACACGATTAAATGTAATATATCATGAAACTTCACTACAGTGGTGAACGGGCCGGGAGCATATAAAATTAATACGCGCGCCCGAACTCCTACGCCTAACAACAATACCACTAACACCTAGAACGGAGAAATTATATCAAAATAGCTGGGTGTGTAATGGTGTAGTAGTTCAAACAGCAGTGGTCGGGGTCGCCGGGCAGTTACTGTAGAACTACGTGATGCATGTTTTGTAATGTGTGTATTTGTGTCTAAGTGTGTATCTAGGTAGGTGTGTGCTTAAAAATAATAATAACTAATAAAAAAGATGGTAACACGGTTCTAGTTAAATATAGGTTGCTGTATAATATATAAATAATTCAAAATAATACACAAAATAAAATATAACTCACAGCAACCGCAAGGTAAAAATAATCTAATAAATAACAATAAAACTCACAATTTGGTGGAGCACAGTCTGGCCAGCTGGTCCTAGCTATATAATAGGAAAAATTCACACACTCACACAGAAACTAAAGACAAATTAAAAAAATATAATAAAATAGGTGGCGATTAGCGCCTTGAACAGTGTAATTAATAACGGCGATTAGCGCACGTAATAATATAATAAAATTGGAGATTTGCTCCGACAAAAATAATAACTCAGCGATTTGCTCTTATACAAAATAATATAGGCTAACAAATAAAAACAACAAAAATAATAAGTATAAAAATCCTGGCGATTAGCGCCTCACAAAAAAGGTATAATAATAAAAATGAATAGCAATCAAACGGCGATTAGCGCACGCTTTTTTCACGTAACAATCTCGCTGATACCACAGAACGGACTGGTTGCCTGGGCGGCCGTGTTAAATAATAATGTCGCGTAGACGGTATGGCGGCAGCGACGATCAACTTATTATCTATATTTTATACATTATATAATTCACAAGACACGGTAATTAATACAAAAATAAAACAATACAACGATAACAATTATACATGACTGTGAGTGTGTGTGTGTGTCCAGCTATTATTCCACTTTATATATATATTGTTGCGCTGCAACAAGTGGTTTCAAAAGTAATTTATAACATGGTAAATAAAATAGTTACAATGTTTTGGTATTTTTTTACTATTTGAGACTCTTACTTTATAATTTAATATGATCGAAAAAATCAAATAATAGTGTTAAGAAGTGCTGTGCAGCTTAAGTACAACTGAGTTTAAGTATAAGTAAATCCCTGGGAGCTTAATTTTTCAACTCCGTGCAAGATTAAAAACATCTTTATGCAACTCTTTTTGAATCATATTATCATTTAATTATACAATGCTAATAGATAAAATGAGATACTGATAAAATAGCCCAAACCACTGGTGTAGCTAATTAGTCTATCCATTGCGCCGTGTGATAAAAATACATAGTAGGTACCTAAAACAAATTTTAAGTATAGGAAAATAAATAATATAATTTTAGATTGATACAACAAAACATTTATTAAAGGCTTAAAAAACGTTGGAATTAAACATACTAAAAAGTAAAAACAGTCATTGGTCATTTATTTTAATTGTTACTAATTAGATTATTTAAATCTTTTAATAGATGAGTACAGAATACTATATATATATAACATAAGAGTCATAAGATAATATATGATTTGCGTATCTGATAGTAGTTATGTAACTTAGTATAGGTTATATATAAATTACTTTGTTCACAATAATGTCATCAAATATACTTGGTAATATCTTAGGCTGACTGACGGTTTTCGCTCAGAATCGTTTTTCTTATCGTTTTTATCATTTTTCTTATCGTTTTTCTTATGATATTATATCATTGAATTCAAATTTAACACCATCCATTATTACAGTGAACCACTTGTCACCTACTGTACAGCAGAGCGACTTCTACTTACCCATCTTTTTATTTTCAATATACAAAAAAAAAGTGTTATATTATACGATTAGGACAAGAGTCAATAAATTATATATATAAAACAGATTTAAAAATGTAGAGTAGTACAAAAGTAATTCCATTTTCAGGTTTTCTAGTATAATGTTGCACGAAACTCGCCTAGTTAAATTAATGAGTAGTTTGAGTGTCTGACTGTTGTCCTAATATTATAAATTATTTTAATTTTACAGTATAAATAGATTGAATAGATACTGGTAAAATAACTCAAACCACTGGCGTAGCTAAATAGTCTATCTATTACGCCGTGTGATTTTAATACAATATAGTACTTCCATTATTGTAAAAATATTCTAATGTATTGGAAAAAAATAAAATAATTTGAGATAGGTACAAGATGCATGTATAGATTAATGTCTTACAAACGTTGAGTAAACACTTAAAATAGATAAATAATCGGATAAATTTTTTATATTAGATTATGGCACTCTCCGTAAATTCGTAGCAATATAGAAGAATTTAATAGTATGTTATTGAAAATATCGATGGTTATTAGTAAATACTACCTACTTAATAAATTACTTAATTGTCTAACTACAAACTATAATAAATAAAATCCGTTTAATAAATTAAATTATCTGGATAAATTCAACTAGATAACGGTGATTTTTATCTTAGATAACTGTATAAATTAATATTTTCTATTTATCTAGATAAGATAAAAGATAAAAGAATATTTATCTAGATAAACTCAAAACTGCTCCGGACACCGTGACTTGCCCGAAGAAAAATGCCACCCACGGCCGGGTTCGAACCGACGCTGGTGTGCGTCGCAACCGACGCCTTAATCCGCTCGGCAACTTCGTCTCTCAATATATTATTATCAAATCGTAAGAATACGATAAATATAAAAACGATTCCTGACGATAGTTACATAAAAATCTTATATTAATTAATATAAATTAAAAATTTTCTTATACTTATACAATTTACAGTTACATTCTATTTTTGTTCGTTTGATGTGTATGCATAATGGAGACAATTTTACTGTACAGTTACTGTAAAAATGGAATATAAATCGAATCCAAATTTTATATATAGACACGATTTATTGCTATTAAGAAATATATTATTCGGTTTACACCCTATGACGGATGTCCTATTTGATATAGTAAAATACATAAACAATATAAAATTGAATATAATAATAAATTTAAATTTAAACAAAAATATTTTTAATGTGGTTATGTACCTATATATTATATTATGCACCTACCTACATAATTTGAATAACCAGTCTTACATGTATTTTGTATAGGTACGCCGAAAAACCATAGTAGTAGGAACTATATAATCAATTTTAATGTAAGTTTGTAATTTACTCGTTTTTTCATTACTGGTGATCTACGTAGTTTGTCCTTCGGTTCATCATGTGATCGCATTAGATGGTAGGAGGTACATAATGAACACCGACTATACATACTAGCATCGTGAGTTAGTATATTAGAAGACCCGATATTATGTGCATAGTGTTGTAAAGTTCTATTGGTATTGTAATTTATCTGATACATAGTGTTATCTTTTGATATTAAAAATTATCTATAAATATCGTATATAAATATTACGTATTAGTAGGTATATAAATATGGTACATTATACTGTACCTACGTTTGTTAACTTACTGTAAAACATTATTTAGTATATTATAGTGGCGTTCATTTGATATAACTTATGTATACACTTTTAGTGTTTATATTTTTCAATATATTAGAACTAAACTCAGCTCACAATTGGCCATGAAGGTGACATATTCCTGGTTAATATCTTCATATTTGTTTTTCGGTACGTAGTATAATTTCACTACTAATAGTATTATAACAACAAATACCTAGAAAATATTGTTTTAATGACATTGGGTTTTGTACTTGGTATAATATTTATAATATTTAGTATATTTTAAAAAAATCAGGTAGGGGGGTATCGCTCTACTATACAATAGGTTAAAAGTGAGTCACTGTAATAGGTGGTGTTACAATTGAATCCAAAATTAGACTTCAAATAACTGTGTTTATATATTTTTTAGATTTTTTGATTAGTACGTAGTTAGTATGAACTACTTACGTGGAACTTTATTTTAATAAAGTTGTAAATTTGTAACTGGGAAATATTTGTAAATTTTCAGTATAATACGTTTTGTGGATATTGGAACTTTAAATGCTTATAAAAAAAATAAATAAATATTGCCTATATATTTTTAATATTTTTAAACTGACATTTTAACAATAATATGTTAGGGGCCATTTATTACATTTTCATGCATTTTTAACGAATAAAATGTTAACGATATTAAATTTTATAGAAAAAAAACTAAAAAATTTAAAATTTAAAATGTTCCTTAACAACTCGAAATGAGTCAAAATATCTAATCAAGTATAGAAAACGATAAAATGAATGTATGGTGTAAATCAAGCCTGGGCAAGTTAATGATAATTTTTAACTAAATTAAGTTAAGTTGATTGAAAACATTTTGAAAAGTTTTAAGTTAACAGTGTTAACCTTATTTTTTTTTAACTCAGTTAAGTTAAAAATGATGTGAACATTTTCAATTAACTTATTAATTTAAGTTAAGTTATTATTATTATTTTTTTTTTTAATATCTATATAAATACCTAGTAATATGGTTTAATTGTTTAAAATAATAAAATTCATAAATATTATTAAATACAGGATATAGCCAATAGCTTTTCTATACATAGAATTAAATTATTTGGTACTGAGTTAATAGAAATATAGGATTATGTAGTAGGTACCAAAAGTACACAAAATTGAAAATGCCGAAATAAATACAATCTTTTGATTTATAAATAAATAAATAACATATTTATGAAGAAAATATTTTATAATATGTCCTTGAGAATTGTACATTTTTGATTTGTATCTATATCAATATAATAAGATAATATTATCACATTAATTATTAGTTATAAGTATTTATTAATTACTATTATTACAATATGCCCGTATGCTGCAATATGGTATATCTTTAATATTTATATAAACTACAACTATATATTATAATATAATATATACCTAAATAACTATTGCTATAATATTTTGTATTTATATTTAATTAACTTCATTTTCTTGAAGAATTCTGGTTAAAGGAAAAAGAAATTAATTTAACTTTATTTCTAATTTCCTATTCTAGTAAATGGTTATGTAATATGCAACACCAATAATAATTTTTATTTTATTTATTATTTAATTATTTAAAAATTATCTTAACTTGAATTTGATTAAAAGTAACTCGTTATTTATTAAGTTTATATCAATTAAAATAGGTTAATGAAAATTAAATTTTATAAAGTCAAGTGAAAAAGTCAAATCTAACTTAATTTTTAATTTTACTTTAACTTTTCAACTCGTTTATGCCCAGGCTTGGTGTAAATTGCGTGTATCTATGGTTATTCGTATTTAAATTACAGCAAAATAAGTAAATCGCTCTATGAGCAATCGAGTTAAAAATTGAGTAAAAGTTAATTTTACTTTCCGGTAGACATTTTTTATTTTTGATAAAGGTATACAAGCTAATGAGGAATCTCGTATTAAATTTTCAAATCTAAGATATAAAAATATAAAAATTTATGAATGTTGTCAAAATTCAAACTTCAGACGCCCATAAAAAAATTTTGTCGATTTACGGTCAACTTTTTTTTTAATTTCCTTAGCAAAAAATTAAGTGGAATTTTGTCTTATATTTTCAATATTTTTAATTTTGTGACAAATTTTTTATCGACTTTGATTTAAAAAAAATTTTATAAAAATGTTATGACAATTTTATATGATTATAAATTGCTTGACATGAGTCAAAATATTTTGAAAATTGTAAAGTGTATAAATAATAAATATAAGCATATCAATATGCATGTGAAGCACTGGGAAATAATTGTCAGATTGCAAATTAATACCTATTTATAGTTATAAAGTTCAAACACTATTTGACGTTGTTTATCATTTGAAAAAAATAAAATTTCTGTTAAACTCCTTAACATTCCGCGATAATTACAAACAGAATCGTTATAATTGAATTTGTTCTTATGATAAAATGTATAAATGAATATTAGATAATTGTTGAAATATGGCCACAATTGTAAGTAGATGCTTGTGAGTGAAACAAGTGGTTTTCTTTTACATTTTATTGGGTGGTCAAAACGTTGGTTCCTGTCAGCCACAACTCACTATTAACTTAAATTATAACACAGTTAGTACATATTTGAAGCATGATATACATACGATTATATGATACAATTGAACTCAAACTGCAAATGCTGATTAAAACAATGAATAATAATCTTTATTCACAGATGAATATATCTACGGTAATATTTAACAAGTAACACCAAATACCAAAATCAATCTCGTAGAAAACCGATTTTGTGTAAAAATTACAGTTTCACCTTCTACATTTTTCATGATACAATACATCTACATTGAAAAGCTTTGCTAAAATATTTATAGAAAAAAATAATCTGTCATATAATTATTCGGATATAACTATCTATATAAATACAATTTTTATTAATTAATTTTTTATTTTTAGTTTATAATAATATATTATAAGTGTGTCTGTGTGTGTGTGCATATTCTAAGAAAACATTTTGTAACGGTGTAACAATTCAATTCCAAACATAATTTTTTATTGTTTTATATAATATCTTTATTAACTACAGAATTTTTGTTTTAAAAAGTATTACATACAATCATTTCGTATGATATTGGAATGATTACTAATCAGTACTTTCTATAATCTGATATTTGAAAAAAAAATTAGGCACATCAAAGTATTTAGACATTTAGTATAATATATAACATTTTCTATTTTTAGTTAGTACTAATTAGGGCATATTTTTACTGAACACAACTGAGTGTTTATTTAAAACCAAAAATATATATCAAATGCTCATAAGATTTAGTGACATCCTAAATATGTGTGAGGGGTGTCATGTTGGGTCTTGTTTTATATACATTATTAAAAAGCAACAGGATAGACTGGTTCTTTGATGAGAAACGTTACTATGATCTAAATTTATATTGTTTAAGAAATAAAATAAAACTGTACCTATCTCTATGTACTGGGAAATAATTGTCACATTACAAATGAATACCCGTTCCAATACCAGTTATTAAAACAATAAAAAATAATCTTAATTCACAAAATATGGTTTAAATATTTAATGCATGATAATTCCTTATTTCAGGATCCGGCATTTTGTGTGACAGAAAATATGATGATTCTTGCTCAATGTTGGTAACTGTAGTATAATTAATAAACATTATATTTTAATAAGTGGCAAAAATAGTGGTGGTTGGGGCCTTGGGACATTGAGCCCTAAAGTTTTAATAAGCACTATCAGTAAATATACGATCTTTATTTGGGCACATGGGAATTAGACCACAAAAAGCCTTTTTGAAAAATGTGTATAATAATATTGTTCTACTAAAATTTTACATTTATAAAAATTGATCAAGTGATTGGGTTACTATTTTATTTTATTATTGAAGCCGGTAAATCGAAGTTTATATTAGATATAAGTAGAAGTGTTCAAGTGTAGGTAACATCAAAAGTGAGAAAAGAAATTTTAATATGAAAGTAAGTACCATCTATCATTACAATATGATCTATATTTATATAATGTGTTCTAAGTACTAAGCATAGACCTTATATATGAGTATAAGGTATATGGTACTAAGTTAGTACCTACTAACTACACATTATGATCAGGAATATCAAAACACCTTTTTATTTACTAATTAACTATATAGAAATTAACTTTATCTACTATCCTCACATTTTTTATATTTTTATATTTTTGCTACACGTATCAGATCAGATTCCGACTTGTCTTATAAAATTATTATAAAATGATATTATCATGAATCTATTTTATATTATCGTCTTAACTTATATAATAATTTAAAATTTACGAATACCTTATCTTCTTATTAAAATATTTTGTTCACGGACCAGTCTCTAATTTAGATAAAATAAAAATGTGTCAGATAATCGTATTTCAAGCGAATTTCGTCATTTTTAACTTTATAATTTTTCGATGACGATGACGATAAGTAATTACAGTTGGATTTGGTATAACTATATCTATTGAACTGTTGAATATGTTGATTGGACCTTATAAATATTGTTATTTTTGATATTTACTTATGACTAATATAAAATAATAATTTGTTGCATAATTTAATAAAATTATAGAAACGATGAAGATAAGTTTTATTGTTCAAATGGACCGTGTATCAAATCGTCGTTGGTTTGTAATGGTCATAAGGATTGTTCAGATGGCTCAGACGAGAACAAAGAATTGTGTGCTCTATACGAATATGAAACAAGTATGCACACGAGTACAAAATAATTGTTATAATTTATATATTTGTTTAATAACTAAAAGGTGGTAGAGTTTTGCATATTAATCTAAATTAAACCTCGTAAGGTTGACTGTTCCAAAATAGTATCTTTCTTAAACTTCTTCGATTGTCCCGAACGTTACAGAATTTAAATGTTCATTCAGCAACTTATTGCCTGTGTGTCACCTTGCAGTATTCTTTACTGAATGTTGTTTCTGAAATTCTTTTTACTCCTTCTTAGTATCCTCCCTGGTCACAATGCAGCTAAAAACTTTATTGTTCAATAAAAAACGAGCACATACTGCTTTCAAGAAATCACACAATCAGCAGGACTATTGAGTATTCTCTCAGCTACGTGCATAGTTTAAATATTTTTTTTAGGCTTCTTCTGGGCCATTTAGACCCATCACCGCTTCCACTATGCCTCGCCATGCCTCTGCATCCAATGCTCTTGTTTCTCTTGTTTCTCAAAAAAGTCATTTTTTGAAATTTGTACATATTAAATCCGTAATTTCCCTCCCCTTATGGATATTATTCAAGCACATTATTACACGAGAGCACCTCCCTTAATATTTGGAAATTATCATCGGTCGCTTTTATACACAAAACAGTATATCAAGATAACACATGGAACTACAGGCATACCCATATTTTAAGCATATATCGAAGCTCCTCGAATATCTGGTTGTCTGTAGCATACAGTCCCAAATTAACAGAATTCTTATTGACAAACAATATCCTTTGCGGCCAAATATTTACTCCGTTCACATAGCATCGTATCAATAACTCCTCTCTAATTGCGCTGGAAAATCATTTAAAATAAAATTAATTAATTATGAACGCAACTTCAGGTGTTCTGCTTAGTAGCTATCTTTCTCCTAGAATATTTGATAATTTCATAAACGGCTAAAATACAGCTTTGCGGCTTCTTGGCATTCACCAACGACGTTACATTATGTTTACAAATCAATTCTGAAAACGATTGAGTATAACTTCAAAAAGAACTCATATGTATGATTGAATAATTATTGACTATACCTAGACATGAAAAAATGCCAGGTAATGTCTTTTACGAGACAGGATTCTACTATCCTTTTTGACGTCTCTTTAAGAAACCACTCTCTAACAAGAGCGTCCATCAAAAAATATTTGGGTTTCCTCCTAACTTAACCTGCTCCTTACTATGTTTATCAATATAACACAAATTATGATCTCAAACACGTTATTCACCGAATGATGCGACTAGCAAACGAGAGCAATAGAGCATCTATAGACTTTAAAGCATTTATACGTGTAATAATACTTGAAGTTAATATTTAATGAATCTACGTCATTTTGTTCCAATATCTTTTATATACTATACATTGGGAAATAGCCCCTACTGTGATTTAAAACTAAATTAAAATGAAATAATTATGGAATTATTAATTGTAAATCTAATATTACTTTAGATTGCGGTAGAGTAAATATAAAAAACCAAGTTATACTCGATAAAAATATTGCGATAGTTGGAACGGGAACTTGGAATGTTGGAATATTTCGATTAAATGAAGAAATGTCCACTGTTGACTTGATTTGTGGAGGATCAATTATCTCTCCAAATTTAGTCGTTACTGGTAATATATTTGTGCTATAAATTTAAGCAAGAATGAAAATTAAATTAATTTAATTTTAGCGGCTCATTGTTTTTGGCATGAAGATATGTTATCTAAGGGAATTTCAATAGACAATAGTTTATACAAAATTTCTGTTGGAGAATATGGTCAATATAGAAGAAATATTACTAGTTTGGATTTTGCTATTGAAATTGTATTCCCTGTATCTACTGAATTTATTGCTGTAAGTTATTAATAATACAAAGTCCACGAATAATTTGTTATGGTAAATATAAATATATAATATTAATTTAAACAATTAATATGCAGGTGTCTATGGTTCACACGAAAGAAGGTTATAATGGACCTACTGGGTTCCATGCTGAAGATATAGCTATTATTGTGTTGGAATACAGACTTTCTTTTACTAATGGTGTTTTACCTGTCTGTATTGATTGGAATGGTGAATACAATATAGCCAATGGAGATCAAGGAAAGGTAAATTTGTTGTACTATATAATTTTGTATTCTTATTAAATACATACAATTTAATTTTTGTTGTTGTTTGGGATCATTTTTACAAAGTGATGTTAGATGATGATTAAGATACCCACACAAGTTATAATACAATTTGGTGATAGCTTCAAATAGATGAATTAAGAATAAATTCAAAACACTAACTGTTAATAAATTACAAATGAAATCAAAAACTAACAATATTTTCCCAATACCTGTAAATAATGGTCAAAATTACTATTTTATAACCTACTTATTATTCCAGATCCTCCTTTCTATTCAATTTTCTTGAGTCGCTGCAATTTTCCTAAACCGCTGCAAATGCTAAGGATTTGCATTGACTCCCAAAATAAAAAAAAACTAAATCCAACATTGAATTTAATGAGTTTTATTAAACTAATTTAACTAATTACCAATGCATAAATAACAAGCTATCAATATTATACCTTTACTCAAATTTTAAATTATAAGACTATTTTATAATTTTACAGATCGTCAGTTGGGGAAATATGGAAAATAATGAATCAGACACTGATTCATTAGACATATCTTTGCCCTACATTGACCATGAAACTTGTCGAAAAATGTTTACAAATGGATTTGAAACATTTGTGACTGCTGATAAGTTTTGTACTGGTTCTACATTGGGTAATAAAATATTTATTCATATTGTGCCCTAATTAAT
Organism: Sitobion miscanthi; assembly: GCA_008086715.1. NCBI lineage: Eukaryota > Metazoa > Arthropoda > Insecta > Hemiptera > Aphididae > Sitobion > Sitobion miscanthi. The sequence continues at coordinate 502,799 of CM017800.1, forward strand.
ATAAGTTGTGTCATATTTGTATTATATTATAATATTAAAAGCTGTCTATATAATATAACTGTACCATGAGGATGATGTGGTTTAAACATTTTTTATTGTAAATAATAAAACCTATAAATATTTAAATTTCTTTAAACTTATAAAGAGTTCAGAAAGAGTCAATATAACACGACTCGATGAAATAATATGTATCTACTGTTACTTTTTTTTAGTTATACGAAAATATCAAAATCGATTTAGTCAAAACCTTTAGTCGCGTAAGATTTTCGCGTTTTTCTTTAATTTTTTTTTGTTTGCTGGCGCTTTTGAAATCTACATGGAAAATAAAATTTAACATCCCGATGGCATCAACTAGGTTAACATTTTCATTAAAAAAAAAATGAAAAGTAAAAAAATTGTGTAAGTGGATGTCGCTCTGTTGTACAGTAGGTTACAATGTGTAATGGATTGTATTAAACTTGAATTCAAAGTTATAATATAATTGTATAGGTAAAGTGATTCTGAGCGGAGACGGTTTTCCAGTCTGGATATTTTTTATATTGATATTATTTATTGTAACCTGTAAGTTGAATTAATATTAAAATAGTATTTTAGATTCTGAGCGAAGCGATGAATGTATTGATTTTACAATGATGTGTGTTTTTTTTTATTTGTGTCTGTCATCACCTTTTAGTACAGTAAAAGTGCTTGGTTCTTCTTCAATAGTAACTTTTCTGATAGAAAAGTGAATCTTGTTGGTACTTTGGGATGTCAAAAGTAAACATTTCCCAGTAATTTTCAATAGGACCGTGAAAAACAAAAGAAAAATTAAGTAAAAGCGGGAATTTTTCCGCAAAATCTGTTTTCGAGAAAATCGATTTTGGTTTTTGGTGCAACTCAAAAACAAATGACCGTAGATACTTGAAAATTTTATTGAATGTTTATATCAGCATTTTCTATACACCATAAAATTTTGAAAATAATTTGACTCTTTTTGAGCTGTTTTACGGACATTGTCAGTTTTAAATTTTTTTAGTTTTTTTTTCTGTAAATATCAACAAAATGTCATTTGTTGGGTAAAAAAGCTTGAAAATTTAATAGAAAGCTTCTAGGTTATTGTTTCAAAGGCAGATGAAAAAAATTAAAAATACATAGGCACAATTTTTTTTTATAAGCATTTAAATTTCTAATTTTGACAAAATTTATCAAATTTATAATTTAATAATTATTTTGTAGTTAAAAATTTATAAAATGTTCAACTTTTATAGCTAAGTATTGAAAATTGAAAACAAGGTTCCACGTAAATAGTTTATATATAAATTACTTTATTCACAATAATATCATCAAATATACTTGGTAATATCATAGGCTGACTGACTGTTTTCGCTCAGAATCGTTTTTCTTATACACAGTGATATTATATCATTGAATTCAAATTTAACACCATCCATTACAGTGACCCACTTGTAACCTACTGTATAGTAGAGCGACATCCACTTACCCACCTTTTTTTTTATTTATGTTTCTATGGTGATAAACAAAGTGTTTCCCATTTTCAGCAGTTTTTTGTAATTCATCGGTGAATTTGACCGTGGCATTAAATAACTATTGAGAAAATCAAAGAGGATCTCTCTAAAGTACTATCTTCATCCAATTTACTATATTATGTTGAAATCAAAGCATTCCTTCTGGTAGAAGTTTTGTATACAGGATGAAAAAAAATAAAAAATAACTAACACCATTGTAAAATCACTAGCTTTCTCACTCCGCTCAGAATTTAAAACATACATCATTGTACATCAATACATTTAATACAGAAAAAGTTTAATTACTGAAAAATTGGAATTTTACGATCAAATTCAAGCTTTCAAATTAACTTTAAAATAAATACAATAAAACTTCCATATTACAAATTCTGATAGATGAACTGTAATCGACCAATTATAAAGAATTTAAAATTAACATTTAAATAAATGAAAAATGTTAAACTCCTCACCAAATTTTCAATATTTTAGTGGGCCTACACAATAAAAAGGAATATGTTTGATTTGTGTCTTATGTATAAAATATATATAGTTTCAGGACAATTAGAAGATAGAATTGGTAGCGGAGCTGGCTTAACATTTTTCCACGCTAATTCTTATTATTTAACCGGATTAGTTAGTGTCAAGGATCCAAATAATTCAATCACAGTTTTTACAGACATTAAATACCATATTCATTGGATTCGTGGAATCTTCGACGTACATGTACGTAAATATATTTATTTAAAAGCATTAATTTTAATTTTGGATTTATTCTATTGGTTATTGGTATGGATTTGTTAATGACAATTTCTGCTTCAAAACGTAGATATAATATACAGAATATATATTTTTAACATGTATGATTGGTCAGAGTAAAGTGGATGTATGCATTTTACCAACTGTCAAAGGAGTTTTATATTCATATGAAGGTTCTAGTCATAAGTTATCGCCCGGGACATTAATTAATCATCATCGTACTGTTATTGAGAACTGTGAAGTTGGATATCACAAGGCTTATCCTTTAGGTTTAAGGGTTTGTCTTGAAAAAGGAAAATGGTTATCAACCCATGATAAATTGTGTTTAGGTAAGTTTTTGTATAGTTATTTGAATGCCGTAATAATTACTTTTTATTACAACCTATATAAAAAGTCCAAAGTATAGTTTTGTTTGATTATAATTTATTTACGTTTATAGAAATGTGCCCACCTCTAGAATCAGATAGTTTAGATATTAAATGTAGTCATAATGGACATTATGCTAATTGTTCAAATTTTTTGATACCCAATACAACAGCAACAATATCATGTAAGCCAACATATACTACCCCAAATGGACAAGATGCTAAGCCGCTTGAACTACTTTGTCAGTCTAACGGGACGTGGAATAAACAACTATATAGATGCAATCCATGTAATTGTATTTCTTACCATATTCAAATAATTCTATAATTTATATACAGGGCCATATTATTTATAATCATACTCACCATCATTTTTCCCTTTATTAGTGCAATTATTTAAATTCTGATTTTTAGAATTGTATCACGTGCCTACCTTATATATCTAACCTGAACTATAACTTATCTAAATACCATATTTCCACATTTCTGATATTTTTGGACCTATTACTAAAGGAGTGTACTGTAGCGATACAAAATTCTGTTTTTCAAGAGAACCCCCTCTTTTTAGGTGGATGATTTTCTAAATGTTTGATTAATCTAAATAAAAATTATAATGAGTAGTTTCTGAGTTATTTAAATTGCATGGTATACAAAGGTAAATAATCCTTAAAATATAAACTAACATATGTAATATACAATATGTATTATATTAGGATAATTTTATTACCAACATTTTTATATCACATAAGCCCCTATTTCTACTTTACCAATTTACATAAAATATGTTCCTCTAGAGCAGTGGTTTTCAAACTGGGTGCCGTGGCACACTGGTGTGTCACGAGCATTCACTGAGTGTGCCGTGGTCTTTCGGAAAGTTCAACATTCGTACAAAATAAAATTATAAAAATATAATTAATAAAAATTTGTTAGCCCGTGATACGGCCCGGCGTCCGAAAATAATAACGCTTGATTTCTGCTATTATGTCTTTTCTATATTTACATATATGTATATAATTATTATACAATTTAGAGATAGCGAGAGTCACAGGTGTGGCGGTCGGCCTAGGGAAACGGACTGTCACTGTGAGAGCTCGACACGGTCGGCAATCACCAGGCCCTAGTTACAAAGGTGAAGGAATGTTTTGGGGAAAACGGACGGTTTCAGTTGCCGTATGGATGGAGTCAGTATACCTCGGCGCGTGACTCACAAGAAGCGGCTACTGAGGTATACTAGACTCTGGCTTCGACACAACTCGAATAAGTGGCCATATGGGGGGAACAAAAGGGGAACGTATCGGTCTCCAATCGGTGTACATGGCGGTGGCCGTGGAAATTGGCGGAGTGCGGTGACTTGCTTGGCCCCTGGAATTCCGTGCTGCGGGTGTTCACGGTCAGACCGACGTGTACGAGGCTGCTTCTCCGTACTCAATGCCGCGGAGTGCTTCCTGCGACCCTGGTCCTCTTGGTATATTAGAATGTCGTTACCGCTGGGCACTTGTCGCCGATTGGGTCTTTGTCGGCGGTCTGCGGTGGTTTTATGGATCGGCTAGGTCGTCAGGTCTTCTAGTCTCTGGTTCCTCGTTCCTTAGTTTTTGAGTTGTTGACTGTTTTGAAGATTTTGAAGGAAGGCTGTTGCTCGGTGTGGTATAACGTCCGGTATATATACTTATTCCCGTACCGATTAGTAAACGCTCGTGTTGCCGCCGTTGCTGTTGTGCTTCTGTCTTGTACGGGAAGTGATGTTGTCTGCGTAGTTTTGGGGCTATGGGTATGGGGATGGTTTTGTGTGACGCGTCTTGGCCTCCCCTTTGTAGCCCTTGTCTGTTTAGGTTAATAATAACCAAATAAATTTGGAACTCTGTAATCAGGGCGTAAAGTAATTCTATCGGGTCGTGCTATTATGCTGAGCTCTGATTGATGGTCCTGAAAAGGACCATTTTGAGCGTTTGGCGGTGTACTGTTACATCCGTCAACCACACATTTCTAATTAAATATACGTATATAATTATAATTCAATGCAATTTTGATCATCTAATTATTCAGTGCAAAAAAAAAGTTCAGTGTGCTGTGAATATTTTTTGAGGAGCATGGTGTGCCGTGTTCAATAAAAGTTTGAAAACCACTGCTCTAGAGTATTTAAATGTGCCAATAATCACTCTGTTTGTAATTTATTCAACTTTTCTATATCCAAATAGTTTTGTAGGTATTATAAATTTAGGAAGAACAAATAATGGTATGGTTAGGCATAATCGTTTAATGAACATTTATATAAACTGTAAACATTATGTCTAGATATTCTAAAGGTATTATTATATTTATTGATTTATTATTATCATGTATAAATATATTTAAATATTATTTTAGATTGTGGTAGAGTATATATCAAAAACCAAGTATTGATCATAAACGGTGAAAAAGCACCTGTTGGAACAGCACCATGGAATGTTGGAATATACAAATTAAATAAAATAAATTCCAATTATGACTTGATTTGCGGAGGATCAATAATTGCTCCAAATTTAGTAATTTCTGGTAAATTCTTTGTAAAATGTATTTAAGAAAGAATTAATTTACTAAAAACGTTTTTAGGGGCTATATGTTTTTGGCAAAAAGGTATGTTATCTAAAAACATATCAGTAAACGACGGTCCATACAAAATTGCTGTTGGAAAATATGATAGAAATTTTACTGTTATTGACAATGACTTTACTCAAATAATAAATGTAAGATATTAATAATTCAAAAGTCTTCAAAAAATCTGTAAATTAAAATGGTTAATGTGTAGGTGTATATGATTCACCTGAAAGAAGGTTATAATGGACCAACTGGGTTCCATGCTGAAGATATAGCTATTATTGTGTTACAAAAGGGAGTTTCTTTTAGTAATGGTGTTGCACCCGTTTGTATTGATTGGAATGGTAAATACAATGTAGTCAATGGAGATCGAGGAAAGGTCGGTTTGTAGTATTATTTTAATAGTTCAATTGTAATTTAATTACAGTTATAGGTATATTATCTATCACTATCATCTATTTGTATGTAAAGAACAAATACCATGAGATTCTCTGCTAAAGTTTACATAAATATTGACATGTTGTAATACTTAACTAAAATGTGTGTTCCTGTATTATTTAAGATTTTTTGGTGGCAGTATAAACTGCTTATAATATACTTTATTTTTAATTATTAGTTCTTATCTATAAATAATGAAGTATACCACTGTAATTTATAGTTTTATAAATCTAAATTCAATGATATATTTTTAATTAGGTACAACAAAAAAACTATCGTTGGTCTTTGTTTAAATATCAGATTCGGCCAATTATCTTAACTTCAAATAGCAATAAAAAAAAACTGTGCTATATAATATAGTCTAAAAATCTTTCGTTGGCAGTATGAATTACTTTTTCTATACCTTTTTGTACTTTGTGTTGAATAACGAAGTTTGAACTATGATTTAGGTATTTAAGTAAATAAGTAACACGACTTTATGATTATGTACATACTTTTATATTACTATAATATAAATAATATTTAGAATTGGACTGTATCACTAACTGTACTTACAGTATGACGGTTTGTGAGCGAGTAGTTTTTTATATATATTGAAAGGCTCTATATATATATATGCATTATCGAGGGCACTTTATATCCATATAACCATGCAAGTGTTTTCATAATCAGTAATGTTATAACTAGTATGTTAATTGTCAATTACACTATTGACACGCGTTCTTACAATGATCGATTACTAATATTAATTGTATATTTCAACAATTTTTCAATATTTAACTATAGAAGCTGTTAATTTTACACAATTTTACTCCAAAATAATTTGCAAATTTTCAAGATTTTTACAAATTTTTACTTCTTTTAAAACAAAACCATGTTTATTTTTTTTAAACATAATTTATAATAATTTATATAAGTAAATTTGTATGGTTTTTCCACCCAATCAAAAACAAGTTTATTGACATTTATAGAAAAAAATCTCAGTTAAATTAGTAACGCTCTGTTGTACTTACATCAGATGTCTCTAAGGGGACAATGTAATGGATGAGTTAAATTTGAATTGAAGGATATAAAATCTGTAATGTTTAACTTAGCGATGTTAATCCGTCAGCCTCTATAATATTATTAAGCATATTTTTTAATAATATTACTTTATTTTACTATTAACCGTTTTATGAGAAATCTTATGGATTCAAATGTCATAAAAATGTTATCTTCAAATAATCATGAAAAAAAATATTTGACATCTCGGTTAACTTGATTGAAAAGTCCAATTTAAAAAAAATAATTGAAGATTTCATGAGGTATCTATGGTTTTTTTTTTAGAGTTGAACCAAAAAACAAAATCTGGTTTTGCATATAAATAATATAATTTTTCCATAATTTATTGTTTGTTTTTCCCAACACTTTTGAAAAGTTGACGTGCTGACTTTACATGTTAGGATCCAAACCTATACCAAAATTTAGAAAAATAATAAGCAAATCTTCGAAAATTTATTCCAGCAATTAGAAAATCAATAAGCAATTATTTGCTAACTACTGGTGCTTGCTCTGGAACAATCGGACAATGTCAGTGGAATGAAATTAAATAAAAATTCACCAAAAAAGAATTTTGATTTTCTGATTTAAAAAATAGTTTTCTATTATTTGCTATTTATTTGCTTGCCACAGGTATATTTTCTGGAATGATTTTTTTTAAAACTTCCCCAAAAAAATAATTTTTAATTGCTAATTTCAAAAAAAGATTTGTTATTATTTGCTAAATTATTTACTGGTACTTGTTGTGGAATGAACCAACAAGGTCGGTTGGCTGAAATAAATATTCACTAAAATTAGAACTTTGATTTGCTAATTTCAAAAACAGATTTGCTATTATTTACTAACTACCGGTGTTTGTTTTAGAACAATTGGACGAAGCCGTCGAGTTACCTGAACTTGGCCCGCCAAAATAAAAAAAAACTTATAACTCCTACAAAAATGATTAGCTAATTTCTGGAATAAATTTTCTGAAATTTGCTAATTATTTGGTAAATGTTGGTATAGGTTTAAATAAATTCTGAATGATTAAAGGTTTTAAATTTTTGAATTTGATCAATTATGAAATAAGAATTATGTTTAGTGGTCTTACAATTTGTATTTTGAGATTTAATTTTATATTCTGAGCAAGTCGATGAATGTATTGATTTTAAAATTATGTGTTGTTGTTTTTTTTTATTATTATCATCAGTTTTTAGGACAGTGAGAATAATTGGATTTTCTACGTCTGCATATTTTCTGGTAGAAAAAATAATCTACTTGTACTTTAAGGGATAAAAAGTAAGAAACTCCCACGTCCATGAACTTTACCCACCGACTTAACATACCCTAAAAAGTGATGATAATCAAAAAAAAAAAAACACGTAAATGAAAAATCAATACATTCATCGTCTTGCTAAGAATATAAAATTTAATCTCAAAATACAAATTGTAAGACCACTAAACATAATTCTTATTTCATAATTGATCAAATTCAAAAATTTAAAACCTTTAATCATTCAGATTTTATTGAACTAATTATACACGTTCCAACCCTCACCTAAAAAGTGATTAATATTATACGTCAATTATAACTATACATTATACAACTGTTTTATACATTTACAGATCGTTGGTTGGGGAAGAACGGAAAAAGGTGTTTCAAGTCCAGTTTTATTAGAAGCATCATTACCATACATCGACCATGTTTCTTGCCGGAATATGTATACAAATGGATTTGAACGTTATGTGACTATTGATAAATTTTGTGCTGGTTCTGAATTGAGTAATAAAATATTTAAACATTAATACCATGAAATCATGAAATTGTTGAATTAACTTAACTTAAATTTTTCAAACACTAAATGTTAAAGGTAGACACTTTAAAAATAAAAATTATCTTAATTTTTCTTTACTTAATGAATTACATTTTACAATAATTTTAAATTTAGATTCTATGTGGAGCTTAGAAAGTATTGATTTTTAGCACTTTGTCACTTTTTTTTGTCCGTCTCCTGTCAAAGTGGTATGAATTTCCACTTTGATTATGGTCTCACTAGCAAATTGGAACTAGTTGGTTATTTGGGGGTCAAAAGTAAAAAATTATAGTATTTTTCTAATTAATTGAGAAAAAACATATGAACAAGAGGGTACCACTATTCTGTAGGTTGGGTCATTAGGTGTCATGTTGGTCATTGTAATGTATTAAATGTAATGTGTTAAATTTGAATTTCATTGTAATCACTCAAATTTATTTTGAGCGCAGACGGTCTTATACTGTAGGTTTAATTAATTTTTACAAAAAAAAAAGGTAAGTGAAAATGACATTCTGTATTTCTGTGTATTCTGTTTTGTCAAAAACAAAAAAGGCTCCCACATACTATAACGATAAGTATAAAATAAAACGACTCTAAAAGTAGTGAAATCATTTTATAGGTAGCTAAGTCTTTGAACCATAGATATCATTTATGTTCAATAAATCTGCAAAAAAATGTATGGTAAAATCAAGCTAAGTTATATTTTTTACCAGATTATTTTAACCTAAATGATATCTATAGTTCAAAGCCTTAACTACTTATAAAATAATATCACACATTTTAGAGCCGTTTTTTATACTTAGTGTTTTTTTTTACACGTATAATATGGCGGATTGTTTTATGTTGGGATAACACTAATTTTTTTTGATACCTTATTATTTCGGGAACGTATTGGTTTTACAATGATGATTTTTTTCAGACTTTTAGTGCCCCAACTGTCCGTACATCATATTACCTCCCTCTAATAATAAATTGCTTTCAACCCTACCATAATTATATTATAACAATGATATACCATAGAATGATTTCTCAAATTTGTTTACACCAATGTTCAGTAAAGAGATCAAAAAACATAAAGATCGCATATTGTATCATTAGAAATATACAATCACTTAAACAAAATAGAGAAGTGCATGTTATATAAAACGTAACTATTAACAGTATTATTTTTAACAATCTTTACTTGAAAACTTCATCCTCCTTGCCTTTAAATTTGAAAAGTCTGTTATAATTTTATCTAAAGATAATTCTTTATTCTTTAATACGATGTTATTCGGTGTTTAAAACTCAAATATTAGATTATCAGTTCTGTACCATTGTCCATTGAGTTCCTTAAATAAATTTTAATTATTTTCAGTTTAGGGATATGACTGTGACTGGCAAAGTCAAAAAAATAATAAAAGTTTCTCAAAGTTCTGTATATCTACAGGCAAATCATTTTCAAAAATAAATAGGGCTGAATCACAAATAGACCACAATGTTTTATTTTTTATTATTTCTTCAAGATACAGAATTTGACATGTAAACTCGGAAACAGAATTAAAAAAAACAAAACAAACGTTTAAAAAATTTTTATAGATGGTTTTATACCACATGTTTTAAACATGTTTTTTTGCTTTGAACAGGTTATTAAACAAATACTTTCAATGAAGCACTATAAATTATAATACCTAGTCAACTAGGTAATGATTTTATGATAAAATAAGATACTTATAAAAAATTAATATTTGTTTACTTTTATAACTTATAATTATTAATATCATTCAAAATGGAATTAGGAACTATAGGAATCTTTAAACCTGGGTCGAGGGAAACAATATACGATTTCGGTCAGTATTATGAGCAAATTAAAATTTACTGCATACGTCCTACAAGTAATTTTCAAAAATAATATTTTAGCCTTTTCCAAAATCCTTGTGGGGACTAATATTCTATATCAATATAACATAGGTGTACCTATAATTATGTGCTTGTGTATTATCTGTAATTAACAATGTAAAATATTTATATTGCACCAACTTATCGTTGGTTATAAAATTGGTGATGATGGGAGGGGGGGATAAAAGGGATTGGCCGACGACCCTAATATTCCACTAGTCCTGACCACCCCTCCCCCTCGCGTAAGTAAAATAAAATAAAATACGATGTTTATGGTCTGTAATACACTTATTAAATTGAAACATAAAATTATTAAGAAGTTGGTATAACACACAATTTATAACTTCATGTCTCGTTGATAGTCGCACGCCTTTCTAATTATCCAAATAATATGTTGTTACCACAGTGTAAGTAATTTGATTCTCGGATTCTATCTATATGGATGCTTGCATACAATTTATGGTTAAAATAAACTATAGTATTATACTTGTATAATAATAAATAATAATAATAATAATAGTCATTATATTATGCGTCAAGTTATAATTACTTATAAGTTAAATATATTAAAATGATAATGAATGAATAGTATACGACATTACACAATATCTGAGTATACAATTTATTTTGGAAATAAATTAAGAGTGTTTCATTGAAGATAATGATATGGTAATCACACTATATAATTTTAATTTAAAATTATGTAATTAGTTATAATAATGGTTTAAAATTCATTGAATTATCGGCTAACAGTTACTTTCATCACAAATTCCACTGCCATTATATAGTACTTGTACATCATAATATGTAATTATAATAAGGTAAAACTGTATTGTACTATTTATAATATATATTTAGTTTCAGGACAAGGGATAAGTACTGGAGATAGTGGTGCAGGCTTATGCTTTCTACACTCTAGCTCCTATTATTTAACCGGGATAGTCAGTATGAAGGATCCAAGTACAAATAATTCAATCGCTGTTTTTACAGAAGTAAAACATCACATTCAATGGATTCGTGGACTATACGACGAATACGTACATAAATTGGCTTGATTTATATTTTAATGACAACTTTTGCTTCAAAAATAAGATATTTTAGAAAGAATATATATTTTTAACATTTAGGTTGGTCGGGCCATAATGAGTTCGTGCGTTTTACCAACAGTCGAAGGAGTTGTATATTCTTATGAAGGTTCAAATGAAATTTTACCTCATGGGACAATGATCAATCATCATATTATCGTTATTGAGAACTGTGAACTTGGATTTCATAAAGCTTATCCCAATAGTTTTAGGTTTTGTCAGGAAAATGGAAAATGGATAACGGCTTACCATGATTTGTGTTTCAGTAAGTTTTGTAATTATAATAGTTATTTATACTAACGCCACCATATTAATACTATTATAAATATTATCAATTTAACTATTATTATCTCTACTTCTATCGCCATTGTTGTGTTAATGACTCCCAGATTTACTACTTTTCCGATTGCTTTTCCTAAGAAGGTCTTTCGTATAAACCTTGTCCTGGAAATTACGAACACAACAAAAAAACAATTACCAAAATCGGTCCAGCCGTTCTTGCATGATGCCATAACAAAGGATTAGGGTAAATTTTTATATAATATAGAGATTTTATTCAAATAGATAATATTATGTTATATGAATAAAAACATCCTAAATCCCAGTGTCACCGGTTAGTTATATAAGTACATTAAAACAACTAAATATAGAGTAAGACTATAAAAACAGAGTAAACATATCATTAATTAGTAATATTTAACAGTATATAATTATCTTGGTTGGTTTAGAAAGCACAATGCAAATTTAAACTGAATAAAGGTGTGAAGAAAAGGTCAATGTTGATGGTCTAGTTTAGTAAAGAAACAACGATCTTGGAAAGGGGCCGGAGTTAGTTGGATAATTTGGGCAGTATGATGGTAACTATATAAAAAAACAGAAACTGAGTAGCTGTTATGAGAAGGAACATTAAAAGGGATGGAATTTAGGAGTCAAGGAGAATATTGATAATATATTATTATTATTATTATCATTATTAATTTATATATAAAAGTTATGAAAAGGGCATTTGAAAATTTAGTTTTGATCTAATTGGATTCTAATAATGGGTTTTTATGGGTATAATAAGTTTATAAGATACACATTTCTAAAAACGATAATTGACTTATATTCTATGATGTATTTAATAAATGCGTGGTTTAGGAGTATGCATGGTCGTTTATATTTAAATTGAAACAGATGAATACTGTTTTATATTTCCTTAGATATTTAGGGTTTTTCTAAAAGTGCTTCTTATAATATGTTGATTAAATATTTTTTTTTCCTTTATTGGTCAAGCACCAATTACACATGTTAAAGGCTTTAACAAGAGTATTACAAGAGTTATTGTAAAATTCAATTTTTTTTAATATAACAAATTTCACGTGCCAAAACACAAATATAAATATTTTTAGCATCTGAAAATAACGAAAATTGACTATTTAATAGAACTGAGGAGATGTCATTAAAAAATATACGGTTAGGAGTTAAATTACCTTCTTAGGGTATACCAGCTGGGACCATTATAGTGATAAAACAGGAAGCTTGTACTCTAGTAAATTTAAATCTATTAGGTCAATGAAAGCCCACACGCTGAAATACAACAAACAGTAGCTCATGATCAAGCTTTTTAAAAATCGATTCAAATAAAATCTACTTGACTATTTTGCTTAAAAGATTAAAATTATTAAAAGATAGGTTGCATATCATTAGAAATACCAGGTTTTCTTTTGATATGTAATTTAAATGTCAAAATAATAATTATTTAAATATTATAAGTTGGATGTTTGTTTATGTTTATAGAAATGTGTCCACCTCTACTATCAGATACTTTAGATATTACATGTAATCTTTATGACGAATATGTGAATTGTTCAAATGCATCGATGCCAGATACTATAGCAATAACATCATGTAAGCCAACATATACTGCACCAGATGAACAAAGAAGGTTATACTGTCAATCTAATGGGATGTGGAATAAACAACTAATTAGTTGCAATCCATGTAATTATTTTTTTTTAGTATAACTATAAGTCTCTAATTTATGTATATTTTACTAATTTCCTTTAGCGATTTCGTGTATTTTACCAACTGTTGAAGGAGTGGTATATTCTTATGAAGGCTCTAATGAAGTTTTACTAAACGGAACATTAATTAATCCTCATCTTACTGTTATTGAAAATTGTGAGGTTGGATATCATAAGGCATATCCCAATGGTTATGGGTTTTGTCAAGAAAATGGAAAATGGTTATCGAACTCTGATAAATTGTGTTTGAGTAAGGTTTTTGTATAGTTATACTTATGACATAATAATTACTAATTTATCATTATAATATTAAAAGACTAAATTATTGTTATTTATAATTTTATTATCATTTATTTTTGTTCATAGAAATGTGTCCACCTCTAGAATCAGACAGTTTTGCTTAAAAGATTAAAATTATTAAAAGATAGGTTGCATATCATTAGAAATACCTGGATTTCTTTTGATATGTAATTTTAATGTCAAAATAATAATAATTTAAATATTATAAGTCGGATGTTTGTTTATGTTTATAGAAATGTGTCCACCTCTACTATCAGATACTTTAGATATTAAATGTACTCTTTATGGTAAATATGCGAATTGTTCAAATTTATCAATACCCAATACAATAGCAATACCATCATGTAAGCCAACATATACTGCACCAAATGGACAAGATGAGACTCCGCTTGAATTACTTTGCCAGCCTAATGGGACGTGGAATAAATACCTGTATAGTTGCATTCCATGTAATTTTATTTTCTGTCACATAACATTATTCTCTAAGTCATATATATTTTACAATTGTCTTTAATTTTTACAGCTTTCCAGTAAAAATGATGTTTATTGTACCTACATTTTTAAATATTTCATCATTATATGATTATGTTTATTCTAAATATATTGTTAACTTATAACTTTTATCGTTTCAAATATTATCTTAGATTGTGGTCGAGTATATATCAAAAACCAAGTATTGATCGTAAACGGTGAAAAAGCACCTGTTGGAACGGCACCATGGAATGTTGGAATATACCAATTTAATAAAAAAAATTTCAATTATGACTTGATTTGTGGAGGATCAATTATTGCTCCGAATTTAGTGGTTTCTGGTAATATCTGTGTACAACGAGTTTAAAGCAAGAATATAAAATAAATTAATTTAATTTTTAGCGGCTCATTGTTTTTGGCAAAAAGGTATGTTATCTAAGAGAATATCAATAAACGATGGTTTATACAAAATTTCTGTTGGAAAATATGATAGAAATTTTACTGTTATTGACAATGAATATACTCAAATAATAAATGTAAGATATTGATAACTAAAAAGTCTACAAATAATTAATATGATTTTTATAATATAAATTTAAACTATTGTGCAGGTTGTAATGATTCACCTGAATGAAGATTATTATGGACCTACTGGATTTCATGCTCAAGATATAGCCATTATTGTGTTACAAAGTAGAGTTTCTTTTAGTAATGGTGTTTCACCGGTTTGTGTTGATTGGAAAGGTAATTACAATGTAGTCAATGGAGATCAAGGAAAGGTTGGTGTAAAGTATTATTTGTATATTAAAATTGTGATATAATTAGAGTATAATATTGTGCCCATCGCTAGATAGCAATATATATCGCGAGAGCGAAAACAAATACCGTGAGAGCCGTTGTTTAACTTTGCCTATATATTATCATGTTACTATACGTTACTAAAAAAATTTCTTTAAATTAATATTATTAAACCATTAAACATCATCTTATCAATCGTATTTCATATTCAATGGATCATCAATATTTAAAAACTTTAATCAGTCAGTCTTTGTTAAACTAGTATAATTAATACTTAATAATAACAAGCACATACAAAATTATAAATATTATACGATACTTTTAACTGTACATTATAAAATTGTTTCATATTTTTATAGATTGTTGGTTGGGGAAGAACGGAAAAAGGTATTTCAAGTCCTGTTTTATTAGAAGCATCTTTGCCATACATTGACCATACCACTTGTAGAGACATGTATAGAAACGGATTTGAATTATTTGTTACTGTTGATAAGTTTTGTGCTGGTTCTGCATTAGGTAACTAAAAAATGTTAATATGAACTTAATTTTTTATTAATTTAATTAATCTCATTTTACAATTTGTATAAGAACACAAAATATATTTTTACAAATCAATCAAACAAACTCGTTTGTACAATGCGAGCGTACGATGATTTGCCACACGAGCAAAAACTATAACCTCCTGATGATCAATAATATACAATATTATATTTTTACCGGGACTGGTTACTTATAATGTATTGGTGGAAGTGTAAGCCGCGTAAAAATATAATTTATTGCAATTAAGCTGTCATAGGGTTTTGAATGCATAAAGGATGGGTCTCGAATAGACCAACAATAGCCCCCTAAAAGATTTGTGAACCACACTCTATTTTAATATCAATATCCAATTAAAGAACCAATAATAATTACAATTTGAAATTTATTGAGTTTTCTGATAATATTTACTTTTATCACAAATTCAACTGATGGAGTGTGACACCACTAAATATTACACTTTCTTAGTTTCAAACCATATTTGTTTTGTTATCAGTACTATATCACAAAGACCTACCTAGTATGTGGTAATTTGCTTCTGTTATGAATACCCAAAGTATCTGTATTAAACCACTCCCCGATATCAGACGTAAGATTATTAATTACTATTAATTTTTGACTAATGCAGAAAATATATTTAGTTTCAGGACAAGGGGTGAGTAAGGGTGACAGTGGTGCAGGCTTATGCTTTGTTCACTCTAATTCTTATTTTTTGACTGGGATAGTCAGTATGAAAGATCCAAATACAGTAAATTCAATCGCTGTTTTTACAGAAGTAAAGCATCACATTCAATGGCTTCGTGGACTGTTTACCAAATATAACTAAGAACAATAAGATTTTGGTAATGCCATAAAAAGAGTTCATTCCTATTGTAATTGAAATCAATATTTGTATAAGTAGGTTTTAACTTATGTGAAACAATTTTCAACAGTTCTTACAACTATCCATTTATACTAAAAATATTGGGTACGTCTATCTTATACATAAAGTTAGTACCTAAACATTATACACATTATGTATTTAATTGAAACATATCAAATTTGAACAGCTTTTAGCATATATTAATTCATTTTTTTATTATTACTACTAATACTTATTGTCCATTGTAATTGATATAACTACTAGCCTTAATATTACTTTTATCAATTGTTTTGTTTAATTTAGACTTGGATTTTTACTATATAACTTACATATTTGAGGAAGCATATGTATTTTTTAATATTATTGTTTCACAATGAATATTGATACAGACCAAATAAAAAATGTGTTTTATTTTTTTTTTTTACAGTTTTTTTAGTAGAAAAAAAAACATTAATCTTCTACTTCAATATATTTTATGTGGACAATTGAATCTTGTTAATACTTTTAAGAGATCACAATTGAAAATTTTTAATAGTCAATGCTTAATAGAATTTTTAAGGAAAGCGTGATTTTGTATGCAAAAACATTGTTTAGCTATATACATTTTTTTGATAACTCAAACCGTAGAGAATTTTCATTGAATGTTTATACTAATATTTTCAGTACACTTTATTATAATTTTCAAAATACTATACACTTTTGAGCTTTTATAATAAGCATAAGAAAATTTCCTATAAGCTTTGGATTCTAAATGTACACGATTTAATGTAATATTTCATAAAACTTAACGACAGGGGTTTCAAAAGTAATTTATAACATGGTAAATAAAATAGTTACAATATTTTGGTATATTTTTACTATTTGAGACTCGTACTTTATAATTTAATATGATCGAAACAATCAAATAATAGTGTTAAGAAGTGCTGTGCAGTTTACGTACAACTGAGTTTAAGTATCGGGACGTTATACCGGTTCATATTTGTATGATACACATTTCAAAAATGTCAGCGAGTCAATTTGTTTTTTCAAACACTGTTGGATTTTATTTTTAGTAAATTTCTGATTTATGCTTTCACTTTTTTATTAGTTTCCAAATCTACTGAATTGATTTTTGAATAAGTATCAATCTGAATATTTTTGACACATTTCAAAAATTCAAATATGTTGAGATGTGGCGATTGGTTCTCAGTTTTGAATTTAGAATTGAACGCTTCACTTCCATTATTCGTTATCCAAACATCATTGTTCAAAGCTGCCCAGAGTGTAGTTGGAAAAGTAGCATCATTGCCAATATAATTATCGACTAAATAATCACTAAACTCCGTAACTCTTGAATCTATAGGTTGTTCTGCGAATAATTTTAAAAACACATTTCCCACTACATCTGGAGGGAGAAAAGTCAATCCAAATGCGTAGTGTAACCATTTTCCAATTTCCGAGTTCTTATTCTTAACAATTCTTGTACTTTACAGTCAAGTCCTAATCCCACTATTTTTCTTTGCCAGGCTTGACTGAGATGAAATCTGCACCTAATCAAAGTGATGGTGTCCGGGAATTCTTTTCTTGCAGCTTGAAGAATTCCTTTTTCAAAATCAGAAACTATATATATTGTGGTTTAAATATTAAATTAATTTCCAAACATTTACTTTTCAGCGTAGACTTAACAGTTCTGTACGATAATTCTTTTTTATCTTTTAATAAACTTAGTGCAACAGGAACATATTTGTTATTTTAGAAATCAATAACTGTAAACATCTGCTGAAAGAATTTTGTACAATAGTTAAAAGTGCCATCCACCAAAATGGTTTCAACAATGCACATGAATTTCAAATTACTTTCGCATGAAAATATTATTACATTGTATGATATATCGTTAAATATTACTAAATTTTCTTTTTTCGTAGATATCACTTCGTCCATATCCAAATAGTCATGTACGTTATCCATACATTTTGGTAACTTTGATAATCGTTGTAATTTTGCACGATTAATATTTTTCCCTAAAAATGAATAGTTTGAAATTAAAATAGGTAGGTTCTTATATGGTATAATATACAGTATGACTATAATGCAGGGATGGAAAACGTTTTTAAAAAACGTTAGTAAACAAAAAAAACAATTAATAAAACAAAAATAAACAAAAAACGAAAACAAAAAATTCCAAAACCTGAAAAAAATGTTATAACGAAATAAAAAATTAATACCAAAATAAATTATAGTATTATACATTATTAAATTATTTAAACTACAAAAAAAAAAATTAGAAAAAAATTTCACTTTAATCTTAAGCTTTCTGTCTTTACATTTTAATCTTTACTAATGCACTTTTAAAATTTAAAAACATGTTAATTTGAAACCAGTAATTTTGAATTTTTTAATTTTTATATAAATTATAATTTTGATTTAAAATTTAAATATTAAGAGTAATAAAGATTAATTAAGAATAACTATTATAATTTATGAGAAATTTTGTATTAAATTTTAAAATCTTAGATATTTCACGTATATTAATAATTTCATTTATTTACCTATGCGAATCATATCTCTATCTGTGAATTTATTCAAAATATTGAGATCTTTCTCCACCTCTTGACGAATTATTTTCCTTGACCTTTCCGAAAATGATAATTCATCAACCTTCCTTTTTACCGAGTTGTTTATCTTCTGTCTGTTTAATATTTGAACAGTATCGGCTTGATGATTTTTATGGTCATTTTGCGTTCTTGAAAATACATGTTCTTCCCCGATGGTGTAGAGTTTTGCATCGCAATTTTTACTAGTGCAACTCCAAGACATTTATCCCGTCTTAAGAAGACGGTACTCTCTAAATTTAAAATTATTTAATACAAGCAAAATTTTCCCTTTTTCACTATACATTACAAATAGTTATGACATTTTAACGTGTTGACACAAAAACTTTTTTTTTATATTTATATTACAATATATACATGTATAATATGTATTTTATAAAGCTATTCGTTACACCAAATGAAATAGTTATTACTTATTACGTTTGGATAATGGATATAATTAACAATATAGTATTATATTATTAACTATTTGAATTGCCCTGGAATATTTCATATACATTATATTATGTATGGTTATACTTACAATAGTACTTTTACGACATAACCCATTTGCCATAGGTCGACGAAAATCGGTCGTCTGTTCAAACTTTCACGCACCCAATTCGGGACTGTCCCGAAAAATACTCGCACGCAATTCGGTTGTTGACTAAAAATGCTCATATTTTTGCCACCAAATTCGAATGCAGCCAATATATGGTTAATAAAAATAATTTATCTATATGCTTACACGATTTACAGTTAAATAAAATTGTATTGTTTGTTTTATATGGTGAATAATGGAGACAGTTGATTGATTTATATTGTGCAGTTACCTACTGTACAATTGGAATATACATCAATTCTAAATTTCTTATAGATACGATTTGTTGCTATTTAGGAATACTTTGTAGGTTTGCACCCTATAATATGATATAATAAAATATAAAAACAATACATAATTATTACTATACATTTAAATTTAAACAAAAATAATTTATAATGTGCTTATGTTTATATTGTATTATGTACCAACATAATAATATGAATAACCAGTCTCACTCGTATTTGGTATAGGTACGTCGAATAACTTAAGTTATATTTGACTAAATAGTAGAATCAATATATAATTAATTTTAAAACAAGTTTGTAACTCACAAATGTTTGCATTACCATCTGTCTACGGCGTATAGCTTGTCCTTCAGTCCATCATATTATGATCGCATTCGTTAGTAGGAGGTACATTATACACTTATACACCAACGACTTACACCGACCACATACTTACTAGTATCGTGAGATAATAGTATAGAATACCCGACATTATGTGATTTGAATTGTAAAGTCCTATTGGTATAATCATCTCTTACTTAGTGTTATCTTATAATGTTAAGAATGAATTCATTATTTACCGATGTTGTCTTGTATTAATTTATATTAGTATATTGTATATAAATATAGTATATTTTACTACACCTAATTTTTTTAATTTGCGTAAAATACTATTAAGTGTATAGTGACGTTCATTTGATACAACGTTTGTTTAAACATTTATAGTTAACATTTTTAAATATATTCGATTTAAACTCAGCTCATCGTTGACCATGAAGATGACGTATTCCTGGTTAATATATTCATGTTTATATTTCGGTACGTAATATAATATCAGTGATTAACACTACTATAATAATAATAATATAAGTTTTGATGACATTATGTTAGTACTTAGTATAATATTTATTATTATTTAACATTAAATATATTTTAAAAAATTAATAAATAAAACCATCTACTTTGTAGAGTTTTGAATACAATATAATATTTATCGAAAACAATAATCTGTCATATTATAATTATACTGATAGAAACACTGTTTTTAATTTTTCTCGGATTTAATTTAATGTACATAGTATTATATGCGTATGCTATGAAAACATTTTGGGAAGATAACAAAATAAAATAACAAAGATGATGCTTTTTTTTTATTTGTCAACACAATCAAATTTATACGCTAATATATATTAATTATCAACAGAATAAAAATTCTAAAAATAAAACAACCACTCTTTAATATTCGTCGATAACTACAAATAAAACCGTTGTTTAAATAATTGTTCTCATTATAATATGTATTATAAAATAATATAAGATAGTGATTGAGTTGTGACAAAAAATTTAATAATGGTAATTATATGGTAATTTAATATTGATTTCAAAACTACAAATGCTGTACAATAAATTATAATATTTATCCACTAAACATTGTTTCGTATTTTATAAAAACGATTGTACAAGTTACACTTTTGGGGACTTCCACTTTACCGCCCGGCACTAAGAGATTCCCACTTTACCACCCGCTGGACGGAAAAAGAACGATTTCCAACGCTTCAACCGAGCGCTATCAAAAACCAAACTTTCGGTGCAGGCGTGACAAAAAAATATGATCGTGTTGACCAACACGATATCGCGAATACCGTGAAGTTGAATATATTCAACTTTTTATCGTGCTGATAACTATGTTCACACCGTAGTAGTGTAGTTTACGGTTATCAATTATATTTTGATTAGAAAAAATTTTAAATAATATGTAAAAATTTGATTATCATGGTACTATGGTAGAACTTATGAATTATGATTGCCTAGTTGGTAACGTCCTGATTCGGAACGAATTGAATTCATAATTCACACGACACGACACGACAGCACGAGCAGTTGTCATTTGTGAATCCGACTTAACTGATAAATCGTAAACCAGTAACCGATAACCGGGTATAAAAATGGGTTTAAAATAACGGTAACCAATATTAGGTTCCCAAAATGTAACATAATATATATATAATATAATAATAATATGTAGATATAGATTGTGTATACACATTATTTATTTATTTTGAAACTTAAGTATCTGCGCGTAGACCTGCAGCGTCCGCGGAACAACCGTAGGTACACAATTATGCACATAATTACTATAGCACATTATAATCTATTTATCTATCACACCTATTTATTATAATTTTATACACAATAAGAATAATTTGAAATTGGGGCCCGCAGACCGATCGCCGTGAGATAGACTGAAGAATGTTATTATACTAATAATATTCTTAAGAAATACCATTTTAGTTACCATAATCCAATAATTGCAAATAATATCATAAAATACGTGCACATATTATCCATGGATATTCCGTCGCCTGAAAATTAAATTATGTAAATGCAGATTGTATTAGGTACCTATGGCTATACTATGTACAATCATACATATGAGTATATGACCAATAAGTTAAGTATTCTTATGTACATCCTATTCTTAGAAATCGTATAATTTTGTTGGAAATCAAAAATTAAAATTACTGTACTGTTATTGTATTACTGTGTCAATAGTTTCACTTTATCCGCTTGTAATGACTACACACATCAGTTTTTTTTTATTAGGTAGGTACCTATTCAAATTGCCGTTTATTATTTTCTTGTGGGCAAATATTGCCACAAGACTATATTATATTCTCGACTCTCGTACCTATGTCCAAATCGCCACATCGCATCTATTCTATATATTATATTCGCGTGGGCGCAAATCGGCACATCGCATCATATTGCTATTATGCATAATTATATTTTGTGAGCGCAAAACCCGGCGAATAATGGTCCCATTATACACAAATATTATGATTATTTTTTCAGCCTTTTTAAATATTGTATTTATTATTGAGCTGTAGTACCTCAAATAGCTTGCCACGCATTGTAATTTATATTATCATCGTTACAACTATTTTATAGGCTTTATAATGAGCAATATCTAATATTATTATCATGCAGCTCAAATAGCTTACCCTATATCTTAAAACTATATATTATACCCTTATAGAAGTTTCGCCAGAAGGGCCATAATTCAATTATATTTCTGTATATTTATATTTTATATGCAATAATATTTAATTGTTGGGCTGAGCCGTAAGTTAATATTATTTATTCCTTGCAGTGTTTGCTGTGATTAATTGTGTTGTGTATTACATAAAGTCCATTTATATTATTATACAAAAACAAAAAATCACTAAAAAACTTGTTGCCATTTATTATTTAAGTTACTCATCTCTACCATTAACTTTTAAGTCTACACACACACACACACACATACACATGTATTTACAAACACACGCATACACTAATCACACATTAGCGCTCATAAGATTTGCTCGGCGAACCTGTCCACCTCCAGCTGTTGAGTGCTGACCCAATACAAAAAAACACACAAGTACACAGGTCAAAGGGGGTGATAGGAAAATTGCAGTGACCGGGCGCACGGACTATTATTGCTTCGTTCCCGGCCCCGTCAATTATATATTATTTCATATTATGCTACATAGATATTTATTATATTATAAATATTATGTAATTTTAATGATCATCTACATAGTATACAATATTACCAAGTGGCTGATGTGGTTTGAAAAATTTATAATTTGCATAGCAGTAGTTCAGATTCAGTAATTCATTGAGGATTTGATAACCACACTATACCTATATTATATTAATTCGCAATTAATATAGTATCTAATACCTAACAGTTATAGTTTGAAATTTATTGACTTATCTGCTAACAGTTACCTATTTTTATCACGAATTCAACAGATTGAATGGGCTCTGCACTCTGTAGTGTGGTGTGGATGTACACATCACTACCTAAATATTATGCTTTCATAGTTCCAAACCATATTATTTGCCATGTGTTCTGCAATATCGCATATACTTGTAATGTGTATTTTCCAGGTGTAATTAATAATGTAAATCTATATTGTAGCCAATAAAACACGTAAGATTATTAAACAATATTAATTTGTGTCTAATGTAGAAATATATTTAGTTTCAGGACAAGGAGTGGGAAGCGGAGATAGCGGCGCAGGCTTATGCTTTTTACACTCTAAATCTTATTATTTAACCGGAGTAGTGAGTAACAAGGATCCAAATACAAATAATTCAATCGCAGTTTTTACAGAAGTTAAGCACCACATTCAATGGATTCGTGGACTGTACAATAAACATAACTAAGGCTAATAGGATTTAGGTAATTCCATAAAAAAACTTTATTCCAATTGTAATTAAAATCAATATCTGTATAAAATATAATTTAATTACTATAAGGTATTTTAGGTAACATTTTAATTTTGTGTAATAATGTTTATCAATTCATACCACCATACCAATTTTATTAATTTAAATTAAACTTAATACGTATGTCATAATACATAGGTGGTACCTACTATTAAGCTAATGCATTAGGTAAGCGTTAAAAATATATATTTTTCATCATTTTTTCATGTACAAGTTTTGCATTTTATAACTAATCGTTTCATTATTTTTGTGCTCAATTATTAAAATAATTTCCTACATTTAGGGAAGACGGAAGTACCGTTATCTACAATGTACATTCTACATAGACCACAGACTACCTACAGACTACAAAAATTGAATGTCAATGATTGTACTATCCAAGCACAAATAAATTAACACTAGTTTTTACAGACATTATGTACTTCGCATATTCAATATTTTCGCCAAGCGTTAGGAAGATGTAGCGCACTATTTGTGTTCTATCTCTGGCCCACGCGCAACATAGACAAACCGCATTTACGTAGTATAATTTTTTCTATATTTTAGTAATCTTAGAGTAAAATCACCCACTACAAAAAATATAGAGAATAATATTTTTGAGGGAATGACATATCGATTTGTCTCAAAACAATTTAAACATATTTTAAATTTACAACATTTATTTGTTTATTTTGAAAGTCAAATAACAATAAAATTTAAAATCGATAGGCCATTCCCTCCAAAATATTATTTTCTATCTTTTTTGTGATAGATGGTTTTACTCAAAGATTACTTAAAAATAGAGAAAAAGTGATTCTGCATTAATGCGTTTTGTCTATGTTGCGCGTGGAATAGAGAGAGAAAACAAATAGTGGGCTGACATTCTCTTAAGAAGACGCTACACAAGATATTAATTGTTGTCTCCGTCTTACAAGTGTAATATAGTTGACATTTAGCTCCGTTAGTTTAAAAACTAGAGTGAATTGACCGCCTATAAAATTTAAAGGTAAGATTATTATTTAGGCAATGCCATAGGTTTTTTTATTTTATTATTTTAATTTTAAAGCTCATTATGAATATTTTAAGATTTCAAAACAATTTACAATTTAAAAATAGGTACTCATAACTCGCTCTCAAATTAAAATATACCAAATAAAAATCCTATATGGCATTGCGTAGATAATAATCTTGACTTTACATTTTATAAGAGGTAAATTCACTTTTAAAGTTTAAATTTCAATTTTTAAAATAATTGTGCTAAACGTGATATACTGTCTACTGAGTGTAAAATTTGCTATGTTACGCACTTGTAAAACGGAGACTATAATAACACATACCTATTTACACATGTGAGTGCCCCGTCCTCTTATAACGATCTAATCTATTTGTATAAAAATGGATATTTGTCTGTTTGTTTGATAGTTAGAGATTCAAAAACTACTAGTTTTTCAATAAAAGTTATATCAATAGATATCTTGAAGGGCGTATATCAATTGTGCAGAAGTGACCTTTTTACCTTAAGATATCTATCGATTACTCCACGTATCAACTCTGCCGAACTTTTTTACATATTGATTCCGCCCGAATTGATACGCTAATACTAATTATTGATACGCTGAATATTTGTAAATTATTTATTTTAATAATAACAAAATGTAAAAACTTACATCTGCATTTATGTAAATGTTATTAAAATGGGTTTCATTTCAGAGTAGATACAAACTATATACGCCTAACTGTAATTATATGATAATTATTAAATAAAAAATAGATAATAGGTAGGTACCCATAAATGTACATTCTATATTTTTATGATTTTTATATTATACTACCTCAGTGGCGTAGCCAGGGGAGGGGCTGAGGGGGCTGCAGCCCCCCCCCCCGAAATGTTAAGAAAATTTAAAAATTATTTTAATGGTCTATGATATTCGATCAAAAAGTCTTAAATTACATTTTACTAATTTTAAGTTGTCATCTTTAATTAAAATAAATTAATTTATTGTATATTATTAAACCACCGCTGTGTAAAAAATTGATCAGCCCCCCCCCCGAAAAAAAATCCTGGCTACGCCACTGTACTACCTGAACAAGTGCACTCCGTTTACCGTAAAATCGGTAAAGCACAATTGAGCATAGACCTTTTTAGCAGCCCGTTAAATATACCAACTCTTTATGACTCAAACTTTGTTCAGTTCGTTATTTAATATTCGGTGTATGGTTTTCAAAAGACTGCATGTTACTTGCGTCCAGTGGCGTAATTACGGGGGGGGATTTGGGTGTCGAATCCCCCCCCCCCATGACCCTGTTTTTTTTTTTTTTGTAATCGTCTAACACATTTATGTACTTATTATGGTATATTTTATAGATTTAACAAAAATCACCCGAATCCCATAATATTATATTATTATCTAACGATATTATACGCGCTAAAAATAACTGATGGATTTTCCACATTATCGGTTAACGGTTTATCGGAATTCGGAATACTCACAATCGCAACGACTCTCCGGACTCCGACCTCCGTTACTCGTTAGTCATTTCTCATTTGGTAATAATCGGCTCATACTGTGAATTTTGTGATATATTGTCTAATTGAAGGGGTCAATGGATAAAGGTGTTAACTCACATTTTTGAAATTGTTTAAGTTAACATACACTACCACTTTTATCCATTACAACTAATGATCAATTCTTCTTATAACACGTTGGTAACCATAATATAACAATAATATGGTTACCAACGTGTTATAAGAAGAATTGATCATTAGTTGTAATGGATAAAAGTGGTAGTGTATGTTAACTTAAACAATTTCAAAAATGTGAGTTAACACCTTTATCCATTGACCCCTTCAATTGTGTGTTTTGTGTGTTTTCTGAATTAAATTAATACATTATAGTGATTCGTTTTCGAATGAAAGTGCAACACAAATTACGATTTTTTATTTAATATTTATTTATTATTCGTTAATTATTTTTAAAATAAAACAGCGTAAAATTATAATAGAATTTTTTATTTCTAAAAATGGAAGCTAAAAGGAAAAAAGATGATAATACTAAAAATACACTTTTAACATATTTTTCAAAAAAAAGTCGTAATAATAAAGAAAGCTGTGATGATGTAAGTACCATATTACTATGATCAATTTATATCTTGTTTTTATAACTCCAATTTTTATTAATTTTATACATTTTAAAGGATCATCTAAATCAAACTAAAACTAATGACCCAGAGACATAGAATATTGTATTGTTAGTAGATCAGCCTTCATGTTCGACATTAAAACAAGTAATAATAAATATTATCTAGAAGTATAATTTAGTGTAGATTTTATATAAAAAATTAGTTATTGCATAGTGCCAACTAAGAATACTATTTGCTTAATTGTGTTAATGCTTTAATGCATTGCTAAATACTGCTTTAAATTTTGATTTTTGTTATTTTCCTCAGGATGAAATTATTGATAATGAATTGGAAACTAATTTTAGATCAAATGATATAGGGCTTTTTACTAATTGTTATTGTACACTTACTGATGCTGATAAAAAGCTTGTAAGTTAAATATAGTAGTGTAAGCTAGCCACTAGTAAACTATTTTGCATACTAAATCCATTATTTTATTTATATAGTATATACAATATTGAATATTGTACTAACTAATAAATATAATTTGATTATTTGCTTTATTTTTAATATAATATTATAGGTGCTTAGAAATATGTGGGTACCAAATGTAAATTATGAGTTTCCATTGTTGGAAAAATATAAAGCAAGAGGTCTGAAATTTCAATATAAATGGTTCACAGAATTTAATTGGCTTGTTTATTCAGAAATTAAACAAGGAGTTTTTTGCAAATACTGTTTGCTTTTTGCTAAATATGGCGGTATTGGTGGCCAGCCTCTGGGGCAACTAGTTACAACTGCTTTTTCAAACTGGAAAAAAGCAAAAGAGGTGTTAAATTATTTTCTATGTATTTAATTATTTTAATTATCTATTATTGATATCTTTTGTTTATATATTTTATAGATTAGTTATATTATATGCACTTTTAAAATTATTATATTTTCTGTATTTAATTGTATTACGTATTCTTATTAATTTTAGACATTTCGAAATCATTCCAAGTTGAAATACCATTTATCGTCTGTATTAGATGCTGACCATTTTTTAACTATACTTGCCCATAAACAAGTTACTATAATTGAAAAATTAGAAACAAATAGGACAGAACAAATTAAATTGAATAGAAGTCGCCTAATTCCAATATTTGAATGTGTCATATTATGTGGACAACAAGAAATTGCACTCAGAGGACATCGCGATTCTGGAAAAATAAACGGTAACTATTAGAATAGAACTTGTTAATATGTACTGTATTTTACTATTTTATATTTTAATAATGTTGAGTGGTCGAGTCAATGATATCTTAATTTATTAGTGGTTATTAAATTGTATAAACTTAAAACTTGATTTTTATTATTGTAGAATTTGAAAATCAAGGTAACTTTCGGGCAATTTTAAAGTATAGATCCCGTGGTGATACTTTTTTAAATAGTATTATAGAAGAAGAAAGAGGTTACAAATACATATCACCAACAATGCAAAACGAAATTATTTGTATTTGTGATAAATTAATTTTAAAAGAAATAGTTGGGAAAGTAAATGCTGCTGAGGGGTTTACTGTTTTAGCTGATGAAACAACAGATATTGCTACAAAAGAACAACTGACATTATGCGTTCGTTTTATAGACAACAACAATATGGTTAATGAAAGTTTTCTTCAATTTGTTATTATTCACAGTTTAACGGGAAATGACCTGGCATCTGCTATAATAAATGGTAATGGTTTTTAAAAACAATCATTAAAGTAATTTATTGATAATTGCATACTAGTTGTAATGT
Source organism: Sitobion miscanthi (assembly GCA_008086715.1). Classification (NCBI taxonomy): domain Eukaryota; kingdom Metazoa; phylum Arthropoda; class Insecta; order Hemiptera; family Aphididae; genus Sitobion; species Sitobion miscanthi. The sequence goes on from CM017800.1 coordinate 531,763, forward strand.
GTTTTGTGTTCTCAGGTTTAAAAAGTTGTGGTATTAATTGTGAATATTTAATTGGACAAGGGTATGATGGTGCATCAAATATGAGTGGAAAATACAAAGGAGTCCAAGCAATAGTTAGAGAAGAATATCCTAAAGCCATATATGTCCATTGTGCTGCACACACATTAAATTTAGCAGTTTCAAAAGCATCAAATATTCAACCAATTAGAAATTGTCTCAGTATTATTGAAAAACTTTACGACTTTTTTAATACCCCAAAACGTAACAATGTGCTTTTGAATTGTATTAAAAATGCAAATGAAACACCAAATGCTAAAACATTGAAGAGGCTATGTGCTACGCGTTGGATACAAAGATATGATGCTGTCAATGATTTTGCTGAACTGTTTCCATTTGTCATGGATGCTTTAGACAATATTTCAATTTCTCATGACTTATCAGGAACAGATGCCTCTATACTGTCTAAATCAATTGACTCGGAATTTATTATATCACTTCAAGTTGTTAAAGTAAATCAATAGCTATATGGTTACCTATAATTTCCTGTAAATTATTTTTATAATTATATTTATGTAATTTTAGTTATTGTTTTCGTATGGCTTACCTTTGTGTAAGCAATTACAAAAAATAAGGATTGATCTGAAAGAAGCAGTGGAACTTTCTAATGATGTTATAAAGAATTTAGAACTAATAAGGGCCAACGCAGAAGAAGAGTTCCATAAACTATTTTTACAGGCTGAAGTGAGTGTTATTTTCAAAAACTAATTATTAATTAACAATAATATTATAAATGTATTATTTACAAATGTAATACATTTTTTTTTTTAGGTTATGGCTTCTGTATTTGAACTTGAACTAGCTGTAAAAAGAATTACAAAAAGGCAAGCAAATAGAGGAAATCCTTGTTCAGATAATGCAAATTTAGATGTTGAAGAATACTATAGGATTACAATTTTTATTCCATATTTAGAGTTTTTTATAAGCGAGTTGACTGAAAAATTTTTATCCCATGCATCTATTTTTAATGGTAGCTATTTAATTATTATAAAATTGTAATTTCTTTGCACTTTGATTTGAAAATTTTGTAACATTTTAATTAATTATTTGATTTAACCATTCTATAGGATTTGAATGCTTATTTTCTAAACATGAGCTTACTGAAAAAGATGAAGTTGAATTTACTGAATTAATTAAATTTTATTCCCCAATGGTGTCTAATGATTCTTTGGTTGAATTAAAACTGTGGCGAACCAAGATACTGAAAGAATACCTAACACCGGTCTTGAGGCACTAGATATTTGTAATAAAGATATCTACCCCAATATTTATTTTCTCCTTAAAGTTCTATGCACATTACCAGTGTCAACATCATCGCCAGAACGTATGTTTTCAACTCTTAAAAGAGTGAAAACATATTTAAGAAACACAATGTCTGAGGTTTGAATCTCAATTAAAATATATTCAATATTTTTCATAATATACTTTCTGTGGTAGAGACTAGAGATTTATTTTTTTGTTCCGCAGAATCGATTAAATGGTCTTGCTATGTTGGCTGTTCATAGAAATGTCAAAGTTGACCCTGAAGAAGTGCTTAATGAATTAGCATTAAGACCACGTAGAGTGGATCTTTTATTGTAATTTGTTATGTAGTATCTAGGACCTACGTAGTACCAATAAAGTTAATGTTTAAATGTACCTACATATTTTGTTATTATTTATTTTATTGTATACAATATTGTGTACTTGTATTGAGAAGTGTTTATTGCTTATATGATATAAAAAAATATTGAGGAGGAGGGGGGGGGGGGGTAAATGGTGAAATTTACAAAAATTTCATCCCCCCCCCCACAACCATGACCAAATTACGCCACTGATCGTGGTGTATGTATGTATATAGAGAGTTCGGCAGAAGTACATAACATATTATTATTGTGCAACAACTGTATCGATTACACGCGATTATTATTATTTAATTAATAACATTTATATATAATATTATAACTAGGGTTGCCAACCGGCCGGTATTTTCCCGGCCCGGCCGGTATTTCACATATTTAGACTTAAAAAGCCGGTTGCCGGTATTGACCTATAAAAAGCCGGTATTTTCAAAGTAATAATATTGTAAAATTATAAAAACCCAGTAATTCCACCTGATCGAGAGTTTTGATATTATATATTAATATTTTATCATTTTTATGAAATTGATTATCACATGTTACTGTCAATAAATCGTATACCTATCTTAATGACTTCAGATATCTATCGTCCTTTTGACATTTTTATGAGTACTATGATTAGTATGTACCTTGTTAGTTGTTCCTATTATGCCGTTCTCGTTGGTGAATATGTGATAGACGATTCATAATAGAGTTTAGTTTCGTTATTCTGTTCGGACTGTTCGGTAGTACCTATTAATTTTACATTGTATATACTTGATTGAAAAATTATACGCATTTTTAAAATGAACGAAAATGAAACGAAAAAAAGAATTCGTAATTGTGTTTTTAACGATGAATGGTTAAAAGATCAAATATTTTCTGATTGGATCGCTAAACACAATAACCCTAATAAAGCACGATGTATATTATGTCAGACAGTTTTTAGTGTTAAGTATGATGGCGTTAAAGCTGTAAAAACACATCAAGAATCAAAAAAACATGAAGAATCCGTCAATTCTATAAATAAATCGTCCACTATAAAAAAGTTTTTTCCTACAAAGAATGATAAAGATGAAGACAAAATAGCAGCCGTTGAACTGAGTAAGTGTTTTCATGTAGTTAAACACCATCATAGCTATCTTTCCAGCGATTGTGGAGTAAAATTAGAGTCGAAACATTTCTCAGATTCAACGATAGCTAATAAAGTCCACCTGGGTAGAACGAAAATGGAAGCTATCGTCAAAAATGTACTATGTCCGTTCGCTATTGAAAAAGCAGTAATAAAACTCAAATGTCCTACTCCTATTCCCTTTTCTATATCTACAGACGCTTCAAATAAGGGAAATAGAAAATTTTTTCCATTAGTGGTTAGGTTATTTAATTTTGAAGACGGAGTGAAAGATTACCTTTTAGACTTTTACGAGGAACCAAACGAATCTTCACAGTCAATTTTTGACACGATTACTTCTGCAATTGAATCTCTTGGCTTAGATATAAAAAATATAACAGCTTTTGGTGCCGATAATGCCTCTGTTAATTATGGAAAACATTGTTCGGTCTTCGAAAAATTAAAAAATAAAAAATCCAATATAATTAAAGCTAATTGTAACTGTCATGTGATTCATAACGCAGCAAAGCATTCCATGAAAGTTATAAAATACGATGTAGAAACGTTGGTATTAAAAGTTTTTAATGAATTTTCTATGAGCTCCAAAAGAGTAGATGAACTTAAAGAATGTTTCGAATTTGTACAACAGGACTATCATAATGTATTGCGACATATTCCGGTGAGATGGCTGAGTTTGTTTAATGCCGTGGACCGATTAATTTTAAATTGGAATGCAATTAAAACTTATTTTATAAAAAAAGGAAAAAATGAATGTGATAAAATCATATGGACATTTATTGAAGATCAGAAAAATGAACTTTCTGAACAGTTAACTTTAAGAGAATGTTACATTTGGTTTGTTCATCATGTGTTGTCCATTTTTCAAAAACATATTTTAATATTAGAAAAAAATAATTTAAACGCTCCAGAAGTCTATGATGTAATGTTAAGTTTAAGATCTCAAATTTTAAATCGTAAAAATGATAATTTCTTTGGAATTGCAGTAACTACACGATTACCTAATCTTACTAGCAAAGAAAACGATGCATTTAAATCTGATGCTCTACATACTTACAAACGTGCATTAGAATACCTCGAAAAATGGTTTGATTATGAAAACTCTCCATTCAAAATGTTTTCGTGTTTGAAATTAAGTGAATTACCTAAATTAACAGATTTACTCGATCTGGCCAAATTAATTAAGGTTCATGTCAATGGAGATGAACTGTATGAAGAGCTTAATTTGATAAAGTTATTACCAAATGATATCCTAAATAACACAGAATTCACTAGTTCGGAAAAATGGGTAAAATTTTTCCAATCATCTACTGCACAATTAAAAAATATTAAACAAATTGTACAGTATGTATTCTCGGTGCCGTTGTAGCAATGCATTTGTTGAACGCGTTTTTAGCCACATGAATAGTTTGTGGACAGATGAGCGCAATCGATTAGGAATTGATACAGTTAAAGCCGAACTAGTCATAAGAAATAACATAACATACAATTGTTCAGAGTTTTTTGATCAAATACAAAATGAAAAACATTTATTAAACGCCGTGAAAAATGCCGCTAAATATAAATTTAAAAGTTTACAATAGTTTATTTATAATAGTTATTATAATAATTTATAAGTTTATAATATTAAAGTTTAACATAATGTAATACTAATATTATTAATTTTTTTATTTTAACGTATGTAATTAATTATATTATTCGTCATTTTATTATATTAATATTAAAAAATGATGACCTTTTTTTTTTTTTTTTTTGTACACTTGGGCCGGTATTTTTTAATTCCAAAGTTGGCAACCCTAATTATAACAGATATCGCGTTTCACATTCCTCATTAGAAAAATAGGAAACGCGCTTTCGGTTATATCAGCAGTCGTCCGACTCGTCCACGATATCTATCGTAATCAATATTAATCGTCACGTCGAGCGTCGATTCCTGACTAATCACGAAGACACGGACGTTGAGAACTCCAGTGCACCATTATAATACAATATATATATGTAACCAATAACCATATATAGGTACCGTGTTATTGACTATACAGGCACTGCGGCGTTATCGACTATATGGGCACTGTGTTATCGACTATAGACGGTCCTGGTGATAAGTGGTGCTCGTTTTAGTTTTCACGTACAGATGTTGTCGTGTTGAGTGTTGTTGATACATATAATTCTATGTTATATAATAGTACGCGTGTATGTACGCGCTGCAGTCTCGCGGTCGCGGATTGCTGACATCGCGTATGGATTCCAGTCGCTTCCATTTATTAATTATTATTTATTTTACTCGACTAGTTCACACGGCTACGAAAAAAAAAAACACTGTCGTTGCAAATCGACCGCAGCCACTGTCGACGGCGATACGCGACAAATACGAACGCTGTACAGACAAAACGGACAAAAAATGAGATTCTTTCCACACCGAAGAAACCGTCGCGTAATCAAGATTCGGATCACGACGGTCCTCGGCGATTCGTCAAACTCGCCACCACCACTGCGACTTGGTGTGTGTGTGTTTTTTTTTTATTATTAATTTAACATTATACGAAGATCGCGTACAGGCGTGATGGTATAAAACACTACTTTGTATAATAATAATAATAATATTATGACCGCGCGTACCGGTCGACAAACCCATTCGGAATCGTTTATTATTTTAAGATCGTAAAACTGTATAATTTACCACCGGCTGTCTGCGCCTATGGTGATGATGTATATTATTAGTGCATCGACACGTCTTCAAAACATTACAAACCTACACGACTGACGAGTGCTGTGGCTGCGGCCCATATAATATCATGCGAGTTGAGCGCATCGCACAGCCAGTTTAAAAAGGGTCGCGTGGCATTTTCACTCGCTGTCGCGACGACCCCTGTCCCTGGGGAATCACTGACCCAATTGAGTTCTAATTCTAGTCGAGTTGATCTCTTTTTTTTTTTTTTTACGAGACCGCACATAACTATACTGTGCCCGTGTATGATGCAGTACAGGCGTAGCAGGTATTCGTGTTGCCCACTCCGCGGTAGTCCGGTCGGCTGTTGGCGCTGCGTCAACAACGTTGACCGGTCGTGCGCTGATCGCGGTCCTTCGCGTACCCTCCGAGAGACCAAGACGTAAATAGGTACGCTTTTTGTGATAACCCGAAAACCTCCGACGAGTGACCAAATAATATTTTATACTATTATCATCACACTGTCTCTGACCGAAATTATAAAAATATCGTACGTCGAAACGTTGAGGGGAAGGACGCGCCCAGCAATACAATATTATAATACTAAACACGCGGGTAAGAGCAGAATGTAATAATATTATATTATTATAGAACAATACCATAAACACGATCATACGCCACGCGTGTAAAAGTACAATATTGCATATAGTTATTGTTATTGAAGATAAAAACAATAGAATTATTATCGATTTTTTAAAAGGAAATTCCTACAAATAAATGTTAACACTTTTTTTTTTATCATCATACATATATTATTTTATACACATTTCATTATATACATTGATACAATACATAATATTATAAATTTAACCTATAAACAGTTGATCTATTTATTTTTCAATATTGTAAATTCGGCTCTTAACCGTTTCGGCCGGATGAAATTCGGTCAAACAAACGCGGGGTCTGTAAAAAGGGGATTTTTTGAGGACTCGCGGCTTGCGCCACGGTGGCTAACAGGGTATTGAGGGGGGGGGGGGGTTAAGGGAGGGGGGAAATGATACTTTATGGGGCGGCGGGCCCACGAGCTGAGGTCCTCTCTCAGCCCATCATTGCTAGTATCGGCGCGGTTAGAGACATGGAGTGGAAGCGGACCGGTTCACAATGGTGTCCTGCTGCGGGGTTGCCGGTGGCGGTCCGGTTTGTTGGCTTCTTTTTTTCGCCAAAAACTCGGCCATCCTGGCCATGTCCCGTTTTTTTCTTCTGCTCATCCCTGTTGATTTTTGTTTGTCTGTAGCGCAGGGATTCGGGCGGACCAGGCAGCAGGTCCCGGTTTCTCCCGCTCCGGTTTTATCTCCCTGCCCGCAGTTTGCTCTCTCAGTCAGCGATGTGTTGGTGGTATCAGGATGGTTCGTGGGCGGGGTGGGGGACGGGTTCCGCATTCGTATATTTGGGTGTACGTCTGTCGTGCGGTCCTCCCACCCGCGGACGTACGCCGCCCATAAGCCAGAGTCCTGGCGAAGTTCTTCCAACGCCAAGCGCCTTGTCCTCTCAATCGCCAAATCCTGCTTGCTTAGCAATTCTCGAAGTACTCGATTCTCTACAACTGCGTCTTTATACAGTTCTATAGAAAGCATGCAATCATGTTAAGTCATTTTCAACTAAAAATGAATACTCAATATAATTTAATTATGTCATGAAAAACAATAACCTTCTATTGATTTCGATTGCGTCGTATGCAAGTTTTCTGCTTCGAAACACTGGTTTTCCGCGTCATTCTATTAATGCAGATAGGTAATATTATACAACTTAGTTTATATTACAACGTAGGTTTATTTTATGTACCATATTAAACCTGGGCTATACGCTAAGTTTAGGTAAGACACGCCAAACTATTGCATTATAATATAATATTTATAGGTACCTACCTCCAATTCCTCTTTTATATTTTGCAGCTCATAATCAGTGGATGGTTTCTTGTACTTTGAAAATACATAGTAAGTTAATCCGGCGACACCAATCAATGACATGCCGGAAATAAATTCAATTGATAAATGCATTTTCGAAAAAAGATTCAAAATTACGATCAAAATTCTGTCAAACGCGTAACAAAACAATAACTGTATACTTTGTTTATTCGTAGACCGTAGTTATGTATATAATATAATATCATGATGTTATATTTTGATATCTAAACAATTAAACCAGATAATATATTACAACAGACTGCATTATAATAATATAATTATTATCGTTTAATTTATAAAGTCTTGGTTTGTATCGAACTGCATGCACAAAATATTGTTACGAAATCTGTATATGAATGATGCGGCCATGTCTGATAGATGTGTACCACCACTGTTTTTTTATGGCTTAGACAATATTATTATAATTTTTCGTGTCAAGATGATGTCTCCAAAAAGTAAAAACTACGTTTTATTGCATAAGAAAATGCAATCAAATATTATCGCATAATATGTAAAATATAATGTTATAGATAAAATTCCACTCGCAACATAATTCGTCTGCGGGCCGCCGATATACCTACGCAATAATATTGCTATTTATTATAATAATATAATATAAAATATAATCATGGTACATAATATTTTGCTCGCAGCCCGCCTGCCGATTTACCCGCCTACCCATAATACCTATTATGTGTATCGGTTAGGTTTACAGCGCGCTCGTGACCGCATCTGCAGGATTTGTCCGGTCCGGTCTCCGTCCGAGCTCCCCCGAACTATTTTATTATCATTATTGTATACCTATATATCCAGTGACCAGAGTATATCTATACCTATACCTGTATACATGTTAATATAATGCAAGACGAATATAATAATAATAACATAGTTGCGTCCCAAAACAAAGTATATATTCCAGGTAGTACATTTGACCGGTAACTTGCGTCCCGTGAGTCTGCTATATAATTATTATCGATATTATCCTCTAAAATCACTAAAATCGATAAATCGATATTTTCGGAACGAAATTAGATTATAAAAAAAGGTATACCGGGACGCAAATAGACTATGACCTTTTTTTGCTGGACGCAACTCACCTACTGATAATAATTTCGAAAGTTGTTTTTTGAAATCTTTTTAAAAAAAATTAATTTGCTACTATATGGTTAACTATGTGTACTTAACTGTTAATTGAAAAAATATTCTGAACAATATGATACATCGGTTATTGTTTAATAAAAAGTCGGCGGAATCAACATAAACAAATATCCGGCGGAATCGATAAAATCCCATCTTGAGACATGGATAGTGTTTATAGCTTATTTTTTTAATACCCATCGGTAGGTAAATGGCGCAGCAAGTGAGGTGCAAAAGGGTCTTTAGCACCCTAAATTCTAATTTAACACCCATGGTTTTTTATGTCTAACTAGTAACTATTATTATAGTGAAATATCATCAATTTTATGTTTTTAAAATATGAAATATTACCGAAAAAATCAAAACTATTATATGGCCTGTATGGTAATATGGCCTATGGGGAGGGGGGCTTGAGTCCTCCAAAAAACTTTAGTCAATTTGCGCCTATGTCCACCGGGAAACTCCCGGTATCCAGCCTGCCCAGATGATTATATAAATATTAAATTCACTATAATAGGTAGTTGCAGCAAAACAAACTCGTACTTCTCCTATTGGGTTACCCGGAAATCAATAATTTTGTTTTTAATAATTGAAAATAGGTATTACCTACCTATATTGTTGATGAAGTTGCAGCAGTGCAGTAAATTTTTATTTTAAGAACCCTATTTCTACTGATTTCAGTGATTTTATTTCTTCCGAAATTCCTACTGATTTTCACTTTTCAGTACCTACCACCGTCCACCTCCCTATTTTCCATGATAAATTAAATATTCTATGATTGTTTAATTTATCATGTTATTTACTATTTACTTCGGAAGTAGGTACTAATCATAGACGTATAAATGTATAATATAATAATTATGGTACTATGACCAACCTAACTAGTTATAGTAAAAGTACTAGTTACTAGTTTAAGTATTTAACTATATTAGTTATATACTAGTTAACTTAGTTTATAGGTCTATTATAGACCTATAATTAATATTTAGTAGTTAGTAATATAATAGACAAAAGTGCAATATGCATCAAGCATTATTTACCTACCGTTTTTTTTTAAATTTTTGTAGGTAAATTTATTTGTATTGTATATTAATTTACATTGCTTCATCTGGCGACACTGAACTTACTATCAATTTGGATTATCAAAATAAAAATTATCAAACGGTGTTACATACTTACGAGTTTCATTATTAAAGTAATAAATATTAAATAATAATTCTGAATAGGTAACTCATATAATAGTTGTATATTCTAGACAGTGGCTAGTACCTACTAACCAGTACATTTTGATTTATAGTACTCTAGTTAAAGTTAGATCACAGAATAAAACTTATTATCGAATCGTAGAAGAAAGAAGTAACATTTTTAACTGAGTTTAACGAAAGTATTCCAAAATGAATGTTCTACTACAGGGGATGAAAAATTTAGTACTTAATAAATCGCGTAAGTGTTATCTTAAACTATTAATTTGAACGTTTTAAATTAACAGTCAGAATTTTGTTCTCATACTGTTTAGTGGGAGAAACGACTAGGTGTATGGCATCGCTTTATCAAATGCACAAGACCGGCCCACACAAAAAGCCAATGTTCAAACGGAATCCGTTGGGTGACAATCCATTTTTAAAAGGTGTTATACTCAAAACACTGATAAGAAAGCCAAAGAAACCAAATTCGGCCAACAGAAAGTGTGTTTTGGTACGATTGAGCAATGGCAAGGAAATGATTGCTTATATACCCGGTGAAGGGCACAATCTACAAGAACACAACGTTGTATTAGTGCGTAATGGGCGGTGTAAAGATTTACCTGGTGTAAAAATAACGTGCGTTAGAGGAAAATTTGATTTACCACACGTTGTGAAAAAAACACAAACAAATTCTTAAGTCTATTAGTATTGTATCATTTTCATTTTCAATTTTTTTTTTTTTTGTATATTAGTCATTAATAAAATTAGATTATAAATTATAATATTAATTCATTTTATTTTATTTTACACATGTTTGATATTACAGTTTATGGTTCAATATTCTCAGTACAGAAGTTTCAAAACAAAGCACTTAGTTCTAATGTAACTTTTTCCATTTTTTTTGGAGCAAGTTCAGTTATAATTTTTAATGGTGGCGGTGGTCTGATTTTACGGCCAAAACGACCAGTTTTTCTTTGCCACAATCCAGACCGAGGGCGATTACCCAATTCACGATTACGATTTGGACTGCCAATGTGTTCCTTGAAGTGATTTGCATTTGATATTTGTCCTGAAAACCGATAATTAATGATTACACCCATAAATCTTATAAAATAATTTAAATTTAAATTTGAATAATTAGGTAGATTTAATTTAATATGTTGTCTTAGTTAAATATTTGACGATTTCCTTAATATCAGATATTACATTATCTGCAAGGTAATTTTGTTTTATGTTCTATAGTCAAGATAAGTAGGTTCGCCTTATTCATTGTTATAATTGATGACAAAATAATAAATAGAATATTGACATAAGTTTTATAATAATTGAAGACTTACCAATCGATGCCATACAATGTTTAGAAAGAGATACTTGTAATTTCGATGGCAATTGAATAATGACTCTGTCGTCGACTTGCCTCAATATAGTAGCTGTTGATCCAGCTGTCATTACATAATGTGCACCTTCGCCTGGCATCTTTTCAATGCAGTGTACTTTTGTCCCCTTAGACAATGCACCGAGTGGATATGCATCTCCTTCATTTGGATTAACTATAAGTGGGTATGTCAGTGACAAAAAGTTTTAGTGGAATATAAACATAAAATAATGAATTACAATATACCTGGAATACGGGGAATGTAACCAGATGTGACCAACATATCTCCAGGTTTCATATTAACTGTTGCAATAATATATTTTAATTGTGTGCCACAACCAACCAACGCTATTTTAGCTGTTCGACAGCCACAGTCCATTATCTCTAAGACGCGGTCAATTCGGGGAGCATCGTGTTCACCAGTGGGTCCAAATCGTTTTAAATCAACCCAATGGTATTTCTGTTTAATACCACCACCTAAACCCTTGACAACGACTCGGCCTGGAAATTAAATGATTAAAAATCTAGCACTTGTTTATTTATATATTTTGTAAATTGTTATAAATACCGGTGAACGGATCTCGGCCCGCTAAGTGTTTATTGTTCAACGGTTTCACGGTGTACTTCTCAGGCCATTCGATTTCCCGTCTGAAGTTTCTGGATTTCGGACTGGGCAACTCCATGTGTGTGAAATTCCACTTGTGCCTCACCACATTAAAAAGAACCGAATGTATGGTCTTCAATTTCGTAGGATCAAATATAGAGAAACGCAAAGACGGCGCTAAAAATGACACTGACATTTTTTCACCTTATGACTGGATAAATATTATTTAAAGTTACTGTTACATTAAATAACAGGCTCCAAACCCGCGCCTCTTATATTACAAAAAAAAATTAACAGAATTAAAATTTATTTTTTTAAATTATCAGATTAATGATTATAATATAATAAATATTATAGATTCCAAGATTGATATCACGAAATTAATACATTATCAATTCTGAATTCAGCATGTGTGCAATGATAATACAATATACTTGAATAACCAAAGAGGTATGATATGATGCATTATTACTTCTTTGACAATGATAAAGCGATTTTACTGCAAATTACAATCAACATAATATTATAAACATTTTATTTAAATTCTGATTCCTGAATATCATGGTTCTTGGTGATCTTGTAATTTAATAATTAATTTATCTGCCGCAGATTAGAAAAAACCGAAATTGTGTTATTCCGCTTCTTCTGTTGAGTGTTTAATTAATTAATTTCTTTTAGATTTTCTCCTTATTAACAATGGCTCTGAACTACAGTTCCATCGACGATAACGATGCCTTTTCGTTCAGGAATCTTGAAAGGTTTGGAAGTTTTATTTATTACTCAACTTATTATTATTATTAACAACATTAATTTTATCTGTATAATTACGAATCCAACTCCATTTAAACTTCGATACCTAGTCTTATAATTTATAAATAAGACAGTTAAATAAATTCTTACTACCTACTTATTAAACTATTATAGGTGGGTAAGCACTTTGTTATGTATCTTTTTGCATATGGTTAAGAATTTTATTGAATACAGATATTTTAATTTTATGTTTGGTAATGTTTATACAACTTTGAAATTACTATACAATAATGCATGTTAAATAAAGAATAGGTAATATTCTTATTAATTATCGACATAATTGGGATATTTAGAAGTGATGTCATTGATGACAATGTTTGAGGCTAGGCAAGTTAATGATTTTTTTTAACTCAGTTAAGTTTAGTTAATATGCACTAATAACAAAAAGTTAAAAGTTAATTTTACTTTACGTTAACTCAGTTAAATTCAAAGTTAATACACACTTATTGTTAACTTTTTATTAAGTTAAAAAAAGTTAATTTGTTTATACAACGTGTACTTAATTTTTTTCTAACCCAAAACTAAATTATAGACTATACAGTATTTCCATATAAGTTAAATTCCAATGATATACATTTTTAACTTAAAACAATTTACGATACATATTTTAGATTCTGAGTGGAACGATGAATGTATTGATTTTACAATGATGTGTGTTTTTATTTTTTTTTGTGTCTGTGTACACGATAAGTAGTCAAAATAATGCTTTGATTTTTAACTTCAGTATCTTTTTCGATTGGAAAGTGAATATCGTTGGTGCATTGGGAAGGTCAAAATTTTAAATTCCCAGTAATTTTCAAAAGCACCAAGAAAAATTAAGGAAAAACGGGACTTTTTACGCAAAATCGATTTTTCACAAAATTGATTTTGGTTTTTGTTGTAACTTTAAAACAAATGACCGTATATACATGCAATTTTCACTGGTTGTTTATATTTTCATTTTCTATACACATTACAATTTTCAAAATATTTTGATTTATTTTGAACTGGACATTTCATTTTCCTAAAAATATCAAAACAATTTTATTTGTTGGTTAAAAAAGCTTGAAAATTTAATAGAAGGCTCTTAGATTATTGTTTCAAAGGCAGATGAAAAAAATTAAAAATCCTTAGTCACAGTTTTTATTTATAAGCATTTAAAGTTCAAATCTTGACAAAATACGGAGAAATCACGAAAATTAGCAATTTCCTTAGTTTGTTGTAATTCAAAAATGAATAACTGTAGATACATGAAAATTTAACTGAATGTTTATACTAGCATTTCCTATACACCATACAATTTTGAAAATATTTTGACTCTTTGAGCTGTTTACGGGCATTTTCAGTTTTCAATTTTTTTAGTTTTTTTTTTCTATAAATATCAATAAACTTTTTTCTGTTGGGCCAAAAAGTGTAAAAATTTAATACAAGGCTCCTGATCTATTTTTACAATAGCAGTTGAAAAATATTAAAAATACATAGGTACAATTTTTTTTTATAAGCATTTAAAGTTTAATTTTTGTCAAAATTTAATAATAATTTTGTAATTAAAAATGTATAAAATGTTCAACTTTTATAGCTAAGGATTCAAAATTGAAAACAAAGTTCTACGTAAATAGTTTATATATAAATTACTTTATTCATAATAATATCATCAAATATACTTGTTGATATCATAGGCTGACTGACCGTTTTCGCTCAGAATCGTTTTTCTTATACAATGATATTATATCATTGAATTCAAATTTAACATCATCCATTACAGTGACCCACTTGTAACCTACTATACAGCAGAGCAACATCCACTTACCCACCATTTTGACATGAAAACGAAATAGACTGAAATAGTGAAATATAATTAAATTAAAAACAAAATAAATCAACTTAATTTACTTCTTAAAATGAAAAATTAACTCGTTAATTTCACGTTAATTAAAAAAGAAATCTAGTAAGTTAACAGTTAAGTTAAGTTAATGAAAAACTAAAAGTAACTACCTAGTTAAGTTAAAAAGTTTAAATTAAATTTACTTTTAAACTAAACTTTTTAACTCATTAATGCCCAGCCTTGACAATGTTAATTGATCAAGCATTTTAAATAGGTACCTATGTAACTTAAAGTGAGTAACCGATATATAAGCCAATCAGCACTTAAATTGGATTAGGTTCTTTGCTTGGTATGATTATGCTTAAATGGATGTCACACCCGCATGTGTTGTCTCCTTCTTACAAATGTACAACATAGTAAAAACTGTTTTGCGCGGGTCAACTTTTATCTTTCTGTGTTTGTAGTAGTAGCTCCAAAATGTCTGAACATATAGGGTGGAAAATTATTTATGCAACAGCGTGCCCATATTTTAAATAACATAAATACAATAAAAGTTATTTCCTTCTAAACATTTGGTTTTTTTGGTTTTCTTTTATTTGCTTATAAACAATGATTGGATAGGGCTATTAAAAAAAAGAGCACGCTGTTGCACAGATAAAGTTCTTTTTTACGTGTTGTGAAAAATTGGTAGTTCTACAACAAATTTGGTGTGAGAAAAGTTGTCCCACGCAAAACAGTTTTTGCTGTATTGTACATTTGTAAGACGGAGACAACACATATGAGTGTGACATCCTTTTAAACAAATTTAGATTTAACTTGAAATACCTACTTCAAATAACATTTTATAAAAATGTACAAAAATAAATGATGGCACTGTTTGCCATTCCCAAATAGTTATCGTTTGATAGAATCAAAAGTAGGTACTGATTAAGCACTAACACCACGAGCGTATCCTGTCGTAATGATAAAAACGAAACAAATACTTCCGAAAGTGAATAGAATTAAGATGATAAATTTAATTATTACTACCTACATCTACATTTATATTGAACTTTTAATTAATTTTTATTAGATACTTTGTATGCAAAAATAATTTTTTTGTAATAAAATTCCTGTTTTATTTTTATTTGATAAATTACTTATAGTACATAAAAAGTATACCCTACTTAAAAATATACATATTTGTATGTATGATTCAATTTATTAGGTTAATAATTCTATTAAAAGTAAAGTGTGGGCGCCACGCTTATAGTGTAGTAATCGTGTTGCGTACTATATATGTAGGTTAAGAACTTTGGAAAAGCCTGAGTATTGTTGGCTTTATAAATTTGAACTGTAAGAAAATAATAATAAGTATTTTTTGTAAAATGTTTGCATCCATTACAAATATTTATTTTTTTAACAAACATTGTGTTGACAAGAGTTTAATTTGTCTATAAATTTGTTTAAATTTGTATTAAATTAAGTAGATCATCTTATTTTTTTATTTACTTCATTCTTGTAAAAATAAATAAATAATTTTTATTCAATTTTGTTATTATAGAAATGCAAAAATTGAAAAAATGGGGCTCAAAATGCCGAGTTTCCGAAAAACTGGTACTACAATTGTGGGTGTAACTACTCGTGATTGTGTTATTTTGGCTGCCGATACACGTGCTACATCTGACACAATAGTTATGGAAAAAAATTGTGAAAAAATTCATTATATTGGCAAATACATGCAGTATGTTAACTTGAAAAGAAATAAAATTTTATAACTAATACATATGAATTATTTTAGTTGCTGTGGTGCCGGTACAGCAGCAGACACTATGCAAGTTACTCGCATGGTATCTGCCAATGTTTCTTTGCAAGCATTCAAGTTTCCTGATGAAATGGTTCCTGTTGCATTCGCTGCTAGGTCGCTTCGTCAGTATCTCTTCAAATACATGGTAATTCAGTTTATATTTTATGATATGTTATTGTTTATCTTATTTATTATTAATTTGTATTTGATTTTAGGGATATGTTTCAGCCGCTTTAATTTTAGGTGGCATTGATAACAGTGGTGCACATTTATACTCAATTTATCCTCATGGTTCAATTGATAAATTACCTTACATATCTATGGGATCAGGAAGTATGGCAGCCATTTCTGAACTTGAAAGCCGCTGGAATGAAAATCTAACAGTAATAACAGCTTTGTTTTTTAATTGTTTGCTTGAACTGAAAACCTTTAAGCAGATTGCTTGATTGTATTCATTTTTAGGAAGAAGAAGGCATGAAACTGGCGTGTGATGCAATTTTGGGTGGTGTATTTAATGATCTTGGTTCCGGAAGTAATGTAGACCTTTGTGTCATCAAAAAAGACGGGACTCGTATGCTCAGGAACTATCTGACACCCAATAAGAAGCCAGCTACGTATGTCTTTTATTCTCTACTACAGTCGAGTCTCAATATCTTAAATCTCATGGGGAATAAAAATATATTTGACTTGTGTATTTATCGAGTTTAGAAGTTTTTAAAGTTATTGTGACTTGACTGTACTGTATAGTTTACAGTTATATTTGTATCTTAGTTAAACTTATGTGGTAACATTTATTTTTTAGTGCCAAATATGTCTATCCATCTGGTTTAACCAAGGTTTTATGCAAAAGTGAAATAAAGTTTGAAATTGCAGAGGAAACTGTCATGGAAGTTGATGCTTAAAATTTTCAATCATACAATACAATGTAATAAGATCCAATTACAAATATTAATTTTATATACATTTTCTAACTATCCACAGTTCATTTGTATTTTGGTGGCAAAATACATTTTTATTTATGTGAAATACTGATACCTAAGTGTAATTAAAATTATATTTATAAAGAGAAGTTATATTATTTTTATTTTCAAACATGTTTATGAGTTGAGATTTATCTTTTAAAGTGGGCATTGATAAATTGTTCTATATTCATAACTTGCGTTAAAATTGAAATATATTAAAAACCTAAAGCACAAACAGATAATTTTCTTAAATTTAAGTTTGATATAGGTCAATAAATTCACTACAATATTATTAAACCTAACAATATTAAATGGAACACTAAGAATATAAATTCTACGACATAATAGGGAAATAACATTAATTAAGGTAATAAGTAGACCGGATTTTGCATATAATACATGTTCATATTTTTATAAGCAATTACATGCAGTAAACGGGTTTTCATCAATCATACTTAAATAAATAGTATTACAAGTATTTATTTTGTATATTTTGGGTACAAGAGCATATTTTACATAAAAACGCATGTTTTTGCATAATACCTAAATACTAGGTAGGTATAAACTTAATTTAATTTAATTTTATAATTGTATGTACAATAAATTATTACATATAAATTTTTCCACAATACAAAAATTGAAAATATTTTTAAAAATATATTGCGTTTCCGTATTAGTTGGTAGGTAGGTAGGTATTCATTGCATACTGGTTTTCCTATTGTGTATTTTTATCTTATCGATTTTGTCTAACATTATCGACTTATCGTCAATACTACAGAACACAAACTGATAGACTGACAACTGCAGTAGTTTGAAGCATACATTTGGCAATAGTCAATGACCAACGTATTATAAAAACATGTACATTTTATATAACATTGTTTGTCTTTGTTATTTTAAAATGTCAAAGTGTCCAAGTTCAAAATTACCATCACTTAGAAAATGGATTGAAGAGTATAACAAATCAGGTAAGGTTTTCAAAATCTTAAATAATTATTCAGTTTTTTGTCAATATTGTAATAAAGTAGTTGTAGTACAAAAACAATTTCAAATTGAAAACACAAATTTTCACACGAAAAATATTCGAAAACTCTCACTTTTAAACAAACATTTGTTAATCAACAGTCAACATTAGGTGAAAATCAATCAGAATTTTTCCATGACCTTTGTTCAGCTTTGATAGCTTCTAAAATTCCACTGCATAAATTACAAAATACCAATTTCAAATCTTTTTTGGAAAAATATACTCATCTACAAATACCTGATGAAAGTACCCTAAGGAAGAACTATGTATTCAAATGTTACTCAGACATTTTCAAAAAAATACGAGAAAATATAGGAAGTTCATTCATATATTTTTGTATCGATGAAACTACTGACCCACGAGGTAAATATATTGCGAACTTTATTGTTGGAAAATTAAATCTTGATTCACCATCAAAGTCGTATCTTTTACCATCTAAAGTTCTTGAAAAAACAAATAATACCATATCGAAATTTGTAAATGAATGTCTTAGAGTATAGGTATTATGGCCAAAGGGAGGTAACGACGAAAAAGTTGTATTAATGTTATCCGATGCAGCCCCATATATGGTTAAGGCTGCTAACAATTTAAAACCATTTTATTCCAATCTTATTCATGTGACTTGTGCTGCTCATGGGATTCATCGGATCGCAGAAAAGATTATGGATATTTTTCATGAAATAAACGATTTAATTAATAACGGAAAAAATATATTTTTTAAAGCTCCTTATAGAATTCAATTATATGAAATGTTGCCTATTAAACCATTACCATCTCAACCTATAATAACTCGATGGGGTGCTTGGTTAGAATCGGAAATATTTTATGCAGATAATTTCGCACATTTCAAAATGTTATTCAAAACCTACAAGAAGATGGTGTCAAAAGCATTCAAAACTGAAAACTGTAAACAAATTCTAATTAAATCAAAAATAATTGACGATTTAACTTATATTGAAACAAATTTGGGAGACGGAGTGGCCGAGCGGACTAAGGCGTCGGTTGCGACACACACCGGCGCTGGTTCGATATCTCGGCCGCGGACGGCATTTTTCTTCGGGTAAGTCTCGGTGTCCGGAGAACAAGTGCCGCCATCTCCCACCCGGGCGTGGCAGATACCAACGGGTGCCCACTTGAAAATCTGCCAAAAACCACACACACGTGTTAACACTTTACAGTACCCTCCCCCACAGTTTAAAAACCCCCCAATGGCCTAAGTTGCCATGTGCGTATTTGTATCATATTTAGCACATTTTTAGTGCATATAATTCCGGTCTCTACTAATTGGGGCCGGCCCTAGGGGGGGAGGTGTGCCCCGGCACCAGGCCCCACGCTTCCGAAGGCCTCGCGCTTTGCACCTTTACCTTATCAAAATTACTTGAGCAACAATAATTTAAAGTTTATAAATGTATTGATATTTACTACTTAAGTATTTATAATCAATGCTTAATACTTAATGCGTATAGTTAATAGTGACTATCGGACTATCTACCTATTATTTTATATTATTAAACCTACCGAATGGAGTAGTGCCCGATAGGCTACGGTGATGCGTAATATTAATACCTAATCAATAATTTCTCATAAAAACTGTTTTTCTCTATAAGTGGTAATACTGATTTGTGTACGTTATTGAGTTACATGGCTGGAATGGATTGATCTATAAATATAAGTACAGCTAATTATCAGCTTATTTTCTTTGTGATTTGTAAGTCTACACCGTATTTTACATATCATACGGGGACTTGATATGGTACCATTATTATTTTATTTTGAGAACCCTCAACGTTATTGTCACTAGCGAACTGCGAACACTTATTACGTAAGTAATTATTTTTATTATTAGTCTATTCATTTATACGTAATATATATATTATATTATTTATTTTATTTGACAATTTATTATTTAGTAGATTTTAGTGTCTTATTATTCTGAATTGGTAGGTGTTCATTTTTATTATTATTGCTATCACAACATTTTTTGTCAAGTTTTGTGATCTTGGTGTAAACCGGTGGCGTCATTTCAGTTTTCGATAGAGGGGGGCAAAAGTTTTGACCGGCCTATAAATGGGTAAAAAAAAAACCACTCGCTTCGCTCGCAACAAAATATCTTCTTATATTTTTATCAAATTACCATTTCCGCCTCTTTATTTTTAAATTTTTTATTCTTATTATTATACAAACCTTTTTATTACCTAGGTAAACAACACGTTAGCACGACGGTTTTTTCTCGTAGCACCCATTTCTTTTTTTTAAGACGTATTTTGCCCATATTGAAAAAAATAATGTATACACGCGTCACGAAAAAATTTAATTTTTGAATTAACACAATACAGAATATGCAGTTGAATAATTTACCGTACGGCGTCACGATTGTCGCAAGCTAACTGAAGTCTAAAACCAATGACTAACTAGAGTGCCGATCGGCTCACGGTTGTTTTATAATTTTTACTAATTTTAGATTTTAGAAATAAAACCATACGGATATCATGATATTAATTAAAACTTCTAAGTAATAATCGATAGCTAATCAGGAAGCGTAACAAATTCATGAAATCGGGGGGTTTATTTATTTAAACCATTATTAAGAGGCCCTACTATTGACCGAATCATGTGCCAACTGCCAATAGCCATTTTGTGTTAAGTGTTCAGGAAGAGAACTCTTTCATAAAAAAAATTTCGCACCGGGCCACGCAAATCCTTGAGCCGGCACTGCTACTAATATTACATTTTAAATGATACCTACATCGTTTTAGTCAATATTAAGCGCAGTGGTAAACTCTCCTTATTTTTTTAAAAAAAAATGAACTCGGCTTAACATTAAGTTTTCTTGGAGGAAATATTATAAACACCATAATAATTTAAATAATTGATTTTTTTTTTTTTAAAAGAAATTCAAATTTTTATTCAATTTTAAAAATGTGTTTTATAAATTTATAGACATTACATTAAATTGTATATGCACGAAGTTATTAAGTGACTCGGAAGAGTTTACATATATCGTTCAGGTAGTACTTAAGTAGAAAAGAAGAGTATATCAGTATATGTATCTGTCATGTAGTACTGGAGTTGACCCATGGATAGTTTACCATCGGGAGAGATTACAGGTCATTAAAATCAAGAGAGTTGCACTCGACACTGTTAACATTTTAAATAACAATAATTATATTGAGATGAGCCACAATATAATGAAAATTATTGCATGTCTAAAAATTATAAATATGAATATTATATGTCACTGTGAAATCAATAATATCATAATGTTTAAAGCTTCGTTCAAAATCTAAAATAAATGATATGTATCCTGCATTCTAATTTATTTAGCGATAATATTTTATGTTCTACATAACCAATAGGTACATATCAATTATTCCGTTTGAATAAAGGTAGGTATTATACTATGACATTTTGTTTTATATAGGTAGGTAGTTGTACTCTACATGGTATACGTTACGAATCTGTTTCATAAAACAATATGATGTCCATTTGTATTTATTGGACATTTGAAATATTGATCATCAAATTGATTATAAGATCAAAGAACTATATAAGATTTCCAAAAACAGTAAATATTACAATATTTATATTTTATAAACTAATAATTACGTTCTGTTATTTTTAGTTCTTTTAAGACTGTATTTGACTATTTTGACTATACTTATTTCTCAAAATATTTGGATAAGGTAGGTATTGTTTTTCTCTATATACCACGGTCCTAACAAAACAGAAACTTTTGGTTACTTCTTATACTCATATTATAACCTCCATGCATGACACTAAAAATAAATAAAACCAAATCGTTTCTTTCATGAAATATTGTTTTCGAAGAATAGTATGGTTGCTACATAGATCCCAGGCTGGGGCCTGAATTACCGTTTCTGTGATGGCGTGATTAATGAGGTGTGACAAAAAATAGTATGTGTGGCTCGTGTGGAAAAGCAATTTCAGTCTTGTGCGAAATGTAATAGTGACAGAAATAGCTCACTTCTTGCGCTTGCCACACAATTTACTATTTCAGATTCATTCAACATTGATATAGCAGAACGTTGTCATAAAATTCTACAAAACTATTAAGTATATGCGAGCCCTCATTCCTCAAATGTCTCAAATAGACAACTCAATTCAATTTAATTAATGTATAGTCACAAGTAATCAAGTAGTGTAAAGCAGTGGTGCGCAACCTGGGGGTCGCGAAATTTTATTAGGGGGTCGCCAGTAATCACCAAATGAAAAAGTTTTATACTATGTATATTGTATATTATTTTATAGTTTTGTACAAAGTAAAATTATTTTGTACCGTTGATGGCTGTGTCAATCGTAATAATATTATGACATTATGTCATATCTTAATGTTGCGATAATAAGTTCTATTGAACCACGCAGTATATGGGTTATTTTTAAATTGAATTTAATCAGTAATTTTATTTAATCTTACGGTTATTATGAAATAGTCCGATAGTCGTGTACGAGCCGTTGAGTTGATCGTATTAATGCTTATAATTTTGTATAGCTTGTAATAATTATTTGTATTTTGTATTATTTTAAACTAACATTTTTAATATTTTAATATTTTATAATATATAAACTTAAACGATATGGATAAATTTTGAATTAAACGACCGACAAATATCAAACCAAACATAGAATCAATCATGTCTACAATGCAAGCTCAGGTCTCTTATTAAAATAATTAAAAAGTAATTTTATAATTTTAAAATTATTAAAATTTTTGATTATCATTATAATGATACATTTTTTTTATTTTAGATTTTATAAAACTCTTATTTTGTAATTTTTTTTCATGTTTTTGATTAATTAAATTAAAGAAATATTAAAACTGCTCTAAAATTAACGATTTAATGTATATGAATAAAATGTGTGTATACATTAAGACTATTAAGTAAATTTAAATTACACACTTACATAATGTTGGTAGGAAGTAATGTTGGGGGGTCGTATTAAAAATAAATTATTTTGGGGGGTCGTGGATCAAAAAAGGTTGGCACCACTGACCTATATCACTATACTTATAGATTTTCTACGACGGTTATATATTATTCATTCTAGCCAATTACACGAAAACATAAAGGTTACCAAATTTTATTTAAATTGAACATAATATAATACGGAATTATATACACAGCTTAATGGGTTGTATTAAAATACGTTTAGGAACCGGGAATTCAGCACACTCAAGCTTATTCTTAACCTGTTTAATTTCTTGACATGATTTTTATTTTTAAATCTAACATAATACTTTAGTGATCATTAATAAACTAATATTTAATAATAATGCCCGAGACGAGAGCTTTAAAAATATTGTTGCTATGGACAACTATATTATTGTTTGGAACATATATTTCCTGAGACATAGCTCATTATTGATATATCGTTACAACCGTACCTACGCATTGTAATTTTTTCGTCAAAAGTCATAACACTGTTTTTTGTTAATATAATTATATCGTTAACAAAGTATATATTGAAATATGTCGAATAACGCTGAAGCTTCGATCAAGTCGGCTGAAGAGAAAACGATAACACCGTCCGCCGAAACGAATCAAAACACGTCTTGTGAAGTGCGGTCGGAAAGTTTCGATCGGTTCGTCGGCCCGGCGTTGAGACGGCATGGTCTGGACACAGCGGTGCAGCCGGCTTCTGGGGGCGATTCAGCCGACGTCGGGTTGGAACTGCCATCTGCGTGTGATGCATCAGACGACGGGTTGGAACTGCCATCTGCGTGTGATGCAGCCGACGTCCGGTTGGAATTGCCGTCTTCGGTTGATGCAGCCAACGTCGGTTTCGGATTGCCGGCTTCTGGGGGCGATTCAGCCGACGTCGGTTTGAGATTGCCGTCTGCGGTTGATGCATCAGACGACGGGTTGGAACTGCCATCTGCGTGTGATGCATCAGACGACGGGTTGGAACTGCCATCTGCGTGTGATGCAGCCGACGTCCGGTTGGAATTGCCGTCTGTCGCTTCGCCGGTTATGGCCGGCTCGCAGCCTGCAGCCGACGACTTGGGACGGCAAGCGGTGACGGCCGAACCGTCGAATAGTGGCCTGACCGAAATCGTCGTGGCCAACTACGCGGGCCCCGCGTTCAGGCGTTACGTCGCTATGCTGAACGAGGCCGTTACGTCGCCCGGGGCCCACGACGTCATTGCAGATGCGCCGGCCGAGTCTTCGGAGTCCGAATGTTTGCCGGCCGTCTCGACCCCGCTGCAGGTCTCGCCGCCGCAGCTGTCGAGCCACGTCTGCGCGGACACTATGAGACGGCGTTCGTATTCGATGACCGACGTGAACGTACGGTTTGGTGCGAATGATGGACTGAAAATCGGTGGTCTCGTGGACCCGCTGAGACGCCGCGCATGTTCCATGCTGGACATATATGTTCTGTTTGGTTCGTCGCGAGATTTGTCTCGGTTGGATGAAGCGCAGACGGCGGCACAAACCGCGAATGTGCCGTGTGACGAGACCGAGCGGGCAGCGGAAGCCCCGCCTAAACCTCCTAAGCGCAAGACGGCGTTGTGGAAGAGAACCAAGCGGTTTTTTAGACGTCTGTTTTGTTGCGCCTAACATTTAGCCGTCCATAATGTCCATAATGTCCTGTGATACACAGTTATAATAATATAAGTTTGGAAACTCATTCTAAAAAATTTTGTAAAAATGTAAAAATGTAAAAATGTAAAAATGTAAAAATATAAAAATGTTTACACAAATTCTTGTAATATTTTTTTCCTATATATGATTGGTTTTCATTTGATATTATTATATTATTTGTTATTAATTATTATTAACGAACAAATCAACACACTTGTAGAAAATTAATTTATGCGGCTTGTGAAAAGGTCAGCAATTAGTATCTAAGAGGCCCGAATGATTTTAGGATGAGGGTCCAGAGAACATTTTTCGTTAAGCAAGTTATTTATAAGCTGCTAGATATATATAAAGAGAAAAATTATGAAAAAAATTCAGCTTTTAAGGGACCGGAGTACGCAGTGGTCACGCAATTGACTGTGATTCGCACGTTCCACAGTCATCCTTAAAACCTAACCTCACCTTTCGATTTATAGCAAAGTGCAAACAATTATGTAGTTCAACGCGATCACCATTTTCCCGTGCATTTGTCCGTGCTTGCACCTTCGGGTTTTCAACCAGGTCCCACTCCACTGGGAATGAAGACCGCACATGTCTCCTCCTGGAGGAGGGTGGTAGCATCACCTACTACCCACTTGTGATGAGCGTTGACAAAGACTTTGAGGTCGTTTCAATGGACACAAATACAGAAAAAAAAAAATTAAAGTAAAAATATATTTTTAGCAATTCATTTGTTTCCCCCCCTCCCCGTGTGTGTGCCATGATTCAGCCTTAAGGCAGCCTATTACCGACCGCTGAAATTTCTGGATGGTAGCAAGGCCGTTACATACCGAATGAGGAGGGAGTCAAGAATAATATATATACCTCCTACAAGTGTGCGTATTGTACAACAAATAAATATCAAGGTACTGCGGGTAGAATGCCAACAGTAATCACACTATCATAATAGACACGTACCGCGACGTTACGATTCAATATAATATATATGTGCGCCTTACCTACATAATATGTATTATAATATCGTTAACGCACGCGCACAGAGATAGTCATCTCCGACATCAATCAACGAACGGACCCGTCACGACTCTGACCCTGCTACACATAACAACATCATATGTACGTGTATACCATAATATATATGCGGTACTGCTGTGGTCGAATATAATATAATAATGTCTTCCGTCCACATGATATCAATACAAATAGAAGGTAACTATAAAATATTATAATATTATTATAGATCGGAACGCTATATACATATATATATGTGTGTGTGTGTGTGTGTGTGTCTCTCTCTGTGTTAGGGATGGTATACCGGTTATGCGGTATTCACGGTGATCGCAGGCAATCGGTGTTTTCGACAAACCTAAAACATTATTGTTTTCGATCCAGGAAAATTTGACATTAGTTTTAAAAATTATGCTTGTATTTATTGTCTAAAAAATGATCACAGAGTATTATTTAAACAATATCGTAGGGGAAAGGAAATTTTTATAATATAAAAAAGAGCAAAGAATAACAAATGTTCTAGTTTTACAAACCGTTCAGGGCGTAGATCGTTCGGACGAATCGACCGAAAATGTGATAAGAGGCAAACAGACCCGAAAAAGATATCGGTATAGTAATATACTAATATTGTAATATTATACAGTCAACATTAGTAATAATTCTGCAATCACTAAAACACAATAGAAATGATTAAACTGTATTTTGAAAAACGTTCACATCCAAAGTCACCAGGTCATTACTTTACGCAGGTAAATATTATAATTTCACTCATCCAAACGGTATAAACTATAAATGAAAGTCACCCGTATGGACTATACATTTGTCGGTCTGAACTATTTCCTCAACCCAAACGACCACCGCTCACTGCAAGTTCTAAATCAGATATTTTTAACCTTTTTTTCAGTCGTACACCTCCTTTTAGTCTCCCAAGACGTTTACGATCGTTTGTGTCCGTACGCGGATTAAGAACAACACCAAAAATAGATTTTTCTCGATACAATACGGACCGGTACCCTTTAATTTGACGACGAACATGTGTATGGTAATCTCGGCGACAACGCGGTAATCGTTACCGAAAATACCAGTTACAGGTACCTGTACACAATACTATTGGTATACTGAAAATACCACCGGTCCTGTACGCAGGTTCTACCAATTTTTTTGCGCGTTGTCGACGTTTTTCCGACAGAAATCGTGACGAGAGACCTCATCATGTTATAGATTTCTGCAATTTTTTTCATCTGTACACTCACAGTTTCTACATTAACTTATTAAAATGTTTTCATCTGACATACCGGGGAATTCTATCGGGGGTGTTTAGCTACAGTTCTGAACCCGAGCGCTCGGTTTCATACCCACAAAGTGTGCGATCGATTCGACCATTAATCTGTATATATATATATATATATTGTAAATCGGGTCACACGGTCTACACAACAGCAGACGGAGATCCTTTTTCGTCGTGAAGACACGGCGGTCGTACATGATATAATATATTCTATTATTATTATTATTATTGTTATATTATCGCCGTCGTTGCGTCTTCGTCCGGTATCGACCGCAAAACCCATGGTCGTATTACTATGGTATAGTATGGTACAATATACACGCATTATATCGGTCATCGCATTGTTTACCGGGGTACATGTTCTGTTTTTTTGATGGATTCGACCTAGTCGATCATCGTCAGGGGGTCCGTCTGCAGTCAATGGGGGTGCCTCAGCTCTCGTGTCAGCGGGTATCACAACAACAACGACGACGACGACGATGAAATAATAATACCGATTTCCCTCACCTGCACCGGCCTTGTGCTAATCGGCGGACGGTGTGTGCGTGTGTACTGTATAGTATAATATGCACATATTATGTATATCGAACGACGACGGGTTGAGCAAAAGCCGGCTGCCAACGGAATAATAATATTATTATGTTTGCGAGAACGATCGCAGGACCTCCGAATCCTATGCATACTCCTACTACTATAGCCGCACCACTCCCTCGCACACATCCAACAAACGTATTGTACGTGGCTTTCTTTTTTTTATTTTGTTTTCCCGTAATGTCATAATAAAAACGAGGGGCCACGTCCACCCGTCCGTTAGTTACCAGCAAATAGTTATGCGATTGTTATGCGGTATCGAGAATGAGTATATTTTTTGTCCGCGGTTACGATCGTCTGTATACCTATCAGTGGTGCGCAACCTGGGGGTCGCCAGTAATCACCAAATGAAAAAAGTTTTATACTATGTATATTGTATATTATTTTATAGTTTTGTACAAAGTAAAATTATTTTGTACCGTTGATGGCTGTGTCAATCGTAATAATATTATGACATTATGTCATATCTTAATGTTGCGATAACAAGTTCTATTGAACCACGCAGTATATGGGTTATTTTTAAATTGAATTTAATCAGTAATTTTATTTAATCTTACGGTTATTATGAAATAGTCCGATAGTCGTGTACGAGCCGTTGAGTTGATCGTATTAATGCTTATAATTTTGTATAGCTTGTAATAATTATTTGTATTTTGTATTATTTTAAACTAACATTTTTAATATTTTAATATTTTATAATATATAAACTAAAACGATATGGATAAATTTTTAATTAAACGATCGATGAATAGTGATGATGAAAGTGCTATAGAAATTAAAGTTCGTAAGGTATCGGAAATGTCATCAGATGTAAAAACCAGTCGAAAAGTTAATAAAAAAGACCGTAAATACCAAGACAGTTACATAAAGTTTGGATTCACTTTCGATGCTGAAAAAGGTGAGCCAAAATGTGTTATTTGTTTAGAAAGATTAGCTTCAGAAAGTATGATATACTATATATAAAGTAAATTTAAATTACACACTTACATAATGTTGGTAGGAAGGGGGGGTCGTATACCCCCCCGGTCGTATTAAAAATAAATTATTTTGGGGGGTCGTGGATCAAAAAAGGTTGCGCACCACTGGTGTAAAGCATGATTTTTCTCTAAATTACTTTATTATTATAATATTTAATGTAAGTATTCAAACAAATACTTCAGTGTTCAAGTTATTACATTTATATATATAATTGTGTTTTAATTTTTATAAATAATTTTAAATAATTTAATCACAATTATAAATATTATCTATACTTTTTTCTTTAGTATTTCTCATACAGATATAAAAATATACTATACAAATGTTCAATAGTAGTACTACCTACTATTATAATTTATTGTAAATCATAAAATACAACGATATAATTCAGTTTTGCGGAATGGACCTATTCAATTGATAATTTACACGTTCCATCTATTTTTATATTAGTACAATTATTATAGTACATTTAATACTTAATATTATTCTTGAATATTCGTAAATTGAACAAAACTAATATCAATAGAAAAACCGTCGCTGGCTGCTGTGGTGTACCTGAATTGCCTATTTAATGCGCCGCGTTAACCAAATTGATTGGACTTTAAAATATATGGTTTGGTTTTGTAATTTATAGAAAAATACAAGACTTTCGATAAAAAAAAAACATTGGTTTTTAAAAATTCGATGGGCGGTCCCCCAGGTCTCTGCTTTGTAATATTATATATCAGAAAAAAAAGGTATATTATTTACGAAGAACTTATTGTATTTATATTTAAAGATTAAAGGTAAAAACTAATATTTTTTTTATCTATTAATATAAATAATTTAGTTTATGTATGAAGATATCAATTTCTTCAGATTTTTCATCTTTACCCCCTTTGAGGACTTCCTGCGTCTCTTCGCTCGGACCTTATTCGCGTTCTCCGCTAAATGTACAGCCCGCCGAGATAACGTGCAAACCGAGTGCCGCCGTCGCGCGTGTTCGAATGCGGAACGGGTTCGCCGCCAAAATCACGGACGCTCCAAGTCGCGCGAGATGTCGAAGCTCCGCGCGACGCGTCCCCCCTCCGCAGTTACCGCGCCGCCGTCAACGGCCGACGGGCTGGCCACCGGCCGTCGCGAACTTTGTGTCGTTTGTCAATTTTCCAACGGCTGAACGTAGCGCAACGTCCGCGCTATCGTTCCCGTGTGTCGTAAAACCTCGTGTGGACACGAGGTGTCCGTGGGCCCGAGCTGTGATCAGCGGCCACGGTCGGTGCCCAGTACCGAAGTACGTTTTCGCGTTATTATCGTTGTCGCGACGCGTACCTATTTACATCGAGTAAAATAAAAATTCGCGTGTGATCACGTCCGTTTGTCTGTCGGGTCCGTCGTGATCGACGTCCGACGTTGAGCGTACATCGAGCCTCCGCCGCTCTCGCGTATTTACGTCGTGCGCGTGTTCTTTACCCTCCGCGTGATCGCGAGTGTTCGCCACCGGAAAAGTACGCGAATGTCATACTAATTTCGCGTTCGCGCGGAACTACGGGCCATCATCGTCGAGCGACGAGCCGGAGATTTGTCCGCCGTCGACGTTCCGGCGAGCGACCGATATTGGTCGGCACCAAGGACCGCCGCAGTAGCCGAGCCGCGCAGTAGCCGTAGTCACAGTCAGGTCCATCATTTGTCTTAGTCCCACGTGTCGGTTTATATAATTATTGTTCACCTGTAGCTGTGGTATTTTAGTTTTAAGTCAATTTTACCATTTTGGGCGCCCGCTATTCGAATTTATATGATTTATTGCACACACATAAAAATTGTTAGTTGTTTTAACTCCAAATTTAGTTAATGTCCAATACATTTGAGCGTCGATTTTGACTTAGAACTCAATAAGTGTTGATTTCACTACTGTTCAACATAATTAAAATTACTATGAATATATTGTTAGGACAAATACATTATAATGCTATATTAAGATATCTTAACGTAGTAAGATTAACTTTCATAATGTTGTTGTCAATTAAGTTTTTAAATTCGTTTCAAATTGAAACTACGTTGTAGTTGAAATAACCCCAAGAAATGGTTAAAAATTAAGATTTTAAAATGGTTTTAAATTGAGATTTTGTAGTAGTTGAAATAACCCCAATATATATAGTCATAAACGGATATAATGGGTTATATTATAAATAAAAATAGTAAAAATAGTTCTCTCCCATGCGGGTTTCGAACTCGAATACTGAACATTTTAATCATTAATTAACCTAACGCCTTATCCTACCTACCTAACGGGACTCCGTGAAATACTAGATAAAATATACCAATTAGGTAAAGAAATTTTATAAGCTAATATATGTCACATACCAAGTTTGTGGAGAAAAAAAAGGATAAACCTTCTTGCATTTTAAGATTTAAGAACTATAAGTATATGGCCGGGGCTCAGAGGACTAGTTATTATTATTTTTTTTTTTTTATGGCAGGGAAGGGAATCAAATAATATTTTTTTTTGTACTCTTTAGAACTAAGAGTTAGAAGTTTAGAACATCCCTCCCCCCTCTCAT
Organism: Sitobion miscanthi; assembly: GCA_008086715.1. Taxonomy (NCBI): domain Eukaryota; kingdom Metazoa; phylum Arthropoda; class Insecta; order Hemiptera; family Aphididae; genus Sitobion; species Sitobion miscanthi. Next base: position 562,866 of record CM017800.1, read on the forward strand.
AAGCAGGCTCACAACTATTATGCTTTGCATAATTACTTGTGAAAACTTGTTTTAGAAGAAAAGAAAAATGAATACGAATTGGAGTGTAGGTAAGATTTGATTAAAATAGATAGATTTATCAGTGTTTCACAGTTCACTTGCACGCATTAGACATAATACTTTATATACACATCAAACCATGAAACATGAATTAAATATAAATACAATAATTAAAATGAACTCTATATTTTATAGTTAATAATATATTATTAACATATTATTAATATATTGTATATATACAATATACATATAATATGTTCACATTAAGAAAAAAATAAAAATCTAAAAGATTTAAAATTGATAAATAAACTTAAAACGTAGAAACCATAAACAAAGTAACTTGTATATTAGGATATATCCTGTATATTTACCATGAAGGCAAAAATGTGCTATTGAAGAACAATTTAGGTATATATATATATATATATACATATAGGTAACAATTTTTAATATACATAGATAAAATATAACATATATGGCTAAATATTATAGATAATTTATATGTTATGTTGTTATGTCATGTACACCATATTGTGTGGACGATTTTCGGGTTTATTCGGGCTTATAAAAATAACACTCTGGATGGTTAATTTTAACACTATTTTGGAGTAGAAACAACAACATAATTAGTTGATAATGAATCGAACTCATGTTGTAAAACAACATTCTCTATTTTTTCAAATCAACTACCGGTATTATATTAAATTAAATATCTAAAACTTCATAAATTCAACTAATTTTGGGTGTTATAATAAGTTATTATCATTTCTCAACACTATGCGTTGAATCCACGTATTATTGTAGTTAATATAAATGACTATGGAGTTGATCTAACTAATATGTATTGAACATTGCTGTTTGAAGTTAAATCAACTACATTATTTTTATGTGTGTACCAATTGAGTAACCTGTCCCCGCTCCAGCCTTCAACCCGTGACGCGAGTCGTTGCCGACAACCGCACAATTCGTAGGATCGGTATCGGCGTATTCAGCGCGTGTTTATCGATAATTTTTTTAGAAAAGTCGAGTTTTACCACTTTACGTCGCGTAGGTATTATTATATACGGGCATAAATACATGCGTCGAAAAGTTCGATTTTTTTTGTTGATATACTTACATGTCTTTTTCGATTCAATAAACTGCGTTATTATTATATTATATTTGACTGCCTTTATTTATGAATATATATTTGCAGTAATTGTATGCTACATCAAATTATTAATTACCAAAATAAGAAAGTGGCTATTTGATTACTTCAAACCTGACAACTGTAATATTATATTGATATGTATGTATTATTAGTTCATATATCATAGGTAGGTTAGGTTTTTTTTCCCGCAAAACAATTTTTATAAGCATGCAGTGTACGGGCATGTGCCGAACTCTACACTTCCGCTTTTCAAGGGGTTACCCGTAATACTTTAAAATAATTTATGCCCAATCTCGAAATTTGAAGACACAGGTATAATAACGTTCTTTGTGAAAATATATGGAAGTAATAATACGAATTGTTATTTTGAACATGATTTTTAATAATTTAATAATATTAATTTTTTAAATAATAAAATATGTATTAATTGTACAACTATATTTTGTTAAATAATAACTTTAATATGTTGTACGATCTAAAAACAAAATTGTTATTTTAAACATAATGTTTATGAATTGAATAATATATTTGATTGAAATAATAAATAAAGTTCCATTTTAAAAATTAAATTTATTAATTCATTACTCAAATATTTTGTAAATTCTACAAACAACACAATTTATTATTAGAAACACATAATCTATTAAATTTATAATATTTTTGTATAAATAATAAAATTAATATTATTTTAATGAATGCATGTTTATTAAAAATTGATAATTGCATATTATTATTTATACTAGTGATATTTGGTTCAGTGTATTGTCAGCACCCGATGGATACGGTCGAACACAATTTTTGACTGTCGTCACTGGGGACCAATGCGGCTGGCAGTAAACGGGTACCTAGGCAACCGAAACGTCACTCCAAGTGTGACGTACAGGATCTGCTGTGTGGTCCCACTGACGTCCCGATCTACATGAACGATCGAATACAGGCTGCCTCTCAGTGCACCACCCATAAGGACAAGCCGCATCGGGGGAGCGCTTCCTCCTCTGAGTTACGTGAAACGTGAGCTCTTTGGGACGTCTTCTCACCCATCTTATCAATTGGTTTTGAGCTGAAAGAGTTAAGTTGTGTACTCGTAATTTTTGAGATATCAATTAATCCATTCGTAATAATATTTTTCTTGTATAATCCTAGTATATTTAAAAGTATTGGCTTTTTTAGTATTTTTAATATTACCTGGACGAATAATACATAATTTTGTGTTTGTGCTTTAATATTATTATCAAATAATTGTTTGGTAACCTTAGTTACAAAAAGTTAGACAGTCTTCGCCCAGGATCGTATACAATGATTTATCAATCATTTAAAATTGAACATGTCCATTATAGTGACCTACTCAAAACGAGATACACTCCACACCTTCTTCTGCTTGAATTTCAAATAATAACAAATACATTAATAGTGCCAAATTATTATTTTAAAAACTATTTCATGTCTAGAAAATACTAATATGAATATATATTGTGAAATCAATAATATATTCGACGACCCACTAAAAATTTAAAATAAACGCTATTTATTCTATAATGTACAATATAATATCTTATAATATGTTTGAATACTCAATATGACATTTTGTTTTATATTATAGTTAAATACAACTATAATCAGGGTATAATCAGTATAATAAAATAGAATAGGAGCCAATTTAGATTTACTGGATACTGCATAATGGCTGTCCATCAAATTGATTATCTAATATAATAAAACGCTAAGATGAGGGAACGTTCTGAATAGGTTAGTAAAGTTGTTAATAAAGAATCAAGATATCTACAAGCAGTAATTAATATTAAAATTCTGAGTATTCCATTTTTGTTAAAATTATTGCGTATTGTGACCAATTTTTACAATAAATATAATATAATATAAAGGCAAGATATACGATTCACTCATTTATCAACGTCATGGCGAAACCGCTGAAACTAGAGACTTGACATTTAAGAGATTTGTATCTCTAATTGAGTGTAAAGGTGAGATAAGAAAATCTATATTTATAAGTAAATCTTAGGGCATTTAATTTATTACTGACAACGTTGTGCGGGTTACCTATAGTTATTTATAAATCAATAATAACGGTCTGGATATAATTTAATTTATGATAAAATTTTTTAAGACTATTCGTTTTTTAAATTATATGAATTTGTCATTTTTTTTCAATACCATTTCATATATGTAATATGATCTAAAATAAGTTATATTTTTGGTAGGTAATGGAATACTTTTCATATATTATTCGTATTAGTATACGACTACAATTCAATTTTACAAAATGTATTAAGTTGTTAATTGTTATAGACGTACAAACTAACTTCCTATTAGTAATTATATTATACTTATTATTTGTTATAGTATAATAATATTGTTGAATATTTGTAAATTTAACAAAGCTGATAGGTATCAACATTACTATCAATAGAAAAAACTGTCGCAGAAGTTGTACTGTATCTGAATTGCCTATTTTATGCGCCGTGTCAACACAATTATTGAAATTAGTAAACAAAATATTATTATGAATCACGAAATACCAAAAATATTTATTTGACATTAATAAGATATTTTAATTATATTGAAACTACATTTAAAAAAAGTGGGTTTTGCTCTGCTGTACAGTACGTTACAAGTGAGTCACTGTAATGGATGGTGTTAAAATATTTGAATTCAATGATATTATAATATCATTGAAAAACGATTCTGAGGAAAGATGGTCAGTCATCCTATGATATATTACTAAGTATACAGTCGAGTCGTAATAACTCGAACCTCGATAACTTGAAAAACTTGACAACTCGAATTGTGTTTTATTCCCCTAGAAAATGTTACCCCAATTAGTTAGTTAAATATCTCTAATAATACATATCTCGAAGTAAATTTTTACCCCCCTCAATTTCGATTTATCGCGACTCGACTGTATAATATTAATTGATGATAATATTACTGTAAATAAAGTAATTAATATACTTATTTACGTGGAACGTTGTTTTAAATTTTCAACCTTTAGCTATACAAGTTGAACATCTTATAAGTTTTTAACTACAAAATTATTTTAGATTCTGAGCAGAGCGAGAAAGATAGTGGTTTTACAATGATGTTTATTTTTTTTTTTATTCTGTAAACAAAATGTCTACAAGAAACAGTGCTTTGATTTCAACATAATATTATATAGTATATTATGTTTAGCAAATTGGATCGAGATGATACTTTAGAGAGGTAACCTTCCGATTTTTTCAATAGTTTTATAACGCTCGTGCCACGGGAAAACCCTCCAAAATACCCTGTTGCTAAGCTATTATTTTTATTTTATTATTTTATAAAAACGAATAACATTTTAAATTACCACATAAAAAATAAAAATGTATCAATTTATATTAACTATTAAATATTTTACTATTAAACACAAACATAGTTTATGAATCTAATTTCAAATTACGAGTATATAATATTATTTATTACATTTACTAATTTATATATATAAACATATATTGCTACATATAATTACTAATTGTTACACTGATCCTCCGCTCAGAATTGTTTTTATTGAATGCAATCATTGCATTCAACTCGAATATTGAAATAATACAATATTATACAATTGATACAATAAAGTTTTATTAATTTCTAACTCAAAATAATTTGAACAATTTCGTGAATTTTACGTATTTTGTCAAAATTCGAACTTTAAATGCTTATAAAAAAATTGTATCTATGTATTTTTAATATTTTTCAACTGTCTTATATATGGAGCCTGTAATATATTAGGAGCCTTGCATTTAATCTTCAAGCATTTTGAATCAACGAATAAGATTTAATTAACATTATGAAAAAAAAAAATTAAAACTTAACTGAAAATCCTGTAAACCATTCAAACTAAATCAAGATATTTTGAAAATTTTACCGTGTACAGAAAATGCTAATATAAACATTCAGTGAAATTTATCCGAAGTTAGACTTAGAAATTTTATTATTGGACCGTTTTCAATAAAAGTTATATCATTAGATTCCTTGAGACTTTCAGGGTCTATTATACTTGAAGGGCGTTTTTAGACTATTTTTTCAACCATTATAAGTAGCTTTTAAGCTACTTTTGGCAGCATACACAAGCTTACAAAGAAAGAATACATTTTCATTTATCTAAATGATTGCCATTAGTTACATATTATGTTACTAAAACATAAATATGGCATATATATTTTTTATAAATACAGTTATAAAATAACAAACTATTTGCACGGGCAATGCTGGGTTAGTAATGCTGTTAGTAATGGTTGTTACAACTGATAAGTTTCTAGATTTTTATATATTAGTAACAATTTTACCAAACTGTTTCATAGATAAACTTATCATTTACTCGAGTGCAATAAGAAAAATATGTAATTTTTTACTTGGGATAGAGGCATAGAGCATTATATGAAGAAAAACTCAATCAGTATAGGTCTATGCAAAATTTTAAAAGAAAATAGAAATCGGAATATTTTAAAAATTATTCTGTGGTCTGTTATCCTTAAATCCAGATAATGTAGTCTAGTAAACGACTTGACGTCTCTTTTAGGAACGAAATAACGAAATCAAAGCAATTCAACCACACGATGGTCGAATTCAAATACATGCATTTTCAAAGTAATGAAATTATTAGAGTTATGTATACCTATGTATAAAATTTTAAGCATTCTTGCTAATAACAAAATAAATAAAAGAATAATATTATATTATATTAACAATGTATAATCAATTTGTACATAATATATTATAACGTTATTGGAGATGACAATATTATAGACAGTATTATACGTATTTTATTGTTTACATTTATTATTATTATAGTAAAAAAAGGTAACAAATAGGTATTAAAAAGTAGATAAATTTATGAATAAAATATATAAATAAATATTCATGACAAAATTTTGATTGAGATATTTTCGTTTTTTTTGGAAAAGTTAAAAAATCCAAAATAAAAAAATGTAGTGCACGATTTATGCAGGTCGTTTGTCTTAAATTTTAAATCTATTTGTGCATAAAAATCATAAAACAATTACCTATTATTTTTAATTATTTTTTCAGTTTCAGCGTAGGTACTCATCGTCTTTGAATAATATCATTGTTCATTATAAGAAATTTCGATTACATATTATACGATATCACCTACTTTGATTTCATACAGGATATTTTCAACCATATTTTTCGTCGATATTATTTAAATATATTTTGAAAACATAGATTTAAAGTCTTTATCGTATTAATATTAGCTCTTATACCTACTCGGTCGGCCTTCGTGAAAATATCATACGCTAGAGAAGACGCGCCGTGGCGCGTGACTGGCGCCGGTATCGGGTTTCACGAAACGCGCACAATGGTTATTATTATTGTGTGCGTATAGCCAGTATATTTTTTATTTTTAAAATATCATAACATCATCATTATCACTATCGTTGTATAATAATATGCATACGCATTTTGGTTACACACACTGGTGCAGCGGCAGACCCGCGGAGTCTGCCGAGTCTTGTCTCCACGGGGCGGCCCGCATGCACCGCGAGATGGGTCTTTTTGTTTTTGTATTTTTTTTTTTTTTAAGAGGGCTAAGTATAAGTATCGTTTTCGTCATCTTCACCGTCGTCGTCGTCGTCGTCGTCATCGTATTGTATTATTGTATATTATAATAACTCGCATATACCGCCACCGCCATTATAATATATTTCTACGCACGCGTTTGTATATATATAATATAGATCACAGCTGAACGTCTACGCGTTGCACCACAATATATATATAAATCATTATCGTATTACGTTTTGTGTAATATATAAGAATATATTATATACGGGGTGATCGACTTAACATAAGATACGATCTTAATTTCAGAAAACACCGACGTTTTTGAAAATATTTGTTTCGCATAATTTATTTTTGACATTACGAGACAACATATTTTTTGGGAAAAAATTATATTTATACTATTTTTTTATCGTAATTTATTAAGTTGTTTTCATTCTTTTGAAGTATACATTATTAATATCAGATATTCGCGATACATAAATATTGAATTTTGCACGAGTATGGAAAAGGCCGGTACCCCACCAAATGTTGGTCTACTACTCCACTCATCATAACTTTAAATGCTTATAACTCGTAAATTACATGTCTAAAATTCAGTTTTTATGTATCAAAGCACTCCAAAAAATATTCTGCATTGAAATAAGAAACTAAAATAAATGTTGCCGTTAAAAAAATTATAATAATAAACAATATTAGAAATGAGTGGCTTACGTTAAATGGATCACCCTGTATATATATATAATACACGTTAGAGGAGCAATTGTTACGACATGGTAAAAAAAAAGAAACCCCGACCCCTGGGCTGCGGTGTCAACACGTGCGCGCGATATCATTGCAATATTTGGTATTGTGTTGTTGTTTACGGTGTGCTCCAGTTAAAAAAATCATGCAGAAGTCTATATAGTTATCCTTTCAGTATTGACACGGTCGCATGTATTATATTATTATGTATGTTCATAGAGTAATTTGCGTTCCCGAAAATTAAATTACGATTTAATCATTCACCAGACACAATACTTATTCCCAATTTTCTCTTCAATAATGAATTTATTCAAATTTTGATTTTTAATTTTTAATTACACTTAAAGACCATATTTTGTAATTCATAACATTTTTATATTACTTAGGAAGTGTACTGTCATGAATGACGAAACACATTTCTTTTTTCAAATGAAAACCAACTTTATTTACAATAAAATATTAGGAAGATGATTTTTTTTCTAATGTTATTGCATCTGAATCAAAATTGAAATAAGGAGTTTTGATTAATTAAAATGTAATAGGTACTATATTATTATGTATAGTACCTAAGATAATAGTCCTTAAAATATTTTTACAAAAATATAAAATAGATTAATATTAATAACTATCAATTTCAAATCACTATAATATTCCCCGATATTTTCTAAACTCATTATCATTATTATGAAATTACAGCTGAGTTAAATAATCAAAAACTATTCGTTCAAATTTTCACTTTGATTGGAATGTCACATTAAAAAAAAAAAAAAATTATTCTTTAAAAACAGAAGTTTGTGTCATCGCAGGACACTCCTTAAGTAGTACAGAAAATCAAAATAATTTAAAAAATATGGTTTATTAAAAATTCCAAAAATCTGATTTTGATTAACTGCAAAAAAAAATGGTGTGCCGTGCCTGGTGAATCATCCTATTCACGGTGAAAAATTATTTCTGCTATTGTATACCTGTATTCTTGCTACCTTGTATGCTATAATTGTACTTATTATATACCATTTGCGGTAATCGGGTCAAGATATTTAGCTAATTAATATTTTAAGTACAAAAATGGATAATAGAGAATAATTGTTACCATTATATTTTATACCTACGCTTAAAATAGGGTTAAAATATATTTTTCAATGTCATGACATAAATTAATTTTATTTCCAGGTATAAAGCTAATACAGTTTTTGATGACTAAATACGATATTGGTATTACCATCTCTGATCATGCTAATACTACATTTTTGAAATATTTAAATTGATTTGGTCAAAAAATTGTTTAAGGCATAAGAATATAGCCATATAGGATTCAATAATAATAATAATAATATAATAATTCATCTTAATGTTATATGGTTCTATTTGTTGTTGAAAAGGTATCAACTATTTCAACCTTAATAGTATTATTTAATAATTGTACTTCAATATTAATTTATTAAATAAACATTTTTCTTTACATGTCTACACCGCAGAACAATTTATACTTAAACAATGTATTAAATAAGCAAAAATTCGATCAGCCTATAACAGCTGCTGAAATTCAAAATATCTATATTAAATTATAACTGATAATTTATAGTAATTACTGTACTGTAAAATTGATTACTCAAACTTCGGTGAAGGCTAATATATACCCGGCTCTGATGGTATAATATAAGTACCGATGTGCAGTGATGATTACCTTTATATGGCCCTTATATTTGAGTAGTGCCGTCTCAGGTTGTCACATTATATTGAGTGGTGAACGAAATGATTTTTTTTTCAATTTTTGAAGGTATGTCTCCCCAGAACATCAAGACGTCATGGAACATAGTGACATTTGATAATAACAATATAATTTATAAGATTTATTGATAAATACAATATTAAAACACTAAATTAATTTATCTTATTCATATAGTTTTAACTCTCATCTGCTTGTATAATTATTTAAAATTCTCTATCTATCAGACCGTAATTATTATACAATTAATAAATAATTAGTCATAAATCATGCGTAACGCAGTACAATACTACACTTACCGTAGTATAATATATGGTTAGGTTATATATACATATATTATATATGTACCTGTACCAATTATAATTTAATATCACGTGTCTATCTTCACGGACAAATCGTATATCGTACGCGACAATGTGTATACTATATATATATATATATATATATTATATAGGAATACGCACAGGAATTCGCAGAGTATACGATTTGAATTTTCTATAATCGATCGGTATTTGCACGATTTTTTTTCTTTCGTGTCGACGAGACGACTATATACGGCCGGGCACATCAACAGCATTTTTATTGGAAACTCGTCTTCGTCTCTTGCTGCAGCGCACACGCGTGTCACATACTTCATTGAACACTGCGATCGTATAATATTATCTGTTATGTTATGAAACGCCTTTATACCGCCGCTTTGTGGACTTAAAATCAACGAAATTTGAAATGAAGAGCGGAGTGTGAACTGAATGCAATCCGTCGGGACATTTGTTCATTCCGTTAATTTTGATTTTGACTTTAGACAGGTAGGTATATACTTACATTAGTTTTAGGCGTTATTTTTTGGTTTTTGCCGTTATTGGTTGTAATAACAAAAATGTTTTTAAAGTACGCTCTATGTATAATAATAAATAATATTAGTTATAATAGTAGTAACAGTAGGTACAGATTCTAGATCAAAGTGGTAGTATCCTTTTTAAAACACAATACAGTTGAATCTCGATAAGTCGTAATTCAAGGAAATTGAAATATTTTCGACTTGTCGAGGTTTTCGACTTAATAAGGTTAGGTTAGATTAGGCCATGGAATTCGACTTATCGAGGTTCCACTTCAATATGAATATAAAATAGGTACTTAATTTGATTAACTAACAGTAAATTAATTAAATATAGACAATTATGTACTACTTATGTGGCTGATTATAAAAATAAAAATGCAATACTTTTAGTATATTAATCAGAAAAATAAAATAAAAAAATATTCATTAACAAATGAAAAATGGGGCGATGAGTGCTGCTCGCGGTGTATCGCTTCGAACATAATAATGTATACCTACAATTTTTTCCAATTCAAGAGTCTCATGATAATATCATATTATAATAATATATTATAGGAGGTCGAATAATACGAAATCCAGTAATTTATAAGCTGAAATCTGCACAATTTGGCGACCGAAATTGTCGGCATTTTATGGAGCGTATCGGGTCCGCGAATCGTCCCTCCCACTGTAGTAAGAACAGTCGTTACTCGTTCACTACCATACACACATATTATTAGTGCATTAATTTTTTTTTTGCGAATAGTTTTTTTTATATCTGACGCAAAATATAGCACGTGTACGACAAGCCTTTATATTTTCCACAAATACCACTTAAATCCCGGCGCGGCTCACGTCATCCGATAACTAAATGCACAACGTGTGTGTGAGTATTATGAAAGTATAGGTAGGTAGAATAAAAATCGAGTGCCAAGAAACTGTCGACGATGACACTTCAGCGACGATTCGATAACAATAATAAATTATTAACACATTATTATTTATTATTGCGATCAGTGGCGTATAGCCTGGTAGCCGTGATTATGGGAGGGGGGGGGGGGGTTAAGTATAAATTCAACCAAGTTTTTACAGTTTTTTGTATGAATAATACATTTATCATGGGAAACAATGTCAATGGGAGGGGGTTCATCCCCCTGGCAACGATTACCTGCGATTTTTGTCAAATTTGACGAGTTATTTTAAAACTAAAACATGACGTAATATTATTATTGCCTGTGCAATGTAATGAGAAAATAACAACAATTGAAAATATTTAAAAAAACGTTCATTAATAGGTCACGTATATGGTATATAATAGTATAATAGTATATAGAAGACAACTCAGGGCACGCAGGACTATACGAGAATCAATAAGTTATGGTGTAAGACAGCGAACCATATTGTATTAAATATTATACTTACCGCGAGGTGATCACGATCAAGCTCACGTTATTTTATCATATTATTGTGTTGTATATTTTATTTTTTATCGAACGATGACTTGTATTGCTCGTAAGCAATTTATAATTCGCATTTGCATACGCCGTAATATATTTTATTAATGGTTATGAGAATAATTGTTCGTAATAAACGTATTGTCTACCTGTACATTAAATTAATAACACGTTTCGACGGTTAACGGAAAATCAGAAAAATAACAATCAAAGGGATTTTACATTTGCCTAACCGTGATACGGCGATATCATACGAATTGTTACTGCAGTAATAAATCAAGTATAACTTTTAAACCAGTCATACACATAATAATAATAATTTATATTAATAATTATTATACCGTTCATATTATTTTATCCACTACTTGCCAGTATTTAATCGGAATTGTGAAAATAGTAAGTACGTGTTCATAAAATATAATAGTGTTATATCCCCTTAAACGGTATTCACCACGACTTAAGTATTGAAATCCGAAAATTTACAAAATACAAAATACTAAAGATACAATTGCGAATGTCTATAATCTAATAATAATATCGATTAGTAGTGTACAGTGGGTATCTACCTGTTATATTATCGACTATCATTGTCTATAGGTTATTTATTATGAAATCGTAGAAAACAAAGGGTCAATTATTAACGAATAGCCGGTTAAACACGCAGCAATACAATAATAATATCGTAACCCGTAATGGCTAATAAACCCGTGTAGTTTTGAATGAAAACACAATTTCTCGTACATAATATTATTATGTATATAGTAGCGGTAGGTATGCAGTGTAGATATAGATATTTTTTATACTATCGTTATTATTATTATTATTTTATTGTTACGACTTACGAGAGCTGCTGCCCTCGCCGACCTCTGCACGACTAAAGATTCCGAACCATATAATTACATCTAGGAATGGGCATATGTTGTGTCGAGTGCGGTCGGCGGGTTTCACAACGATCCGCGCGAGAAGTTTTTGGAACGCGCTTACCGGCGTCAGGTATGAATAGGATATATATTACTGTACTTATCATAACGATAGTAATAACGATGTGTCGATGCAGGAGATGTCCGTGGTATTTTCACGAACAAAAAAAACGCTCCTCGTCGGACGAAAATGCTGTGCCGTCTCGACGACCAAGTAATTTGCGATTCATAATATTCGCGTACCGCCATCGCGGGTAATACTCTGCACATCGGGGTGGCAACAAGAAATAATTTATTCCTACCACGGATTCTGAATCCGTGATTTAGATGTTCGAGTGTTCGTGTTACGTATATTATTATCATCTTGAGGGGTATGGCCCCACTGCCCCCCTCCCTCGCCCACCAACGGGTGGCCTTGATCAGATGACTTGTACACCGACATTATTTAACAAACGGCTAAGTCATATTGGTCTCCTTTCATTGATATTGTTTAATATACATTATGATAACACGATAAGAGTACGAATACACTGAATAACGCAATTATTTTGATGTGAAACGTAAGAAAAGTGATCGTTCTATATGCCGTGCAAATGGTTTTCTAATGATTTTCAATATATTATGATATTAATGTAATGAATGTTCAAATTACATTTATCCACTTTGTGTAGATAAATTGTCTGTTTACCATATGCAAGTAGACAATATATGCATCATAATATGAAATAATACCATTAAAGTTAAGATGGGAAACACACATAGTGGTAAGACCTTATAGTGTCACATAATCTTACCTCAAATGTATATATCGCAGTGAAATCTCTAAATACCCGACACTCTCGGTAGCTGAAATTTTATCCGCTATTCAGACTTTAGGGCGTTTAGTTAGCCAAAAATATGCCGTCTATTTGAAAGCGTTCGAAATTACAGGCGTCCATTGGGGGAGGTTTCACTACTTACATATTATTTTTAACCCGGCACCTACTACATATTTACAAATAACAATATTACTAGATTCGAAAACTGTGGTATTTTTTAAGCGTCGATAGACAGTGGGTTTTTACACGGTGTCCCGTCTTACCACAACACGGACGTTTTGGAAAAATCGAAATAACTTTTTGAGAAGTTGAAATATTTGAATTTCGTATGCAAATTTAGAATGTAAAATTATTTTCGTATACTCTGGCCTACACTCTAACACGAATAGCTAATACCAATATAATACATATTATATTTACGAAAACATCACGGGAAACGATTTACAACTTATCGGTGTCGAGTGTCCAGTCGTTCCCTGCAAGAGTCTCCCACGTATTCGTGATTTTGTACGATGTTTGTCAACAGAACGAAAACGTAGGCCGTTGGGCCTCGTTGTGACGCGCGAATGTGCCGACGATGGCACTATATAATATAGTGATGGCATTTATATCTGCCTGTTGGGTTACGCCGAGGAGATGGCAGCCGGACATTTTGAAGGCGTCCGGTCCAACCTATATACGTGCGCGCTGTACGAGTGCACGGGACGACGTGTCATTGGCGAGAAAGAATAACGACAGGTATATAATTTATAATAATATTATATATATATATAGGCAGTGTGCGTGTACCTTCGGCGTAAATAATGATAATAACGCCGCAGACGAGGTCGACGGCGATCGATGCAGTTGTGTACGGTGCAGTTGCAGTCCATTGCCGATGCCGCTGCTGCTGCAGCCGTTGCGACGAGTGCAGCTCGCCGACGACGGTCGTGGACGGAATACATTAAGCCGACCGACGGCGACGACGACCTTTATGGGAATAAAACACGTTTGATCCGTCGGAAATTTTCGATTTCCGAGCATCGGGCACATTCCGCGAGAGTAGCGCGACAAAAATTCGCAATCGCGTGGTGTTATATTATTATTATTATTATATTGTTATTATCGTAATTCTTCGCGACTGCTGCCACAGATGACGGCCGAGCGCGTCTTCGGTCCGCCGGACGGAGCCCGCGAGACCATCAAACGCGTACAACTGCTGTCCGCACCGACCGCAGCTGGCAGCGTCTATTTACGGACGCGACTTCAAATGTTTTCCCGATCGAATTCTTTAGAAATAATATGGTATACAATATCAAATGGTCATCGATCATCATTACATTTTATTATTATTCGTATTTTACTTTGAGACGTGTCCCCGCATAAGGTGCCGTCCCGCCGCCACACTTTTTTCCCTCTCTAATCATCACCTTTTTCGGGCTAGTAAAACTGCTTCGATTTTCTACTTTTTCGTTTATCGTATACAGTGATTTCATATCAACGAGTTCAAATCGAACGCATCCGTTACAGTGAGTAGTGATCCACACAACACCTAAGGTTAGGTTAGGTTAGGTTAGGTCCGCCTTTTTATGTATCAATTTGATGTTTAAAATGTAAATGTAAATATTGCCATATGATTCGAAAATCGTGATAATATAATACGTATATCCTGTTGTTTTTAAATTGCTATTGCAAAAATTCACTGCTTATTTATGTAGGCTGTGGGTATAGTAAAACAATCATATTTTATAAAATATTTATAAAATCTATATCTGGGAAAAGTATTTATTTTTATTACTTTAAATTTATAATAAATAATTTAATTATTGAATCAATATCGACTCATTAGCCACAACAGCCTGATACATTTATTATTACCTGATATCTTGAAAAAGTTCTCTAGTTAATATTAGTTCTACATAATATTTATTCTCCTTAACATAATTAAGTCCATTAAATAAAATATTGACAAACATAATATTGTATTCAAAGCTAAGATAATTTAATATATATAGTTTAACGGAGTATAAAAAAAAAATCCACAAACAAACAATACATTTTACTCAATACTGTGATACTACGATATTATTAATAAAAATAAAGCTACTCGGTTATTATATTTAAGTTCTAATATTATAGCGATGAAATAATTCACTGGATGTTATACCGAATAATTATTGTTTGTAACATAACTTGTGAAAAAAAAAATTGTAACAAATAACATGTGTACACTGAGTTGTCGATATGCTGTGCCCAGGTATTATATTATTATGGACGTTATTATAGTCGTGATCAGAGCAGTTTCGCCACGTACGAATTTATTTACTCTTATGACTCGTCCGCATTGCAGTAGTGCACGTCTCTCGTCTGGCCCGCATCTGTCTTGTTCGTCACTCGTCACTCGTCAGCATCAGTCATTTGTAGTAGTAATAATAATAATAAAAGTAATAATACGTACCTATAATACCGCTATTATACCTAAACGTCGTCGAGATGTCTACGAAACCTAACTACTACCTGCAGGACTTCACGTCGCGCCGTCGGCATAATATTGTAAATATAATTTGTAATAAAAGATAACAAATAATGATAACAGGTTTTAATACTATGTGAAAAATGATTTTGTATTTAGGACTCTTATGTTAGCGACATGTCATACTTTGACAAATACCAGCAGTGTTATAGTAATAGGTATATATAGACATACATTAGGTATAGCAGTTATAGTAGTCGGTATATAGGTATAGAACCGATTGATATTTTGAATGTGATCACTCACTGGCCCTCTTTCTGTCTTCCCGTATTACTTATATATCAATATTACAATCGAAGCACTATTTGTAGTATCGATATTAAGTTTAACCTAGTTACATCATACTTACTGACTATGATTAAAATTATACTAATTGTTATTGTATTACATAATAATTGTTTCTATGTTGTTACTTTGTTTATTGAGTATTGTATGATTTGATTTGTTTTGTTTTGGTATTTTACCTGTTACATATGAATGTTTACTTAACCTAGTTAATAGTTTAAACTATAATTTTTATATATTATGATGCATGATACAACAGTGTTATATTATCTATTATAATAAATAGTAATAATAATTAATATTTATTATTCAAAACGAATGTACAAATATCACGGTGTTTGGTACTAATTCTATAGTAGGTACTTACCTACTTCACCACTAGTACGTATTTAATATACATAAAAATCATATTTCAACTTATGATTCAAAGTTCTATCATCGCAGCTCATTGTGTATGACTGAAATTTGGTATAGAAACTTACAGTCATCTCCAGATTATCTTCCTGGTTATGGTATTCTATGGTATAGAGACTGGAGAGATAAGGTTTTGTGAACCACAATAAAAAGAATCCGAGAGAACCAGCTGCCAGGTAAGTTGGTATAAAAACTAAGAAGGCGGTTTTTCAGGTAACCTGTAGCTTACCTTTATCAATAGATACTTGAACGTTATGAATAATAACAATAATATGATTGATTGATTTAATATGTTTGCTAATATAAATTTATTTTTAATAACACTAAGTTGGTGCATATTAAATATACAGTTATGTTTAATAAAATATAATATCAGAAGTGTGTTAGTGTAGTGTATGAATTGTAGCACACTTATTTTACATAATAGCGATGCGCAGTGTGCTTATGATAGGCCAACGATGTGATGTGAAGTGTGCCTTATTTATGCTATAATCACACAAAAGTAAAGATTATAATTGCTATTCATTAATTTTAAAATGTAAATTCTGCACATATATCTTGCCTTAAACTTTTATTTCTTTGAAAAAAATTAAACACAGATTGCAACTGAATAAAGAGACTTTTTTACTTTCATATGATGACAATATTTTAGTTCAGTGTAAATCGGGTTGAGATAATAATTTATGCATACAGCAGATCAGTGAATCCATTATAACCTATGCCCTATACAGTGATGAAAGTTAGGGGTTATATCCCCCCCCAATGTTCGATAAATCCCCTTATTTGTGTCTTCGGTATTATACCACCACAATTCATTAAAATGTATTATTAGGTAGTTATAACATCGCCCTCCCGCATTGAACATTCCTGGGCATGCCATTAATGTCAGCTTTAAGTATATATTTAATCCTGTTAAATAAAAATATATTCGTGATCTTTACAGTCGTTGTAGTAGAGGACTAATAGTTTCATCAAAATTTGTTTTATTTTATGACTATATACTAGCTTGTGGTAGTAATGCAAGTACGAAGTGGGTATTTCGATTTTTATATATTCAAATATAAAATACATGGATTTATTTAAAACATTTTTTGCATTATCACTTTAAAAAAAAAAAAAAATGTTTTTTATTGCAAACGTTTTTGCACTATTATTGGACTTTTAGATCATATTTTTAGTGCTCATATTATATTATGTATTACTCACATTCATAGTATAAACTGTATAATGCCACACCATCGTAAACTAATGTGATAATGTTATTAGATTATATCCACAGCAATCATAATATTATAATACACTCACAGGTGGGTTCAATCGTAATAATATATTTATTAATAATACAATATTGATGTCGTATATATCATTTCAGTATACGCGTTCGTAGATGTGTATAATAATATGAACGTTGAACATACATATTACTATCGGAATATCGTCTATATATAATCTATACCTACTACCTACCATAAATACGGCGGCTGCTCGCGGGCAAAAAAGGAGTTTCCGGCCGTTAAAAAACCGCGTCGCAGAGGAAACGTACTGCAGCATGTCGTTTAATAATAATGAATATATATAAAATGTATTTTTATAAATTCATAAATATATTTCCACGGTGGCGGTGACCGGGTAATAGGTATCATTATGCTATCAATAATAATTGGGTTACTCGCATAAATCGGAAGCGAGCAGTATACCAGCTAACTAAAAATGATAAATGAATAATGATGATAGGTATAATAATATTATACGATCGCCATACGCCATAATACAATATAATTACGGCAATTTATGCATAGTTTTGTACCTAAGTATGATGTTCGAGTGGTAGACAGTGTATAGCACCTGCTAGGTCTTGAGTTTGTGTTGTCGACTCACGGTTTTGCAGTGCTAAACCCCTACCCTCGACTAGTTGTCGACTAGCACAATAAGGTACACACCGCTGTTAAGAAAATTTAGATATACGTCAACCAGTCACCCCTCCCCCGACTGCCATCCCAAGTGGCCACTAATGGAATAATTACCCATATTATATAATATGATTGCAGAAAACAATATAATATATTATCATATTAATTTAAAATGTATAAGTAATTCTGTATGAAACGATATGAAAGTAAATAGTTATCGACGACTTTAATGAAATTGCAAAAGTATTAATTTTTTTGTGACTTAATTTAATATAATTTAATTCTAGTGCAATAAATAAAAACCTTATTTGAATTAAGCACCTAAATTATTTTTATTATTATTGATGAAATATATAGGTACGTTGATAATAAGCGTTATTGATGAAATATTTTTTAGAAACTGTCGAAGATCCATTTTATTGATTTTCCAATAGAAATATTGTTTATTGCTATTAAATGGATTATAGTCTATAGAGGATTCGATAAAAGATGAAATAACAACGGTTTCATGTAATTACCGTGATAACTGATACTTAAAATAGCCTCGACATATCTAAAACGTGTCGAAAATCTTCCGCATCACATTTCTGACCCTGCGTAGAACGACCTGTGGGGACAGCATCCCCGAAATATCAGACTAACCATCGTTAGTGACAGTCTTGTAAAGAAAACTATTATTTTTTATTCAATTGCTTTGAAAAATTTAAACATTGTTTTTTTTTTACCTTATAATACAATTTATCGTTGATTTAATAAAATAATAATTATTGCGGTCACATAATATTAATTATTATTAATCTTTATTATATTTTATATTCACGCAAATACACGTTTATAATATATTAACAGAGTAAAGTCAAAAAACTATTAGGTATCGGGTTTTTCGTATTCATACTAACTTTTATGTTTTTAGTGACTACTAGCCAGATTTATAAATTATTAACACGAATATATGTTTTTTTCCACAAAAAGTATTAAAGTATAAAATTAAAATTTCCAAAAAAA
Source organism: Sitobion miscanthi (assembly GCA_008086715.1). Taxonomy (NCBI): domain Eukaryota; kingdom Metazoa; phylum Arthropoda; class Insecta; order Hemiptera; family Aphididae; genus Sitobion; species Sitobion miscanthi. The sequence continues at coordinate 582,216 of CM017800.1, forward strand.
AAAACATATTCAGTACATGACTATTCGTTCAATTATTATTTTTTTTTAAAGTATATTTTATAATAGCATTCAAATGCAAAAAGAGTATTAAAGTATTTTTATTCCAATACTTTACTAGACTTGGAGTTGGCGGGGGTAATAAGAGTGGTAGTTATAGTAGAAATGGAAAGTAGTCGAGCAGTACATTTCGCTAATACTGGGCACCAAAGAAGAGGAGGAGTGGTAGAGGCAGAGTAACCATCAAAGTCGGCCATAGAATGTGACATCGAAGACGGCTTGCAGCGTGCTGGTCTGAGAAATTATGGAGCAGAAGTGTAGCTCAGATACACTATTGTTGCTTAACACGTCGTAAAACTGTATTGTTAATTTTGTAAATAATTGTTGTTATTTATGTCAATAAACGACGGCCACGGACCGGCGGAAAAGCAAAGCAAAGGCAGTTCTCCCACGGGTCGGTGATTCAGGATAAAAAAAAAAACTGTGCCTACTATAGAAGTATATTAGTAGCAACTATGGTGGAAGTACCTATATTTTACCGCGGTAGGTACCTCCTATATTATTTTTATGTGACTTAATACTATGTACAGCGTGATTCACCAAGTATGTTAACAAAGTCACACATTTTTTTCCATAAATAATGAATTTATTTGAATTTGGAGTTGTGGATATTTTTAGCTGTACTCAAATGCTATGTTTTCCTTTCCCTCTATTTTTACTGTAAATTATTTAGTTGATATTTTTTTTGAAAATATTGGTGTATTTAAATCAAAATTTGAACGAATACGGTTTGAGTTATTGGAATACTTATGCTAAAGATATTACTTAATAATGGTTTTACAAAAATTTAAAATATATGTAATACGCAGTCGAATATTCATGTAACGTTATGATAATAATATAATATTAGTATTGTGAATTGCCTTCTACAACTTTGAATTGTCCACTATCATGGACAATATTGATGTTTAATAACTACTACAAAACTCACTATTTGTTCAAATTTATATTTCGACGCATCGTCATGCAAAGTTTCCAAAAAAGTCGTCCACCGCCAAATAATTTCAAGTAAAAATGGCCGTTCCCGTTACAAAAGTTTGCATCGCCAAACAGCTAGGGGGCTCGTTCGACGTTAAATGCGGTACCTGCAGTAAAAATGTTAAAGGATTGAAAATATGACGTTTTAGTTCTCAGGTACGTTTAAAATTTCCAAAAATCCGAATATCTGAAGCGAAATGTTTAAGCGAAAAACGGGGATACAAGATGAGCGTTCCGGGCGAGCGTCGTCCTGTGAAATTATAATACGATGTGTACAGGTATATAGTGGTCGTATATACGACGGAAGACGAGCGATAATAATAATAAGTAGGTAGAGTGGTATAGGTAGGTAGGTTATGTTATATACCTATGTGTACATAATAATAAGCCGTATTAAAACACGGTTTATCGCCGCCGTCGCCTCGCCATAAGGCGCCAAGAAGCCGTCCCACACGCGTGCGGTGCAGCCGCCGGAGTTTGCGTGCGTATGCGTGTGCGTATCTGCGCGTTTTTTTTTCCACCGTCGTTTAAGTCGCGGCCACACGTGCACAATAATAATATTACTATCGTCATTATACATATTATTATCATTATCGTGTATAGTAATATTAATATCGTGCGCCGTACACATCGACGTCGACCCAAGACTGACCGAGACTGACCGATCCGACCGAGCCGACCGAGCCGACCGAGACGACCGATCCGACCGAGACGATCGAGACGACCGAGACGACGACGACGACGACGACGACGACGCCGCCGCCGCCGTTGCACCCACAGACGTCTCCACCCACGGCATCCGCAACACCCGACCTCTATTACAATAATAATAATATTATAATATATATATATAAGTGCTGCGCCGGGTGGCGATAATGACACCGCACGCATAATGATAATAATAATTTTTAAAAACGAGCTGATGCGCGCCCGGTGCGAGCAGATAAAAATTATATATTTTATATAAATAGGTTAGAATTATTGCGTTTGTCGGACGAAAAAGTGACGACACGATGATAATACCATACGCCTATAATACGTACGGGGCATTATACCGCAGAGGCTGTCGGCTAAATAAATTTTAAGCTAAAATAATTTTTTGAGAGGCGAAAATGCAGACATTTTCTGGGTATAGTAACGCGTGGCGCGACGGCCATAAGATAAGCCGTACGGAAAAATAAATAAATCATTTCATCGATCAAAAATTACTATTTACAGTAAAGACGATCTCGCCCCGTAGAATTGTCTGATATAGATAATATATTTTATTTAAATGAGGGGGGGAAAACATTATTCACGTCACATTGAACTCTGATTTTTGAGTTCACAATGCTTGTACTAGAAAAATATATTATTGAAAAAAACTCAACAATTTGTTATTATAGAGATATTTATTGCTGTACCTTATGAAAACATTTTTAAAATCGGAGTCCAATCTGACTTCCATGATATAGTCTTCTTATTTTTATTAACATAAATTCTTTATCGTTCACATTAAAAATGTATCAAATTCAGACTATTTCACGAGGTGAGAAAGTTTTTCAAGTATTCGAGGTTTTGTGTTAAAAACGCGTATAGCCTCTGAGACTCCGGCACGTCAATAGTATAGGCACGCCTCGTCGGGGCGCGTACCTACTTGGAGTTTTAGGCCGTAAGGTTGGCTGGAGGAGGAGAGTTGAGATCTGGATTTTTTTTTAATTTGAATGCCTATTAGTTATAAAATGAATTTGTCTGTAACGTCGAGGTTAGGTTTCTTGAAAAACACACCGTTGACCGAAACGTTATGCTTGCTACTTTTTCCGTGTTATCGATTTTAACTACATATTAATTCCTTTGTAAACCACAACCGTCAGTGGTATTGAATAATCGTGGATTAACGCTAAGTGATTACCGATCAAATCAACTCGCAGACTGTACTTACTACCCACGTGTTCGACCAGATTTTTTAAACCTGATATACATATAACGACGATAAGGGATAAAGCAATGTAGACGAGAGACGCAATATCGATACCCATAGGCCATAAACGTAAACATTTTTGACGTACGTTTTTGTTATTTAATCGTAATTTGGACATAATGATAATATATTAAATGGTAGGGATTTAACACTTTTCGCCACAAGGAAGTTTTAAAAATATTCACATTAATTTTAAGCAATTTTGCCTCACGCATATTATTATTTTTTATTTTACGGTACATACGGTACTCGTTGTATTTGATAACAATATAATACATGATATATTATAAGATTGTACTAATTAATTATATATAATATATATATATACAATGATTTTTTGAAAAACAATATTTAGTTGAAACTATATCGTGTTACTATAATTTGTATATTATAGAACATACCTAATAGAATAATATTGCTTTGAATAAAAAATCACTCATAGAAATAGAAATGTAATATAAAATATCCTTAGAAAATTGATCATAGGACGTCATAGTATCACCCGTCTTGGCTCAGAATCATTTTTCGTGAACAATGATTCATCGTTGAATTCAAATTTAACGATTCCATAGTAGTTACAGCTACTAAATGAGGGGATGCACTCGGCACCTACCTACTATACCGGAACGTTGGTGCTTAATCCAAAAGTCGCATCAATTACTGTCAGTTTGATAAATTTTTTTTTTTAATACCTACCTGATAATAGTCATAAACATATTATTACAGAGCTTTCGAATTTTTTTTTTTGAACCGCAGGTACATTATTTAATCGAGATCGAAAGGAACTGTGTAAAAAACTTAAAAAAAAAACGACCGCGAGATGCATTTTGGTAAATTACCGAAAAGTGCGCTCGATAAATTTAATGAAGTTCGACATTGGGTCGAGTTGAAGAAGGCTAATCGTCAGAATACCTATGTCTCTGTTTAATATTTCGTCAACGTTCTGAAAATCCACGTTAAGCACGTATAATAATATACGTTCGCGCGGACGTAAAATTGTGTAATACTGTTAGAATTGAGAATTTTTATTTATATTACGAACAGTGAATCAATTTTCGACATTTTCAAATTGATTTTTTTTAGACAAATCACATTGTAAGCATGGCTAACATACTAATGTAATAGGTAATAGTTTCTCAAACAAGAACGTTGTTATTTAAACCCATTGCAGCATGTCTATTGACGCAATTACAATAACACACAAGTTCACCGGGTACGACTACGCGTAAGTCCTACGTCCCGCGATTAGTCTCGTCCAAGTCGTGTCGCCGGGACCTTGCACCGAACAGCGACCTGTTGCCTATAGTCCTTATACCTATCATGACGTAATATTATGCGGAGGACGACCACCACGCAGCTAACAAGTTGAGCCCCGGACGAAATTATTGGTACACGAGTTGTGCCCCAACAAAATAAAGAGTGGTTGGGACACGATTGTTGTAGTGTACTGAAAAATAGTCAGTTTTAAAAAAACAGTTTCATTTACGTTTTTGTCTAATCAGTAATCATTATTTTTTTTACTTTTAATTTATAACATTTTAATTTATTTTATATTAGTTTTGGAGCATCGGAAATTATATGACCATTACCATTTATTGTTGGAATTACGGTTTGTTTGTGGGGCGACGGTTGCGGGTTTTGAGCAGCACGTTTGTGGACATTTTCAAACAGGTGTCTCTATTATTTTCAAGAGGGAAATTACGTATTATTATGTAACTGTTTACCTGCTATGTTTCGTGTGGGAACTTACTAAACTTCTCCGGTTCCCAAGGACTACCATAGTACTTACCGTGAGTCTCCCTGCAGCGTCCAACCCGCCGTCACAGCTATTGATTCCACAGCTCATCTTCGTATGCAGAACGACGCATGTCATCTCCTCACCCATCATCCCCATCTTGGACTTTTCATCTCTGGACGTCCGTAGTGTAATTATTATTGTACAGTTTATTATACTATTGCTCAATTTTTCGGTGTGTGGTTAATTACTATGGCCATCCAGTTAACTATTGATATATTTCTTACAAAATGTAAATTCACATGTAAATATTTACAACATTACCTTCGTTATTAACTATAATTTCAACATAAAGTTTGGTTGAGAAACTTTATCGTTGTAGTAGTATAAAAACCAAAAACGCTGCACGGAGAGTCAAGTAACATAACTCGTAAGCGACATGACACAAAAATCAGCGCACTAATAATTGAATGACTAAGATAGTTTGTACTTTATACACGCCATACACATGGATAGATGAAATAGTGAGATTCACAAAATTCATTGTAAATAAAATGCATATAAGAATTCTTCAAAACAATAAAAATATGAAGCCTCATATAAGAAAAAAACTAACAATTGTAATGTACGTAAATAACTAAATTGTTTAAAAACTATATTATGTAATTAATTTATAATTTTTTTTCCTTCTATTTTACTACAAATGTAATTCTAATTTCAAGACCAATAGAAAAAAAATTTGCATAATATGGTTAAGGTAGGAACACTATGCTGAGTACATTTTTACATTTATTGAAAGAGTGCGGGTTTAATCCATAAAATATGTGCGTTCTACTGTTTAAGTGATGCAAAAAAAAATAAAGTTGTGCAGTATTGTTGTTTAATCGTTGAGCGACCTTAAGATATTACAATGGTTCTGCGTTAAAGTCTCGAATGTGATAGCGACAAAACCTATCATCATATTAATGTTATGGTTGGAATAGTCTCTGATATGTCTAACATCTCCAAGACAATTTTCGAAGCGAATTATTCACCCGCCGATTAAGTATTGGGACTACGACGTCCAAACGTCTACGTGGATAGGTACGTTTTCTCTGTAGTGTCAAGCATTGAAACAGCATGACGCCGACGCTGCAGCGAAAACTAACTTCATATAGGTACCTATAGTGCACCGTATAAAACTTGAGCACTTTAATTTCTAAACTATATGTCTAAATGTGAACAGGTGAAAATGGGGATGAATGAAGGAGTCAGGGATGGAATTAATAAAAAAATTGCCTACTCGCAGGTAAATAGGTATATTCTAAAAAATAAACATTCATCGTATAATATTAATATAATATTATACTGTCACGGCAATCGAATAATGCGAGCGCGTATACTTATAGAGGTCATCTGCGGCTGCAGCAGCTATATATTGAATATAATGTTTAAAAATGATAAATTTTCGCTGAAATAGTTTCTAGACTTTGGTAATCATGCACTGTAATATAAATAGGGTTAAATATAAAGACCTATCGCCGACTGCAGAGTCTCGAGGGGTATATTATAGGTGATGCAGATAAAAAAGTATTATTATTATTATTATCCATTGGCTGAAAATATAAACTAATAATTAAATATTTTTTGTCAGTTGGTATAATATATTTTATGAAATCGCTATTGGGATCGTGCGAATTAATAAATTAATTATTTCCTACGCTAGCAGCTACAAACGCGGTATGGACAGTCCTTAAACACTTTCGGCCCTGCCGTTTTTATAAATAATTATTAACATTATACCATCTACCCGGTAAACCAGTAACCGAGTAATACAATCATTTGCACCATGCGGTGGGATCGAAAACCGTTTCGTCGGCGACTGAAATCGTATAGTGCTACTGCACTACAGTTCGCGGATATTTGTTATTTCATATACGTTTCGTAACAGTTCGCCATATATTATAAAGCAAATACAGGTAGGTAGGTAGCATACCAGGTAGATAGTATTATAACAATAAATAATAATATTATTAAGCCGCGAATCAAACGGCACACGGTCGGACGTCGGCGAAGGCCTCCGCCTTTACACGATTTTGAATTAATGACATTTGATTGACCTATTATATTATATGCATAATAATAGCATAGGTATGTACTTATATATAATATTTGCTGCAACGATAACCGCCGTCGTAAATAACGAATTATTATTATTATTATTACCATGGCGAAACGCATTTTTTTCTTTTCGTGATGCCGTCAAATTATAAATCGCCCATTGTATACTCATACCTAATATTATAACGTTATATATTATTATATTATATAAGTAATAATAAAATCACGTCCAAAGACGAAAGAATGCGGTTATATGAGTTTTTATTTTATAATACAGTTCCGAAGTCTGCAACGCGAAACAACGCTGCGAAATTTTCGAACCATGTCCAGTAATTATAATAATATGTTTTTACTGTTTAAATGGTCCAGCCCGTTGCCAAAATAAACGACGATAATGATAATATATTATATTATAGCGTACATTAAGTCGCGACCTTACCGAACGGTCTCGGACTGAAACGTGAGAATTATTTCGAGGGCTATAAAAAGCAATTTTAATTTTTTTATCTGCAGATCCATCACTGATGAAGAATACGAACCTTGAATGATGGTCCTTTACGCGTATTGTTTATTGGCCGCATTTAACGCAACTCTGCTCGCCACGCGCATATACGACTTAACGATTCGAAGGTCGGAATAATATTATAATAATTATTTTAGTTTTTTTTTATATATATTCACATTTTATATCGTAAGTATATACCTGCGGAGCATTTTGAGGATCGAATTTATTCCCCGTAAATAATACTCATACTACTTCATTAATAATATTATATTATATATCGCATGCATAGGTAGGTACATAATATTATTATATGCTTAAAATATAAATTTTCTGCAGCCGGTTGCTGGTTAGGTCTGTCGGATATAAAAAATATTCCTATTGTGTTTTAAATACTTTCAGACCGCTGCTTCAGTCATCACAGTCAAAATATATTATAACATATGATATGCATTTCTATACCCAATGCCTATCGATATAATTTATTATAATGCACTTTCATTAATAATTATTGTCTGTATCCGAGTATTTTAAAATACTGACTGTTTAAGTCGTAGTTTTTTCCTTATAAATTATCGAGTTATAGGGGTTATCAATGATATGAAAAAACCTACGCCTCAGTTGTCTGTATACGAAATTGCATATGAGCACATAGTTATTGGTGTTATTAATGTTAACAATTATTGCCGATGATTTCAATCTTTGACGTGACTCCATGACAGAAACGTGCCATTTGTTTCTCAAAATATCATGGTATGCCCTCATAAATTTAAATAATTTAAATTGTAAACAAAATACTTGTTTAAAACTAGTATTATTGATTAAGAACAGTGCAGATACATTTGAAATGTTATCATTACATGGGTAAACATGCAAAAATATTAGTTTGAAAAGTCAGGGAACAAAAATGAGAAAAATGATGAAAAAGTATACGTAAGTACGTAAATAACATAAAATATGTAGGTACAAGAAAGACTTAAAGAATTGCAAACATAAAAGATTAGACTTTGTGCGGAAACTATCCATCATATTATATTCGTAGAAATATTTATTAGTTACCTACTTAATTATTGATAAATATTAAAATATATAAAATATTTTGTAATATTAATTATGTTATCGCATATAAGTCAATTATTATTTTAAAGACGTGATCTGATTTCGCCATAAGCGTTTTTTGTAAATACGCGTTAAATATTATTATATATCAAGTAAACACGTTGTATCATTACGCCTCCTTATTGCTTGTGAGAAATTCTAAATAATTGCTTTGCTCAACTACGCAGCAGACTTGGCGTCGGCGGCTGATGACTTTTCTTAATAATATTATTATCATCGTTTTCTACCGTCCCGTCTCCCGTCATCGGATACGGCGCGTGTAATACGTTTTTTATTCACACACGTGGAAATCGGACCGACCATCTTTTTACTACTTGTATGCTATGTTGATGACCCGCTGCAGACAATGCTCTTGCTCGTATACACGGGTACCATAGTCGACATTCTTCGCATTCTCGGCCGTAGATATTGGTAAAATGCAATAATATTATAATTGGCGTTTATGTTCGTAATATATTCACTGCACCGATGTATGCGCGCCGGACGCGGAAAACGACGACCCCGAAAAATTGTATTATGTGCGGTGGGTACGCGTAATTATAATAAAGCCGACTATAGCCATTGACCCCGCGGGCGGCTGGAATCGATCACCGACAGTGTTTTTTTTTTCGTTTTTAACGATATTGTGTGCACATCGAAAACAAAACGGAAAAAATATGTCTACCCAATAATCCCGGGAACGAGGCGTGCGCGAGACGTGTGAAATTTGCAGACAAAAAATGTTCGGTACACTTATTGAAAATTTGGTGGACGGTAAATTTTTTAAATCTTTTTTTCGTCTTATCTACCTGACATATTCCCGCAGGCGGGACTTGACCAATATTTTTTGGGGTGCACAAACTGTAAAGACTTCTCAGACCCTTAACACTGTATATTAACGATAATTTCAAACGTAGGTACTTATATTTATGTACCTATACCTACTGTATTTTAATGTGGGCGAAACAGTAACATGTTAAGAAAACAAAATTGTCATAGGTAACTGATTTAACATGATTTATTTGCCAATAAATTTTATTTATTTAAAAAACCGCTAGTTCAGACTGTTTTTAACCAGAAGTAGAAACAGGAGGACTTAGATCGTTAATTTCTTGTCAAGTATAGTTTTGTTTTTTAAAAAATATTATATGTAGTATGGACGTAAATAGTGGATGGGGGACTCTGAGCCCAAGCTAAATTAATCTAAAATTTTATGCACCGTGAATTTTTATTTTCCATATGGGGCAAAGGTCTGAAGGCCTTAGCGGAGGGCTATAACATCCTATACTTGGTATTAATTTTTATTTTTGTACCGTGTGTTGGCCACAAACATAATATAAAACGCACACAAACAAGTTATTCATATTATATAATGAATTGACCCACTCTTATACCTACAAACAATATTGAACCCGGTTTCGGACGCGAAACCCCTAAACAATTTTACCCAGTTTTTAACGTAAACCCATAAATTGCGTAAAATTTCACCCTTATTTGTACCTTATGCCCGTAACTCACCAACGATTATACCCGGTTTTGGACGCGAAACTCGCAAACAATATTGCACCCGGTTTTGAGAGCAAAACTCGAAACCCACGACCTTTATTTTACTCGGTTTCTGATACGAAACCCAAAACCCACAACATTTTTTACCCGGTTTCTATACGAAATCCATGTAAGCGAAATATTTTAATCCATTTCTACACCTCTTGGTCTTATAATACAAATCCCTTGGCGCCAGCAGCCTAGCTCGCATCTCCAGAAGCTGAAACATACTAAAATTAAACGCTTGTAGTAAGCCGAAAATGTGCGAATGCCGAGCTCGCTGAGACGAAATTGAAAATTTTAAATCAAAACCTATCAAACGTTAAATTCGATATTTATTTATATCAAAATATGTCTTATTACATTGCATATTATTATGTTATACGCGAGAGAAGTGCTGTTTTCGCTGTACCGATCTATGCTAATTATTACAATATTATTTTAGTCGATCGGCTTTCGCGTGTTCTCTCTTGCGATGTGGATTAGACCTGCAGGGGACACCACAATAGAAAAACCGCGCCACGTGTAATACCTCATGATTTTAAACAACATGGGCGATGTGATGTTATATCGTTTAACAATCATGGGTGGTGTGGAAACTTACAAGACACTGCAGTCATCCTACATCGAGTATGCATCGAGTATATTCTAGTTATATAGATAATACAAATAATAATAAGATAAAAAAACCTGTTTAACATAATAAATATACTTTTGGAGCGATACAGATCACAGGTGGTTTACGCGCAAATTTACGAAACCTGGAGAAATGTTTGCACGCTTCCCTCCATGACAAAATCACATTTGTAAGACGGATAGGTAGGTAAGGTAAAAATAAAAAAAAAACTAATATTTCGTAATAAATGATACATATTACATAAAATATTATAATCATTAACCAATACACTTCAATAACAAATTATAAACAAGGAAAAAATATAAACGCGCTTACATTCATAGCAGGTAGTCTTACATCCTGTCAAAGATAAAGAGAAAACGTCGTTATCATGTGTTCAAAGTTATTTTGTCAACTTATAATAATATAATATATTATTACGACTATTCTTACACAAATAATTAATAACTGCGTATCAGTGACCTGTTCTGCTCAACATAAAAAAAATTTTAAGATTATTCCTTAATATCATGTTATCGCTATAGCTCTAAAATGTACAGTTAGTCTGTATGCACATGACTACCTACGGAAATAGTACTTAATAGTATCTATAATAGGTGCACAAATATTATAGTTATTAGTTTTTGCGGTTGTATAAAAACATTTAAAATGGGTGGTCGTTCAATTTTAACGACGGTAAAAATAACTTTTGCGAAATTTGCACAGATCGACTTTTGCCAGTAAAATTTACCTGGCTTACGTCTCTAGTCGAACGTTTCCTTAAATCCGCCAGCTCGACTCGGGTACGGATTCGCGTGCGATCCGAAGTGGGAAGTGATCGGAAACGACATTCGAAAATCAGTAACAAGAAAACGATAAATCGACGCAGCATTAGTGGGTGCATAATATGCTGTGCAGTTGTAGCTGACATGCGCATTTGTGAACGGATACTTTGGCAAAATATCGACTGCGATAAAGCAGACACTCGAAGCGTTCGCGATCGTTGCTATACTATACCGTATTCGAGACACCGCCGTTAAAAGTGCAATAACCAATAATATGATATTATGGTAATTTAAAACATTATGTACTTTCGCGATCAAAAGCGCTCAAGTGCGAAAAAATCACGTGGCCGATGTTTTTTAGAACGATTTCGATAATATATTATATTATACTCACGCGGCGGCGGTGGCGCCAACGACGCGTTCTATACTGGCGTCCGTCCGTCCGGTTAGACGGTTAGCGTCGGCCGACTGCCCTGCCGATGTTTTTGCCAAAAACTACTTTTACTCCGCAGCCGACAAAAAATTTCGTTTGATTATTGTTTATCGTAATATTGTTATTACTATATTTTCGCAGAGTTTTACTGTTTTCTATTTCGAGCGGCGACCGTGGCGGACGGATTATCATGATATTAATAATAATATTATTATATAAAAGTACTTAACGCAAAATATTATATTATCGCCTCGGCGCCATAATAATCCGTCGACTGCAGCGTGCTACTGCAAATCGCGATCTCAAATCGGTAGCTCGTTAAAAACTGTAACGAAAATAATGCTTACACGTCGGACGGCGGTTAGAGTTCAATAAGTACCTATTGTTGAATATCCAGTAGAATATCCAGTTGAATATCTATTATTGTGGGCAAATAATTATTGTTCTTGGACGCGCGTCCAAATCCGGAAGTCGATGTCCGTGTTTTACTTATAAATAATAATATGTATAAAATACAAATGTACAATAAATATCAGGTAATGTGGTATAAAAAAATATCACGCCACCGCTTCCAGTGGCGGATTTCATATTATGTTGATGTTTGCTTGATATAAATTGAGTAAATATAAATTATATAAATTTCACGGAATTTATATTTATACATCAACAAGATTTTTTTGTTAGTTTTTCAATACAAAATATATTAATTAATAATATATTATATCAATGAAATAATAGTGCTACTGAAATAGATTTCAATGCAACCACTTCGTTTTACCAAATAAATAATATAATAAAAGTATATTATGTAAACTGAATGAAATAAGTTTAATTCATATAACGATAATATAAGATCGCGTGACATGCTGATTTTTTACATCCACCGCTGCTGCTCAAAAGTATTAAAAAGATTTAAATGTTTTCGCTCGGAATGTTGTCAACATATAATTTATGGTGTCAGACTCCATCATATTTTACGCGAGTGTCGTTTCGATTTTACAATATTATACATAGATGTATATTATTATAGACTGCACAGTTTCATATATTTTTTCAACGATTTTTTTTTTTTTTTGAAATTGGCAATAATCATTTTAATACCCTTAATATTATTATAATATGTATATATCATACATACATATATATATATAGGTACGAAACGACACGTTTTTTTTATTGTCGATCGGTCTATACACAGTTTTTTTTTTTTTATCGAGCCGCCATCACTGAATCACTGCAACACTGCAGCGGATGTGCTCATAATATTATAATATTCGCGTCGGATTTATATACGTTTCAATTAGAGTTTATTTATATATATTTTTTTTTATCTCCCTTTTTATTCCGCCTAACCATCAGCTCATTACTTTAATATTATATCGTTGTTGTGATCGTGTAGGTTGTCGGAGATTTTTTTTCTCTCACCTACAATCCACAAACCCCACACCATACATTATATAAGTGGCAGCAGGAACTTCTTCCGGTCGGTCCCCCGTTAATGTATGTAACCTCAAACCATAATAGCTAAAATAAAATATTTTCCTTGTATAGGCATGTATAATAATAATATATTATCATCAAAAACGCTATAAAGACGGGTTTACAATTTTTTTCTGCAGATCTCCGATGTTTTAGTTGATATTATTATTATACTTGTTTTTCGGCAGTCGCATGAATCACAAATCAATTGACAATTCAAAACAATGTTTAATGCGTATTTTGCTAACGGTCTACAGTCTATACAATTATGAATTAATTAACATATCTTGTCGTTTTCTATGTATTTTAAACGTCATATTATATAATTTGAGTTATGAGGTCAATATAGTAATACTGTGTAAACCTTCAAATAATTGCTGCTGTAAAACACGCGTGGTAGGTGCCTATAATGATTGACGACGGTTAAATATGAATATTATTCTATGATATTATAATGTACGTGTCGGCAATTTGTTTTTTTTTTTTTACTCTTCCGAACGATATAGTAATATTATACTATTCACTTGACAGCTCGTATAGATTAAAAACGATTTAAGACGTTGTCGCTATTGGGCCCAAAAGGTATTAACCAATAACCACGATATAATAAATATAGGTACCCGCATTATTATAATATAATATATATTATTACAATATGTTTTTGCTACCATTATTTTAATTTTAATTTTTTAGTTAAATTTCGGTACGATTATACTATACAGGTATTATGTCCTATACCTATTACGTGTGAGCGCGAACACATATCTAATACCTATACCTACCTAAATATAATATAATTTATAGCTTGCGCGCATAATATATTTTTATCGTCTCTGGTTTTTATGCCACACAGGTGCTGCTCGTGTTTTGATTTTCATGGTACACATTAAACGTAAATAAATTACGTGATCTAAATTTATCGTGGCCGAAGGGTAACCCAAAACGAACTGCAGAGCTCTGTTGCAGTGGTCATCCTTGACAGCGACTTTGCCGGCATACGCGCCACCTATGTACATATTATTATTATTATTATCATCATATTGTATAATAATATATTATGTTCCAATACCGTCTCGGAAAAATTCGCAAAGTATTGTCGCACATAAAAAACTACATTATATTCTTGGTTCTATATAATATTCGCGGCGCGGCCGCCATTTTGCTGGAGTAGAGATTATTTGGAAGAACAAAAAAAAATGTAGTTTAGGAACTCTATTCGTAGGTACAACACGTGTAATGTGTCATAATATATATTATAGTGACAAGTATTTTATATTATATTGCTTATTCGTCCCGAACTGCCGATCGGTCGTAATAATAATAATAATAATATTGTGTCAAACACAAAGGTTTGCCCACGACCAAAACAAAAAAAAAAAACACAAGACCGATTATTTGATAATATATTATTATAATAATATTAATATATATTATCATTATTATTATTACACAGTATTACAGTGTTGAGTGTTTAATATTATGATTGTGTGCGTATAAGCTATGTTATATTATTATTGTTTTTAAAACGTCCGTTCGTTGTATTTTCAGATGTTTACATTTTTATTGTTTTTTACGACAATATTAATAATGACTTTATTACCGACAATTATAATCATAATAAGCCAACGCGCACAATAAACGAATAATAATAATAATAATATGATAATATACTATTATATAGCTTGGTCGTAAACATTTCAAATTAATTAAACGTCACACGATCGTTATTTTTGTAATCATTTTTTGATAATACGGCGTATTATCGATCCCACTACATATTATTATTGAATTTGTTTTGGTTTTAATTCACACTAAAGTAACGATAGTGTAGTCAGTATAATATGCAGTCGTATAGTGTTTACCTTCACTATGCGCACAGAAAAACCAGTATTTTTTTTACCAAATCAAAAGTCTGGTCTAATAAGGTACGTGTCACATGATCTATAGTCCGACGAGGCGATCTCGGACGATATCAAATTTGATCTCCCTATTTGTTAAAGCTTATTATAATTAGTAGATACAATCGGTACAGACATACAGTCACATACATATTATTTCGGATCACCCTGGTTTTGTAACATGGCATTTTTTCACATGAAAGTTATAAAAGCTATTCAGCTAGACTACTGATAAGAGCATCGTCCTCGTATAGATCAGTTAGCGACTATTCCCCAGATTATATAATTAACTGACCGACTATATGCAAAGACACCAGTAGCAGATTTTATTCATCTTTTAAGTAGGGGGGGGGGGGCAATATCCTTTTGGTCCTAATATTTTACTTATAAGCACTCTGGACTTCTATACAGATTTTTTTTAACTTGATCGTTATTTATAATGCTTTTTTAGAGCTTTAACTAATTTTAGTGTACCTGCTAAATATTTAATTAAAATTTGAAGTCGAACTTCATCTGCAGTGGACGTAAAACGTAGTTTTAAAAATTATAAGCATATATTATATTGTCTGATTGTTGACGAATATTTTTGTTTAGAAATTTGAACATTCGTCAAAACGTTTATTATGAATCAACGGATTAACTATAGAAGGAAAAATTACAGCAAAAACATTAATTAGTATAATACAATTTTAAAACCGATCTTATATAGTTTTTTATAAAGATTTTTTACAGGAGCTTTATAGTCTTATTTTAAATGCTTCCGCCATAGTTTTGTCGCACTTGTTATAATATTGAAATCGGAGACCAAAATTCAAATTACCGGCAATCGGCACGCCAATAATTGACGACATCTTAAAGTGCCTACCTACTTAAATCCATCAATTGTACGTACCGTTGTGATTATCATACAATGCAACCCGACGGACGGTCATCTTATGCGCGTGTTGCACTCTTGCACCAACCACGGTATACGCATACGGACGCGGACAAGTGATTAATAACAATGATAATCTAACAAACAGACGAAAAAAACAATATCACATTAAACCTAATAGTACCTACCTACCGCTTTATTACTGTGTACTACTACTACGACTATTATTATACGAAGATTCAGTGGGCACCTGCAGGTGTATATACTTATACGGTTTCTCTTTCGTATACGGCATAATAATATAATACAATATGTATATAATGATACAACACGTGTGTTATGAGACCGCAGCCGCCGCCGCGACCAGCGAGATGTTATCTACCGAATTTTTTTTCGACTTTTTCGAGAAAAAAAAATGAAAAAAAAAAACCACCACGCTCTCGGCGGGAATACATTATAATATTATGTATAAATTATATTAATTAAAATAATCTAGAATCCCCCGGGTCGGCCCACGCTTTTTTCACCTATTACAATAAATAACTATTAAAACATCCGCGTCCGGGTTAAACGTGAGGGCGTCAGAACGGTGTGGGTGTCGCGTGTGTAGTGGTTTTTTTTTCCTTCATATTTTTCTCCTCTCTTCGCGCCGAACGCAGGTATAGGTACCAGCCGTATATTTATATAATATATTGTATTATAATACGCGCGCACACAAAATGCGTGTAGTATTATAGTTTTACCTATATTATGTAATAATAATAATAATATATGGCGATTTTTGCCGCGAACACGACGATTAAAATTATTATCGTGGAGGGTCCGTGCGCGGGACTGACGAAAGTCTGAATTCAACTCGGACGGGTACAAAAATAACGAGCCGGCAACCGCATTTAGACGATTTCCAGGTTTCCAGTAGTGTGTGAATACTGCAGAGCAGTTTTTTATCGTCAATACCGCTGCGCAGTCGACGATGTCTTGGGAAAACGAGGAATTCTTAAATTTCGTTGACAATAATTGGGGAACTTCAAGATTGCGGAAGGATGTAAAATACACGGTTTGTAATAAAATAAAATTAACTAAAAAACTACCATATAGTATTTCTTGAGATATAATATAGCCTGCAGGAAAAATATTAATTACGATGGACGAATAACTATATGTGTGCGTTATTCAGTTGTAAAAGGAAACGCCGAATAATTGTATTAAAAAAAAAATTGAAGATAATAATTAGTAGGTATGTAACACCCCAACAATAATTATTATCGTTGACTAATAATTTTTTTATTCAATGATAAATTATATGAACCGTGATTTATCTAAATAACGTAAAAAAAACTATTTTGCTGGAGGGTTAATAGTACCTAATTTAATGGGTAAATAATATTATACTGCATAAAAAATTATTGTCGAGACAGGCCTAGGCGCCTAGTGTATTTGGGCGAATTTACATAAAATCTGTAGGTACCTATCTAAACTGTTTGAGCGAATTTTCGTATACCACTAACTTCTACCTAGGGTCGTGTACCTAACATTTTAGCGACAACATTTTCCTTCTGAACGGACTCTTATAAATGCCAGTGCCTATTGGAATATATTTGATTTTAAAGATACATTTTATTCGCTATATACTTCAAAATTTAAACTCTTTGCAATATTATTAATTAATTAAATCAAAATAGCTAAAATGAAATAAAACACGGCTGGTAATAGGTATGGCACGAAAACCAGAATTACTATTATACCATTACACAGAAGCTGCGTGGCATAGATTGATACGTATTATGGGTATCAACCACGCGTTGAAGCACAAAACCATAGTGAAGTTTTAAACCAGTTGGTAACGCGATGGTATCCGCTAACTCCATTACGACTATAACAAATACTGAAAAATCAGGTTGATGGTTAATATCATGAAAATAGGTCTATTTCGTTCACTCGAACGGTTGTGTGGTTCAAACCAGGAACCAATTCGGGTACCATTTTTGGGTATAAAAAAAAACCCCCCTTCTAACCATAACCATTGTTGCCGGATTCGCCAGGACGACTTGCAGGGCCCGTCGAAACGCGTGTCCTCTATCTGTTCATCTGGACCCATCAGCTGATAGCTGAATACCCTAAATTGCTTTGTAACCATTATACACGACGACGGACGAACTCGACGTGGAAACAAGCGTTATAAATAATATTTTATTATTATCGTGCTTTGTGTTATAGAGACTTCTAAAAACCGAAACGCGTATCAAAGACCGCGACGAGGAACGAGCCCGTCCAACGTAACAATTTACAAAAAAAAAAAAAATTGTTTACGACCGTCAGCACACGCGCAACACACGCTTTACACGCGGCTGCGATCGAACCGCTGACCGAGAGCATATTTTCTACGGCGGCTCACCGGGACGGACGAAAAAAAAACCGACAAAACAGAAACAATAGTAATAATTTTTCGATTTTTTTTTCTTTTCACACACAAACAATGTGTCGTCTCTCGAACAATCGAAACAAAAATAAAACACTGGCATTTTAGACGACTCGAGCCGCCGCCCACCGATTCATTACTATTATAATTTCAAATCCGTGCTGCGGTTGTAATTAATACGTCATATATATATATTATATTATGCGTACATACGACAATAATAAAATTATATTATGCGTGTATACGACAATAATAAAACGATATTTTTAATAAGTTTGTGTTTGAAAAATATTTTATTCGATGATGGTAATATCAGGACTCGTAAGTGCGTGCGATTGCGAAAATATCAATCTCGCCTGCAAGTCGTAATAATATCGACGCATAAATCAATCTGTTTCGACGTAGAATATACCAAATGGTTAAGTATGGCATTATGATATTTTTGTTTTGTTTATTTCACTCGTATTTACGCATTTATTTCTTCATAAAATTATGAACTACCTACAGCGATTGCGAAATTTCAGCAAAAAAGTATTTGCAAAAATCGAATAACAAGTGAAAAATTGCATTATAAATATATAGTGAAAACGAACTTAGTTTTTTGTGTGGTAAGGATTTCCATTCATCGGCCAACTGATAAATAATATCACATGATGTAGTTCACTAATATTAATTATCACCGTATTGTAACCATTACAGCAATTAATAATGTACACATTTATCTTGAAATATTTTAACACGATATTAATTTTATTGATTTTAATACTATTCAATGCCACTAAAAACTGTCTTAGATAAAATTCTTACACACGAAAATTGGTCGGTAATAGCTTAATGTGATTGTAAGACATAAAGTCATGCATATTATCCAACTGGTGGTGCATTATATCAAGTATAATATGTTATAATAACAAGATGAATGGTGTGTTTTGTTTTTGTATTGTAATTTATGTATAACTCTGTTATTTACATTGTGAAAAATAATTTACAAAATCGTATTACAATTATTTATAAATATATAGGTACCTCCTAACCTTATATAATAATTATAATTTAAAATCTACTCTTGCGTAAAAATGTGTGTATAAAATAAATAATATGTATAATTTATTAATTATAATTTAACTATATATTAAATAATTATGTACAACAAATAAAAGATGAAATTACATGAGTGCAAAAAAAAAAAGGATCAAGAAGCTTTTATAAAATACACGTATAAATATAAATATAAAATTAAAATAATTCAAAGCAAAACGAAAAAAATACAATTTAATGTATTATAATAGTCGTTTTGGTAAAAAAAATTATCAAAATATGTGCACGAACGGATATTGAAGGCAGACTTGAATAAAAAATCTTCGAGTTTACTCAGATTTCGTATTATTTTTTCCAACTAAAACTAAGCTCGATGGTATAAAATATAAGTAAAACGATATGATATGTAAACCTCAAAGAATGTCGATGATGATGATGATGATAGTAATGATAATAATAATACGCGAGCGAGATAGAGTGAAGGAGGCATAATTATAGATAAAACAGACATTTGACGAGAGTGATATTTAAAAATAAAAATTCTGTCCAAAAATCGTATCTGTCACGATGCAATGGGGGGATACGATCACGAGGCGCATCAGTATATTAATACAAATTAATTCTAAATCGACGTTTAATACGATATACTATTTTAATAGGATTGTATATAACATGATATACAGTAGAAACCATCATAATTTATAATTACATTGAATCGTAGTGGTGGGAGGGGTTTGGGGTGTCGGTAAAAAGACTTAAACGGCGGTGGTGTAACCCGACCACACATACCTACGCATGCGCACCTACCAGTAACCGACGTGATAATATCTTGGATTTGTGATCGAACCACTCGGCGATCTAGCGCCAACCGATCAATCGATATATGCGTGTTCCGCGATGCAGATATACAATATAATAATAATGCAATTGATCGTTTAGAGCAATAATATATTGCTGGTCGATATTATTATCATGATAACAGAAAAATATAATAACCTTCCAATCTATACTAAATGTCTCGTTGCGTCGGGAAGACGATCAAAAAATAATAGTATAATAATTATGTTATTTATGCGATTTCCCCTTTCGAATAACGAAACATAATAGTTATATTTTAATATTATATGGTATGATACGTCAGCACTGACGATATAATAATATATGGACGACGGTGTACACGTAATATTATAAATAATTAGCAAATTATAAAATATATATGAAATTCTTAACAACTAATTGGTCGTTGAAAAAAAACCGTGTTTCGTACATTATTATATTAAGACTAGTAGTGTGCGACAAGTCGTCCGACTCGTAAAAAAAAAAAAAAATAATAATAATAATAAAGAGTTGGAGAAAAATAATAATAATATAGGGTATACCACTCGTATACAATGAAATAATAATAATAATAATATGATTTAGTTTCGTTTGCAGGTGGGCGCCGTCCCGCCCTGTCACTCGGAGACGTCCGTCGCGCAACCGCAACCGCACTCGGTCACCACCGGGTACTCCACCTTGATCCACTGGCACACCTTTATCTGGTTGACCACCGACCCCGTCGACTTCGCGCCCGGCAGACTGTTGTACTGCTGCAGCACGGCCGACGGGCCGTTTGGGCCGCGACAGTGCCACCGCAACAGCGTCTTGTACTGGCTGCTGGTGGCCCGGCAGTACATGCCCGCGGGCACCGAGCACGACGTCTCGCCCTTGGGACAGTGACCCTCGAGCAGCCACCTCGGCCAGAACCGCTGGCCCAGGTCCTTCCACTGTCTGTGCATCGGGCACGCCGTCCGGCCCCAGAGGTACTGCTGGATCTTCCGGCGCAGTTGACCGGTTATCCGGGTCCGGAGCCGCCGGCCGTCCGGAAGCGAGAAGTACTTGGTGTCCAGCTCCCGGATCTCCGTCGGCATCTTGCCGGTGGGCACCAATCGGCCACGTCGATTCCTCCTGCGCAACACACGGATGACAAAAACGTCGGGTTAGTATTATCGTTAAATTTTGTTAGTACGCCTACGGATGTCTACGACAATCGAAGTGCCAGTGTGTATCAAATGAAAATCGCTTATTTCAAAAATGTAAATATAATATAACTCTTTATAAACTTAGGTGCCTCTATTTCTATATTATGTAGCAATTTTTATAGTATGGTGACATTAATAATAACGAGTACGGGACATCCGTAAGAAATTAATAATCATTTTATAATCCTAAATCGAAGTTCCATCAAAAAATTACTTTATTTCTGCTTTGATCGTTTTAGTTTGGTAGTTTATTTGACAAGGATTATTATATTAGCTTGGACATCTCTCTGTTTTAATAAAGTTATTTATACTATTTTCAGAGTCTAGATAATTTGAAATAATATCTCTTTTGATGCGTGAAATTGACATATTAATATTATTATGAAATATATTCATACTACCTATATTACCTATACATATAGTATATAGTAATAACATTATACCAACGTGTTTTGATTATTTTCATCCCAAAAATCATGTGGAAAGTATAGTAAAAAGGCCACCATTACCATTATAAAATAAAAATCATTTGCTGACGTTTTGAAAAAAATCCTCGTGATTTATATGATATTATATTGGTAATTATACCATGATATCTTTTGATTATAAATTGTGAAAATATTGGTAAGACTATTACAACTTATAAATTATAGTAAGTACCTTTCAGTAATTACTAGAATTATTATACTTTGCAATAGGTACTGCTGCAAAAAATCATATATCATGTTTAAATGTCAATAAATTAATTATTGTTATTACATAATACTGGCGTTATCAGCTGTGTATTTCATAATAATACAGCACTCCTAATAATTTTTATAAATTAATATTTCATTTGATACAGAACACGTCGTACAAACCTTTATAATAACTATTTAGTGTATCATTACGTTGTATGTATACTTAACACCGTTTTGTATACGTGTATGAGTTGTTAATCGTTTTGAATTAGCAGCTACACAATATATAGGTACAATATTATACTACGTGAAATTATACGTTTGAATAATAATTGATTCGCTAATTTAAAGGTTGTAGGTATATAGCCCGTGAAATTAACATAACGTGTTCTATATATAATATACCTACTGTTTGAATCGAAAATAAATTGTGTTTTTTTGTGTTCAGTTTTGTTTACGCGTTTCGGTTACAATTATAATTTAAGTACTTATCATACGCCCCTAAGCTCGGTTTGAGAATACATTACGTGCTATTCGTACCAAAACGATAGTAATATTATCTATATTCTATGTTATATATGTAGTTATAGATTACAAGATTACAAGTTACCTGTTCAAAAATCGATATTTATGTACTTAAACATTGGAATATTTACGAAATATAGTCTCGTAATATTAAAAACGCATGTTGCCATTAAAAAAATAAAAAATATAATATTTTCAAAAACTATCAACGTTTTTGAAATAATGAGGTCTTTACGTTGGAACACTCATTGTATAATATGTATATAATATAATATATAAATATATTGATCTGCTACCTAAACTCTGTTGAATACTCGTATTGTGTATTATGTATTATTATAGAGGAACAGTCGTCGAACATAATATATTTTTCTCGAGTACAGAATAATATTATTTTGATTTTAATGACGTGTTGTTTGAAAACTATAAGGAGTTACAACATTAAATAAATATGTTTTTTGACTGATTTTCTAGTGCCGGGAGAACAATAATTTGCTGAGATGCGTCTTTGGAAGATATGTCGTCTACTCAAAACATTATTTACCAATACATTCTCATTGCGGAATATTATATCTATGTTATAATAAATTATAATTTGACGGTTGAAAGTTGAAACCCTGCACGATTATTACTATTAAATCCAACAATCATCACTCTCACCTGAAGGGTATTTCGGAGACGGGCACCAGGTGTTCGGGGGCTGTCATGCTCATGCAGTTGGGGTCGAACTTGGCGGCCAGCTTGGCCAACAGCGCTGTGGCGTTTATGTCGGAGGGCCTGGGGTCCAGTGCCGGGTTGGGCATCTCGATGAGATCAATGACTCCAGGGTCGTTGGATGGCACTGGCCGTAAAGGTAGGTGGTCCAGCCGGATGGACGTGCACATGACTGTGTGGCGGTTCGAGCAACACGCCAGCGCGACCAGCACGGACAACCATTTGACAGTCATCTGTAAACAATCAAAAAAAAAAAATGAAATTTATGAGTTTGACATCGCACAGACGAGTGAATGATCGCGATGATCGCTGTTATTATTGGGTCTAATATTATTTCAATTTTATCGCGGTCCGCGACAATGAGGGGCGCCAAAATTATAGTCTGCTGCGTGTAGGCAACTAACACTTCGTTGTATACCTACTAACATTTTATACCTACTTTACCACAAGAGCGGTGTACCGAATACCAGCTGGTACACCGCGGGTACGGGGTGACATTAAAAAAAAACTATTCTACTGTAAAACGTTCGTTCTTTTTATTTTCCATTCGAAAACAAAAAAACATTGCATTTTTATAATACACATTGTGTGATGTTAAAATTACAATTTTTGTACGGCACTTTCGACTCGAGACTTCACCTGCTTGACGTTGTAACTCAACGAACAAATTAATTATAAAATCTTTTGCGGTCACTAATTAGAATCCTGAAACAAACATATTTCATTATTTTCGACGTTTGTAAGACGTACCTATACGCGGTATGCTACTCTACTTGGAGACGGAATGACGGTATACTGCAGGATTTACACCTAACAACAACGAAAAATTGTTTTATACTGGCCGATAAGATTAAATTCAGAACCCCGGTCAACACAAATTACAGTATACATAACCTACTGGCCACTATGTATGTAAGTAGATAACCTGATAACCCGCTATATTTACACATAGTACAATAAATTTATTGTTTTCCATTAAATAACGCATTATATTACAGGTAGGTAATAATTAAAATGTGTGGGTGACACCTAAAAACATAATCATTTATAGCACGTGAATATGATAATTTGTTGCCAATTTATTATCCATGTACCACTCGGTTTCAAAAATATGCAATCTACTTTTCCGTTTAAACACAGGTCCAAAAATATATTATTATAATCTGCTACATCGGAGTTCGACATAAAATAGGGATATTATTAGAATTTAAAAATAAAATCTCGTCTTGGCTACTGCGTTAACAAAATACAGAGTGATTCACCAAAAGTAGGCTCCACCCATTTTTTCCATAAAAATTTAATTTTAAGTGAACCTCGATAAGCCGAAAATCACGGAAATTAAATTGTTTTGACTTGTCGTGGTTATTGACTTACCAAGGTTATGTTAGGTTGAATTAGGTTTTAACGGAATTTATTTCGACTTTTTAAATATACTATTAAGGGACTTTTTGAAAACAATGATGAATCTAGAAATGGAAATTTCGAGTGACTATTTTTTAGTAACTATTCAATTCTGTGTACCAATGATATAACAATTATAGGTTCACGATAAAAGTGTTGGATGAACTAAAAATTATATTAATTAATACTAATATTATATCAAAGTTTTATTATTTATGAAAATTGCCCGGTCATAATTAATATTAAATCTATTTTATAATTCATAGTAAAAATATTATACTTTATTTTTGTTAAAGCAATTTTTAAGACTACCTACCTACAATTAATACATTCTTAGGACATGCATTATAATAACTCAGAAACTACTCGTTCAAATTTTGATTCATCAGTATTTTCAAAAAAATAATCTGCTAAACAATTTTCAGCAAAATAGGTTGGTTCTTGTTTAGAAATAATAGTTTGTGGAAACTCCTTAAAATATTGTATAAAAGTCTGTGTATTTTTAAAATATTTTCCTTGTGTATACTTAAAAACAAGAATTTAAAGAAACTAATAATTATTGAAGAAAACAATGGGTGTTGACTTCCTTGGTAAACATTTCAAAATTAATATAGCTAAATCCTGTTTCAAGCCACTTTTTAATAGTTTCTGCTTAATCATTTATCCAAAAATTTTGTTGTTCTCAGAAAAATAAAATAAATAAACATCATTGTAAAACGAACTAGTTACCTCGCGCTGCTCTGAATCGAATAATGTTAAATACGTGCAACCTGTCCGTTAGAGGTATTATTTTCAATTTTTTTTTAGATATAGGTAAATAAGATACTAATATATTATTTTATTTTTAGAAAATATCTGTGTTTGGTGCAAAATATACGAAAATAAGAAAAAAGTTATCAAATTTTATTAATTTACGTGATAAACATTACAAATAACGCAAAAAATTGAATCTTTCTGTACACCATGAGCGATACATACCAGCGCATAATTATAAGCACTGATATGGGTTTTATTATAATTTGTAATCAATTTTTTCTAAAAATATCAACGATAAGATATTCGGAACAACAATAATAATATGGACATTCATGTAAGTTTACACGAACTGTTAGTGGATAAAACTTAAAAATACAAAACAACGTGTTAGTAGAAACGATCGAAAAAAAAATTGATATCATTTTACTTAGCATTATAATATATATATGCATAGCATCCACATTATACTTATCTAAAAATTATACTGCCTACATATATCAAGGTTCCAGAAAGAGTAAAAAAAATTATCTGCTAGCCGATAGGGACCGATAAGGGGCAACTTGCGTTTAAATATAATTATATTTCAGTAGGTACCAGAGAAGCTAAAAAAACGACGCTACTAAGATAATTGATCACGCACCTCTGATTAGTTGGTTTCAAAAATATATGTATTATTTTCGTCTAATATTTCATTTTAAAGCCGAAATCCTCCAATCTCGAATAAATGAATAATATATGTAGGTACTGTACTCGAGCCTTGCTAAATATAGACGTTTAAAATAATAAATAAATACACATAGGTAGTTATTAAAATTGATAGATTAAAATTTCATAATTTGTTTGAAGGCTGCCGCATCCCCCGCCCGGGTATGGTTAACATATTTTACGGGAACAGATGCCCACTTGAAAATTCTGCCAAACACAAAAACGAGTTCTTAAAACCCTACAGTTCCAGTCTACAGCTTATGGCCACAGTTGATGGACTTAAGACCATAAAAAAAAATTTTGTTTGAGTATAATATAACAAATATGACATGTGATTAATATTATGCATAACCATCATTAAGGACTATATAACCGAGTGTACCCGGTATGTTTATAATTTTTGTAGTAACTACGCTTAAAGATGTTATAAATGCCGCATAACCTATATAATATATAAAATTGTAAATATTAAATTTTCGTTGATATCGATTCACTCTTTGGAGCGTTATCGCAATAAATAAATATTATGGCCCTTATAAGTGGGTATACGTGAGAATTCCAAATCTCAGAATTCAAATAAAGAAGAAGAATTTTTTTTTTTTTTTTGGGGAGGGGGTGGAGGTGAGAAACTGAGAACACTTGTGTTGACTACTGCGGTGAATTACTTAATATATATTATTATCATATAAATCTACACTTCGAAACCAATTGAACGCGTTCTCAACACAGCGTTTCGTACATTATAATATTTACGAACCTAACTCCTCACATAGCACACACACAAACACACACACATTTATATGTATATATACAATATACTTAGGTACTGGGTATATACCTAGGCATATTTATCCGAAACGGACGGACGGACAGACGGGCGCTCGCGCGTACTGGGTCATATAATAATATTATTTGTGGAGTTTTGCCGCCGCCGAGCGCGTCTTTTTTATTATTATTATTATTATTATTATTATTATTATTACTACTATTTTCTAAATCGCCGGTAATTTATTTCGAGTCACGTCGAAAAATAAAATTAAAACGGAAAAAAAACAGGAGAAAAAAAACCCGAAGAAAAAGAAGAAGAAACCGGCCGACTGGATTCTTTGCCGGCACATTAACACCTCGGCTCGACGATCCGTTAACGATAATTCGTTCCGTCGGCCCGAGTCCCCGCGCCGCCGGAGCCCGCGTGTCCCGTCCGGTTTGTATTTTTGTTTTTTTTTTATATTTTCCGTTTCGGATTCAACGCGTCAATCAACCGAAATCGTGTCCGAAAATCTCGGAGCCGACAAAAGGACTGTACGGCGTCCGTACACACACCACGCCGTTTGGCCTCGGCCCCACGCCGACGACGACGACGACTACGACGACTACGACGACGACGACGGCGACCACCGCCACGCAGCCTCCACCAATACCGCCGCTGCCGCCGCCGTAATAATACGATATTATATTATTATTATTATTTTTATTATTATTACACGTTGTACTCGACGGCGACGACCACTACCGCGGTATAGTGTTGCGCCGGTAAACCCCGTTCCAGTCACCTTCGGAGGCGTCGTTTTCCCTCCTCCTCGTTCTCCTCCACCTGCTGCTGCTAACCACCGACCGTGTGGTGGAATTTTTTTGTTGTTTGTGACCATAATATAATATATCCGATTCCGTCTTACGGCGGAAACACGACACCCCGCAGTATAACAACACTCGTCAGAAATCGGACTTCGGTCCCAGATTTGTGATAAAAACGATATTATAATAAATTATAATGATTGTATATATAGTATCCGACTTTGATCTCCACTCGTCCGGGCGCGATCGAGTCCGCGATTTCGTATGCCTACTCGGCGATATGATATTATTTTCAAACGCGACGACGTCCTACAATTAATATTACTACCTATAATGTTTTTTTAGGTTTTAGCGGAGCGAAGAACGTATTGGTTTTAAAATTACGTGTGTTGTTTTTATTTTTTCATTTTTACGTCCGCAGACAATTTTTCTATAGTAGAAAAAATGTTTCGATCACCATCTACGAAGGAGATTTTTGTGTAGAAAATCGGATCTATAACTGGCATTTTTAGGAGGTCAAAATAATGAATGTCAGTGAGTTTTAAAATAAACGGGAAAAACAAATTCAAAAACGCTCTGCTTTTGGTAACAGAGTTTAACAAACATTTATTTTAATAATTTTACTCAAATGTTATCAAATTTTCTTATTTAGCGATTGTCTTAAAAAGTACTGAACATTTTCAATTATGACGCATAAATACAAACTAAATCCAGTTTGCTACTAGAAACCTCCCACGCGAAGTTGACGATCAGAGTATTTTTCTTTAGTAAAAAAAGCCACTACAGACGCAAAAATAAATAATATACACATATCACTGTATAATCAATACATAGTATTCGCTCCGCTCACAGTCTATAACACGAAAACATTTGTCAAAATGTTAATATTGCTGTTGAAATAATTGATTGCAGGTAACCTATTGGTCACCGATACGTTAGACCGTCTTCGCTCAGTCATTTATCGCATATACGAGTACAATGATTTATCATTGAATTCGACTTAAACGCATATACATTACAGTGATGACGTACACTTCGACAGCAGCTAATGCCCAGCTGAGCGGTCACCTCCTTGGGTTACCCACATGAATTTTTTCTTATGATCTTGTCGGGGATATACGGGATCGTCAGCAGGATTTTACACGCACGAAATCCGGTCACCGTACGTACAGAATAAATAAATAATAATTGTTTTAACGAGACGCAGTAAGGCCGGCGGTGCAGGTTCGGCCGTGGCGCCTATAATTATAATAATATTATGTATCAAATAGTAAAAATAATTGTATTTAAATAACGCGACGATCGTATAGTGTACAGCGACATAATATTATTGTCTAAAATAATATTATTATGATATGTCGTACGGAAAATCATGACGCATTGGACGCGCTCGGATTTTCGTACGCACGTCCTATCTGCGCGACACGTGTTTTTAGGGTCTCGAAACGTACACAAACGCATATTGTAGAGGTAGGCAGGCAATAATAATAATAATTAATTTGAATATTACGTCCGCGGTGTAATAATAACGTTATTGTTTATTCGAATGCGGCACGTCGCGTTTCCTCGATCGAATCGCTGCTGTAAATCATTTTTAAAAGCGCGCCGTGCCGTACAATAATATATTATACCCACCTGCCCGTCTATGATTCATAGTGACGCTCGGCCGACTGCAGCACATACTTCACACGTAACAGAGACGTTCGGTCTATTGTGAAATAATTACCGAACGAAACGTGGCGCGGACGACGACAATGGAACGATGAGCGGGATAGACAAAAACACACACACACACACAAGTCGAATTCAAACGGTTTATTCGCTTTTTCTCCCGATCATCATCATATTATTATTAAAAAAAATTTAATAATATAATACGCACACCTTTTACGTATCGCATTTTTACGGCCGAATTTCGTCTGTTCTATTCATTATTAGCTCCGCGTCGATCATTATATTGATATTATATATTTTTTTTCTTTACAGCGGTCGTTCAATATTAAACAGTCAGATAATATTATCATTATTTCTCCTTTCTCTCGGCGTGCAGTTCACAATACCGTCGGTGTTCTCACAACGGTAGCGATTCGACGACGACGACGACGATAATATTAATGCACGATATTATTTATTAGAACGCGTTTGATTTGTTAACCTTTTGGCGGCGCACACCCATCCGGCGACAACCGTCGATCGTATACATCGAACGCCACCACAGTAGCAATTATTGCACATAATATATTATAATGTGTTATTATTATTTTATTGTGAATATTGTAATGGTTCCAAAACGTGCAACGATAATAATATAAAATAATATGTGCGTGAGTAGTCCGAAAATCGGTGGAAGTATTAAACTATAAATACTATAAATTATAATAATATTATATCATGTACCATTTTAATAGCGATCATAAAAAAAACATCGTTTGTGCATATGTATTATAATAAGCGCATGTTCTCGACATTCATTACCGGTCGTAAACATTTTTAGGTGTTGACTAAAGTGTTGTAAATATATACGTGCATAGGTGTGTAAATGTGCGATTTAATTTATAGAGAAATCACATATAGATCTGCGACCAGCGGCGCGACGTAGGTTTCTTCGCTCGTAATAAAAAACAGTAATAATATGAAAATATACGATATAATAATATATACGCCATTAAAATATCCACAGACATAAATAGGACGTAATAGGACTCGGCAGAACTATTTTCACGGACAATATTCTGGCGGGCGAATATCATCATAATATTATAATTTATAATTATTATAATACAATAAAAATGATGACAATAATAATAATAATAATAATAATAATAATAACATGCTGTTCGTCGTACGCGTTTAAAAGACGATATCGTATATTATACAGCGAGCGTCCGGGCGGCCAAAAAACTAGTCGATCTTGGACGATTTCAAAGCCGACCCTCCCCTCCCCGTTTTGATAGAATGTATTATACTATACGTAATATAGTAGGTACGGTTACACGCATATTTCAAATGAATCTGTTTGTATGAAATGGCATTTTCTCACACGAAAGTTGTAAAAGCTGAACACCGAGCTACACTTTCTTGTGATTATTTAGAGCATCGACGTCTTCGTTTACCGACTGCAAGTTCTCCAGATCATCATAAACTGGCCGACGACAATGACGATGAGCTTCTATGCCAACTACAGTACCTTAAATTATTTAGAAATTTAATGTATTCACATTAATCTATTAAGACTCATTCGTATAATATTATATAACTTCACATTTTAATTGTATTATTTATATAAGTATGTTTAGTGTGATGGTTATATGTAAAGACTTAAAATTAAAAATAATTTTTACGCGAGGAAACGTATTATATTCTTGGTGGAACTCGAACAAAAAAATGTTTGGCCACCTCTGATATTATATATATTATAGCTATTGCAGGGGACGGTTCTGGAGTATAAATCGTGCAAAGTATCAATTATTTCAAACAATTATTTTTGAAGCGACCTACCGATACATCTATAACGATGTGTGATAAAGATTGAACTTGGCGATTTTTAAAGATACAAACTGTCAATATTCACTTTGGTGTGACGTATATTATATAGGTAAATATTAGAGGTATGATCGAAACATACGATTTCACAATATTCTTAACGTAGGTTATCGGTACAGTGCTATCGTTAGAAATCGAATAAGTCTTAATTAGATTTGTACTTTAAAGATTAGCGTGCGACAGACCGCGGATGAAACGCCAAATCAATATTTCTCCGTGGAGAATGATCCAGAGTAGCTAAAAATCCTACGTTAAGTCTATTTTTTACAACGAATAATAATACGATTTTGATTTGTCCAACGCAATAATATATTATTCAAACATATATACTATTATAGAGTATAGGCGATCCCTACATAAGCCTCAAAGTGCAATTTTTTCTCTACTGGCCGTGGTCCAGAGCTGCGGATTTGTTGGCCACGTCTTTGTGCACGTTTTATTGTTGTGGACGTATACATAAAACCACCGGGCACTATAATAGACATTCCGAGAAAAAATTATAGATTACAAAACATGAAATTTGTATACTAAACGAACTCAATATAATCCGTCCTCGTATGGACGAACGATTTTTTTTTTTTATAAAATATTCTAATTAACATTTCAGTGATACTCTTTTCAGTTATTATTTATACGCAGTTAATATACCTAGGTATACGATAAACTTATACATTATACTCCTAAGTATAACATCGAATTTCTGTTGATTATAAAAAGCTATACAGTTGAATAATTATTTTCTCTACTACGTCAATTGTTGATCTACCGAGAAAATGTTTGCGTTTA
Organism: Sitobion miscanthi; assembly: GCA_008086715.1. Classification (NCBI taxonomy): domain Eukaryota; kingdom Metazoa; phylum Arthropoda; class Insecta; order Hemiptera; family Aphididae; genus Sitobion; species Sitobion miscanthi. The sequence goes on from CM017800.1 coordinate 614,439, forward strand.
AATATAAAAACAGCAAAATGCAGAACATATTATAGTGTAACTATATAATTTATATAATTTAGTTTTATTTTTGTTCGGCGAGTAGCCTATTATTTTAGATTCTGAGCTGAGCGATGAAGGTATTTATATCTGCATTTGATATCGACGGTTTTGAAGCTCACCGGAACCACTTAACACACAGCGTATACATTTCGGTATAGAATTACTCTGATTTCGCTACGAATAAGTTGGCTGAGAAGTAATGATGTTGTGTAAGCAAATATTGAAATATCTATTTTATTTTGATGTATCTCCAAGTGGTATAGAATTTATTTACTGATGATTTTAACAACTACATAAAATTATGTAACAATATAGATGTAATCGAATCTTGAGCCAAAAAAACAAAATATAAATCAAATTGTTCATAAACAAAATCACCTACAAGAAATACTTCAATAACACAGAAAAAGCAACAGTATATATTTTAAACAGTATGGAATATATTCTACACAGACGCTTCCGAGTCAAAAAGAGGTGTAGAAATCTCAATTATCTACTAAAACCTTATAACCAGAGATATAAATCTACCTGGAAATGGTTTCATTTACACAGCTGCGAAAGCCACAGTAATTTTCAAAACATTAAAACACATAAATTACCAAGGAAATAAGCACAAACCTAACACTGTCCCCGCAAATTCACTGGTGAGTTTAGAAAAAAAGGCATACGACAAACATTTTATAGAGACATTGCAAAACGCCATTAAAAGAAATGAAGATCCGCCAACGAAACCTGAGAATAGTGACTCTTACTGACAGAATATCGCAAGAATTTCTGAGGAACTATACAGGATATATGTCAAATTTCTAAAGGGGCCCCTTGCAAAATGCGACACTGCAGGGTCTGTAGGATTAAAAATAAGCACCGGAACATTTTATAAAATTATTCTAACAATATAATAAAAGAAATAATAATAAGTAAGTTTTAAAAAGCTAACGGTCTGTGATTCCAAATTGTATTTTTGATTAATAAAAAAAAAATATTATATATTCGGTCACATAAAATAAATTGTTATCAGACGGCTTTAAATTATATTTTGAATTCGTTCTATTAGACCGCGCTATGTGCAGGGGTTTAAGAGTTCGACAGTATTATACCTACACGTAATATTAATAAATGTCGATTCAAAGTGTATTTTACTATTTGAAGGTTATGCGAATGTCAATGACGATTTATATAGTATACGTAATACATAGAAAATACATAGTAGGTATATTATTTGTTTCAGTTGTTTTAAGACACAAATAAAATATTTTTTTGTATTATGCAACATTTAGTTACATTACGCGATGAGAACTGCAATAATAATACTTAACACACGTTTTAAACAACTCTATAAATCAACTAAGATCTTTGTAGTAATGTGATGAATCTTGCAGAGTATAGTAAATCGTATATTTTATATAAGCGCGTGCAGGTTCGTCAATCATTATAAACGAACCCTTTACATTTGACCGGTGGCCAAAACAATTTTTTTTTCACTTATGTGTTGAAAGTATAAAATTTAAATATCTCATTGAATATTGCAGTATCCACACTAACGTACACATTCAGAATTAATTTAGCCAATATCTATGAGCTAGGTATTATAGGTATTTATAATATTATATTTACAATATGATATACTATATAGCTGTTCCGTCCGACGTTGTCCAGGCCAAGATTTTTAACTTGGTTTTTTTTTAATGTGTTCGATCGGCTTTGACCTCTATATAGGAGACATAATATTAATTATTATTTGTGTATTAACATTTATTATTCAGTAATTATATTTTACCGATTATGCTTAGTTTTTGCGTAGTTTAAGTCTCTATAATGCATTAAAACTGTAATGGTACATACAATACCAATTGTTTTAGATCTCACAATCGTCGGTATAATGTTGGTGCAATGGTGCATCTATAAGACTATAACCGTTGAGATACGACCTTTTCTGTTTCTTGCATTTAATCACAAATTCACTGACAGGACCTACTATTCTATTATTTTGATGATTTCACACGCGTGGTGAATTGTCGGAACAACCACAGAGCACAACAAATTCAAATACTCGTTTAGTGTTAGGTACTATTCGCTCATATATATATAATAGGAAAGATTCCAAGTATGAAAAATCGAAAAATCGATGATATAGTTAAATTGTATCGTCGCGTAAAGTTATTGACCTAAAGTCCGTAAACGCGTCGTTACGCCTTAACCTTTACAACACTGCTTGTATATTATAATCGGATGTTGTCAAGATATTATATTATTATGTACAGTTAATAATAATATGTATATAATAATATCATGTGTGCTGCGAGAGAAATTTTTTTTTCTTACGAGCGCGTGGGGATAAAATATAAAAATGTCAACATTTTAGGATCACGTATCCGCGCAGCTGTAAAGATATTATTAAATTATTAATATTATTATTGTGCATTGAATATTTACGCGACCGTCGCATTATTACGCGTACCTACGTCTGTATATTATTATAAGTATATTATTGTAGGTATGTCGAGGTAGAAAAAAAAAACCGGCGCTCGTTAATTCGTTCTTCGGTCGTATACGCGTATTAACGCGAGATGAGATTATAATAAGAATGAACCAGTTTTCACGTGTCAAACATACACGGTTTTTACTTTTTCTTCTAACGCGTACACAATGAAATATTATTAATATTATCGTAATGGAACGGCAAATCGAAACGTTTACAATAAAAATATAATATAAAAAGTGAGCGAGCACGTGTGTGTCGGATACAATTTTCGTCATCCCCGCGTACGGCGTTTCCCCGGCGGTAAATCACCAGCACCAATTATATTTTGTCATCCGCTCGCGAAATTTCCGTCGATTCTAATTGGCCGACACGCGTATTATAACGTCTAATGAGTAGGTTCACATTAATATCGTTACAAATGAGAATTTTTTCCGGAACACGATGTATATAGGGCTAAAACTATGCACAATGCGACTCTAAATAAATCCATTAAAATATTATAACAGTAATATATGCGTTAAAATAACAAAAATATGTTTATTCTATTGATAAATTAATCTTTACATTGGACATTATAGATTGAGTTTACTTAAGTGTAAATCAATTTTAAATAATTACCTATATAAAGTTATATAAATACTTCATTTCTCTATAATAGACTCTTCGTCTGTAGTACTTAAGTAGATACTCGCGCAGTAAGTCAGTAAGTTATCACTTATATCATACACTTTACTCTACACCTCATTTCATTCAATCAATTTCCAATACAGTCGTTATTATGCAGAGTAAAATAAAAATAAACAAATAAATATGAATTGATTTCGAAATATATTCCCAGATAAAATATTTTTGTTCATAATTTCGTGTGACACTGTCACAAAGTAAAATTATCAAATCAATATTTCTTTAGTTTTATAATTCAACTTAAATTTATTAACCGTGGCTAAACCCTTCAAAAAATTACTAAAATATTATTACGATTCAGAGTAGTGGCTAATATGCATCGCGATCAGTTCTAGGAATTTTCAATTTTAGTAAAACTTAATCTAAAAAATCCATTAGTTTTTTTCCTATAATGTATCTATTTTTTTGGTGCTCCTTGCTCGTATGTCATAATATATTTACGTTCTTGCTTACGACTTGCTTTACCTATTTGACTCAATATGGAGAACTGTCTGCACAGACTGTACCTGACTGGAAGAACTTTGTAGTTGTTTGGAAAGTCTTTGTAGTTTAATAAAGCGGAGCCAATCAATTCCCTTTTATTCAGACGTCATATTCTTGTTTGCAATATTTCGTTGTATCTCGAACGGTCTTATCGCATTGTTTGCACAGCCACCTGCCACACCATATTGGAAAATTGCAGATTTTTTAAGCGCATAATATCTATCCGATGTTCTATACTCATAATATTGTTTCAGTAGGAGAAATTTCGATTTATTTAAATGTTTTGAAAACAACTGTCGATCTTCTTAATCATGCAGTACGCGATTTAATAAGGCGTACAATGCTATCCTTGTCGGCAGACAATTCAAAGATAAGACCTACCACTGACCGCACGACCACCAGGATCGCGGTATAGACAAACGGTTTTTTTTTTTATCGTGCGTTACCCATAATATTATAATATTATATAGGCGTGTGTGTCGTACGCGTTACATAAGACGGGTTCAGACGAAACGCGCGAGATTTAAACAAATTGATCGAGAAGTATAATATGTGATGACGACGATGATGATGAGCAAGAGGAGGAGGAGGAGCAGGAGGGGAGACGACGAGTGCCGGCCTGGTCCCACCGTTGACAAATTCCACAGGCTCGTCGCACAAAGGTCCGCGGCGTGCGTGTGAACGGATAATAATACGCGTACCTACCTCTACATGATATACATGATTTCGGACGACTGGAATGCCGAACAAAAAATAATAATAATAATAATAATAACAATAATATCACAATATAATATATGATATTCTGCTTTAGGTTTATTGCGGCGGGGTCGTACCACCCTCCCCGACGCACGAACCGCACAGCACGCGCATACATACCTATATCGTAATATATATATATATATTATGTATAAAAAGACGATGTACTGCGCGGTGCATATACACACATATATATATATATTGTACTTAAACGACGACAATGAAAAAGAATGCGCTCGGTCGAAACGCGTTTATACATAATAATAATAATAATAATATCTTATGCCACGACCCCGAGTACCCGACCTCTTCGCCGACACCTAAATAATAATATAATATCGCCGAGATTAACACATTCCACCGCGCGAGAGCTGCAGCGGCGAGCGCATATATTATAATAATGTACAATATCACACGCCCGTCGGACTCGTATATTACGTGTGTATAATACGAGTACCACCACTAACTCCTCTGTATAGGTACTGGCTGTATACCGTATATCGTATGGTACAACTGCAGTCGGCCACCATCGTGTTATTATCGTCGATGTTGTCGATTATTGTTATTACGGACGCGTCGTGCACAATATGGAAATGGGGTATATTAATTCGGCGTTCTGCGCTTCGGATCGGTCCGAGTGTTGATAAACGAGAATGATAATTTTATTTTTTAGGCGATAGCGAAGAGATTCGTGATGCGCCGGAGATATGGTATTATGAACGATAATCAATAGCTGATATCTAATAAAAACCTGTAAACGTCGGTTACCTATTTATAATATCTATACACAATATATTGTTATTGTATATGAGAATCAAACTTTTTGTCGAATTTCGATTTGGAGACGAAAGTGACCAAATAATATCGATTTTACTTATTATTTCAAAACTCTATTCCATGATTAAAAGACTAAAAAGAATCACTGCAGTGGTTATGGTTTCAAAATGTGGGAGATTTCATTTTCGGGAAATATAAATCAGCAATACCAATAACTATGATGTTCGTCGAATATTTTACTTTTTTATAACGTAGGACCCTGGTCTTAAAAACTTAAAAATAGTCAAAGGTATTTAAATTGTAATTGTCAGTATATAAAATAAAAAAATACTTTCTTCCGGAAGAATATCGAACAGCTAGTTATTAATAAAACGACCTTGGATATATTTTTTTAATTTTTATTGGTATTTGTTAATCAGTCAACAGTCATTGTAAAACCATAATTTTTTTTTTTTTTATGGCCGTTTGACGGAGGATGTCAGCACTCGGCGCGCATAATTTATTTTCTCTTTCTGACCCGCGAGAGACATGACGAGTTTTCGTTTAGCAACACCAATTAAATTATGCGTTGTTGTCACTATGTCAGCTTTAATATTAGAGTGAAAAATATAACCTATTATAAATCTTAATGCATTATTTTTAAATTTCTCTGTGATATAATATTATACGAGAGCATTTTTATATTATTATGTATTACATATACCTACCAACTCGTGAAAAACAGCAAAGGTTAATAATATTATCTGCGCGAAGCGTGATCGTAAGAAATATTTCAACAAACTTTATTTAATCAAAGTTTAACCTTAATTTTCTTCGCTTCATCGGTTCCTGTTGAAAACGACAACGATTTTCGCCAATTTAAGCTCTGCAGATCCGGATTCCAGTCGCGCGACAAAATCGGTCGGCACCAAGAACTTAACCGGCCCACACAAAAAATATCGGCCAAATGCGCCTCAGCTCGATATCGACGACCCTGCCACTACGGTTTAAGTACGCATATCAATGCGGTATAGTCAAATCGGCGGCGATTATAGATAACAATATCACACGACATACCGATATAATATCTGATACGATTACGGGTCGATATGTGACGGTGAAACGGCCACTTCCGTATCGGTCGGTATCGGCTATTGCCCACCTCGTGCGAGGCGTTATGTCGTCGCGGGAAACGATTTTCCGGCTGGCGTTTCGAGATGCGGTTCGCACACCGCGATGCGACAGGTCGCCTCCCGTTCCGGTCCACTCGCCGATAGATATATACAATAATACGTTAAATCACATTTTATTATTATTTCAATACCACGGCGACCCTGCCCGAGGTTGTCCGCTGCGGTTTGACGACGGGCCGCGAAGGCCTGCGCCGGCGAGAAAAACCGCGCGGGGCATTGTGCGCGCCGCGGACGAGCCGGGCGGCGGCGCGTGACAAACGATTTCACGGCCGACTCCGGTACCATTATATCGTACCATTCGTGCCTGTATGTCGTCAAACCGTATAGGAGGTACCATATACCTATAACCGGGTATAATAATAACGACATATAATGAGAGACGTGTGCGCGGCGCGGCGTAATCGCCGTGAACGGTGGCGGTTTAATCGGAACGACGACGACGACGTTTCAACTCGATCCGCGGACAGGTATGTATATGATGTCGGGCATAAACGTGCGCAGCAGCAGCTGTTGTAGACCGCGATCGCCACAGGTAAAATATGTCATATGTATTATATTATTATAATATTATTATATATTACATACACGATATATATTATATGCGCGAGATGCGCGGCGGCGGCGTCGGTAGGCGTTTACACACCGTGTTATAGTCGTCGCGGTGGTCGTTCATAATAATAATATATAGGCAGGCAACACTATACGTTTTAATATTATTATTATTATTATAATACACATTATATTCTCTCGCCTCGCACATCCGGTCACCGCAGCCTATACCAGTGTATAATATAATAATAATAATGATAATGAAAATTATATGTAGGTACTCTCGCACACTCACATCATATTAAATTATCGTGGCCGCCGCCGGTGGCCGTCGTAAGTGAGCCGTGTGTGTGTGTATATAATAATATATCGTAATATATTAAATGCGTTACGGAGTGCTGCAGATATTAATATAATTTATATTGCGTGGGGGCGGTGTCGATGCGCGCCGCCGCGGGACGGTTTCCGGAAACGCTATCTTATATTATTATTATTATAATGCCTACGAATAAAATATAACGTCTGAATCTGTCACACTCAGTCCGATCTCAGCGGGTGAATCCGGCATCCGGATTGCGGATTGGGGGGAGGGTGAGCTCCGATGCGGTTGCTGCGACGTCGGATTGCTGGAATATCGTTTTTGATCCTTCGTTTCGTTATTAGACGCGAACGTGATAATAACGAGTTTGAAAATGTCACCAGCTATAGCAGTGAACGTTTTGAAGTAGGTATGAGTACTTTGATATAAATTATAAAATTTTCTTAAATTGATCCGTCACAGTAAACACCGTAAAAAAACGTACTGCTCATATTATATTGAAGTAAACATATTATGTTTATTGTTCGATGCAGTTCTATATAATATAGTATTCCCCCTTATCACTCCAATCTGCGGTCAAGTAAATATATTACTTGATGTTTATTCCCAAACTATGTTTATAAAAAAAACAATGCATTTAAAAACAAGATAAAAATTCCACGAATTTCACGAATTTCACTGATTCGCGATATATTTCAGACTTAAAACACCAATAATTCTTGTAATAATTACATCGCTACAAAGTATTTTTTTGCTGATCAACAGTTTATTTCAAACTTCACTTGATTTTTTCTTTTTGTTAAGCGCGTTTCATTTTTAAATTTATTGCGTAGTTTGTTCTTGAAGTAATCGTCGTTCTGCAGCAGCTGTAGTCCAATTTTCTTCAGCTTACGGTATGACCTTCAACTTTTCGATCTATAATTTTTTTATAATTTCGTATTTATATAATAATAGTATGTATAAAAACGTTAGGCTATTAGGACTCGCTCTTCTTTCACGGAGGCACTATAAACATTATTTTCATTCCCGACATTGCGTTTAATACAAAAGTTTGATAATATAATTGTAGCGATCTTCAGCTTAGTATAATATACCTATAGTATACATGTTAGGTACGCTTTCGTTGAAAGTTTATTAAAAATGTATTTAGACATAATAATATATGCAGGACTTTAGGACTTCATAACATGTATGACCTTCAACTTTTCAATTTATAATTTTTTTTATAATTTGGTATTTATATAATAATAGTATGTAAAACGTTAAGCTATTAGGACTCGCTCTTCTTTCACGGAGGCACTATATACATTTTTTTCATTCTCGACACCGCGTTTAACACAAAAGTTTGATAATATAATTGTAGCGATCATCAGCTTAGTATATTTATGTCGTTGAAAGTTTATTAAAAATTTATTTAGACATAATGCAGGACTTTAGGACTTCAGAACTGGTTGCTTAGATTTTTGGCGGAGGGGGAGATATTATGCAACGGTAAAAAAAAGCCATAAATATATAGATAATATAGGTGGGTTCCTTTGAGTTACAAATGTCCAATAGATACTCTGCGTATAATAATGTTAATTATTGACAGTCAAGTTTATCGCGATTTTCAAATTCTAATGAGTAGAATTTCTAACGTGCCATTACAAGACGTATAATATATGTAATTGACCAACACGTCACAATTGAATTATTTATTTCGACATCAATCACATCTTACTTATAATACTATTAATAATAAGCTTCGTAATAGTTGTGTGTTTAGCAGTGTGCTGACGTATATGTACTGTTATTTATTATTATTTATTATAATATATACCTACTGCAGTTGTAGTGCATCGCTGTTATCACACGTTCGTGATTCGATATCAAAACGGCATAATATTATACTATTATATTTTATGACGACGGCAAGCCACACATTACATTATTATATTCGACTATAGTTTAATGACAATCGTGCATTGTGCATTGCATTATACATAGCGAAAACGATTCACACGACTACGCGACATTATACAATAACCATTCATCGTTAAATGCGAGCAAACGCGTTATTATAATAATTATTTAAACGCCTATATTTATAAACCGTCCGACGGGGACAAGTACGGGCGACGGACTTTTCCGCTCCACGATTTGATGTATTATCGCGATACGGTTTCGCGGCGGGCAGAGGTCCAAAAATAATTTTTTTTTTTAATTTTCCACTCCCGTGACGACACGCGCTCAACACAACATAACATTAATATAACGCTTGGACCATACTATACAGATATATAAATTATAATATACGACTAGATAGCCGACTACCAGTTGTACAGCAATGTATATAATGTTTTAAATCATGGAAAATAGCCGAATTTTCTTATCGAAGTGGTCCGTTGCGGTTTACAATTTCGTCATCGATAAGAACCGAAAATGGCATAACACCGCCGACAGGTACATAAAACCCAATATATTTATTTATTTTGGTCGTGGTCTGAGTGTCACATAATTTCAAGTTTTAATGAACAAACCGTAAACATGGACCTCTTTGGTTAGAACAGTCAGCCAATTTACCGGCTTCTATGCATGAAAGCGGCTTGGCTGTCTATATTATAGTTGTGTTATAAATTTATGGCGCAGAATATTACTATATCTGTTGCCTCTTGGATTTTGTGTGCTAGGGTCACGGTTTTGTTGAAGTTTGAGTCATTTGTCGAGACTCGAGACGGACGTTGTAATTTATCATTTTACGCACCGTCGTAAAAAATATATTACACAGTCGACTATACGTTGTTGACTCGAAGTTCGTGGAGTAAAACATTCGAGTTATTGAACAATATTCATGTCAACAAAATAGGTATCTACCCTCCGATTTGCGATAAGGCGTGTACTACAATAAATGTACAGTATATAAATAATATATAGGTACGACTGTACGAGTGAATGAGTGAAAGAGGAAAAATCCGATTCCGTGAGACATAATATTATTACTCAATGCGTACAGTTAACAGTCGACTGTAATGATATTGTAATCGGTTTACATATTAATATTATATTATTTTGCATTTTATGGATTGACGTACTACCTATTATTGAGAATTATGACATTACCGTAGGTACAGCACAAATACATTTTACAATATATCGAATCGGTACAGTGCAAAGGGGACTGCGATTATGTTTCGTCTTGCAGTACTTATTATTCCGTGTAGGTTAGGCTATACTATATTGCCTGAAATAAAATTACGTACCTACTCAAAACAGAATATTATGTGTGAATAAATGTGTTATATTATTATGGGTAATTTAATAAAATATAATGTGTTCTTAATATTCTTCAAGTTTATAATATGGTTTAGCGGATTGGTGTGACTACATCACGGTTGTGGGCACCTCGCTGAATGTAAGTCTTACCTACTATTCAGCATCTGTAGTCTCATAACAATTAATTACTTGGTTGATTACACAGGTGAAAATTCTGTTTGGAATATATGAAATTAAAAATGAATGCGCAGTCTCATTAGAAGATCTTTAAAAATTGATGAAGATCAAAACAATGAAAAATATTTCTCAAAAAAAAAAATGTCGATTGTGAATGATAACGTGACGTCTTTGAATAGTATAAATGAAAGTATATTTCCAAAAACGTTAACATTTTTTTACCGTAAAAACAATCACCCAGTATCATAATATTATACTAGGTATCAGATAAATACTTTGTGTTCGACAGTTATAGACTGTAATAGTCACCTGTTGCTGTGTCCGAGATATCGCGTAGCTATGGCATGCGACTGTATTGCACGTATAGGCGTCAACATTCATCGCGCAAAAACTGCAAATACCTAAATGAACGAAATCGATCGTTCTCGCCGAGATTTCTCGAGTGTGTTTGTAAATCGTTTACACCTAATATTGTGATAATATTATCTGGATAATACGTAAATCATATAATAGTTATTATTTTTTTTACATTTTGTACAGATTATAATTAACGATTATCGCGTGCGAGCGCCCCGATAATATTGTAATGTGTCTTTGTTATTTGCGAAGTTAATAACACTATTGAAACACATATTGTATAGTTGTACCACCTACCTATATATTAGGTTATTATGTTTATTATAGTTACGGTCGTTTTCGGTCTTTGGTTATTACCAGACATGAATAATATTATAGTATACCGAGTACCGACTTTTTAAATATTTGTTTTTTGAAAGCACCTACTCCAAATAGGTAGGTGTACTATTTTATTTACAATGATTTTTCAAAGAATTCTATTCTTATCAAAAAATACCTCTTTTTTTATTACAATAATTGTTTTATGTTTATATTTGCTAACCCGGAAATAATTACAATATTATATACATTTTAGATATGTTACTAAAATGTTTATCTTAATATTATGTTCATTGTATTCTTACTATCAAATTTTTTTTGTTTTTTTTTTAAAGGAATTTTTATTTCTTACCAATAGGTATGATTAAATATCCTAAAATATTATAATTTTACCTATAACTCAACATGAAAACAAATCAAGAACCTATTTGACACGTTGAGTTAATATATTTGTATATTTAGAGAGTTTTTTTTTACTGAATATGTAATAATAAATAGTAATACATAATTATTCACTTATTAATGAGGTACATATCAGGTGACTGGGGTTTAGAGATGTCATTATATAATGTGTGATGTTTGTCCTACTGAAACTAAACAATTATAATTATTAAATAAACAAGTAAATTTTAACCTCCAAATATTTTTATTTTTCAGTTAATGGATTTGTCTTTGGTATTTCGGTACACATTTTTTATTGAGTATATAATATTTGGAACTAAAATAATAACTTTAATTATAGAGACATTTTGATCATATTATATAATAAAATAATATACAGAAACAAAAAAAATATTATATGTATTTCTAATTAATGTATTTGAAATGCTAGGATAGTATTTGAAATATTTTTTTAATACGATTTTCTAAGAGGATTTGAATATAAATATACGAATATTTTTTTAAAGTATTTGAATTCTTATTTGTTCCAAATACTTTCTAAAAGTATTTTTATTGTCACTCATGTCTGGTAATAACACTCGCACAACGGAAGGTACACAATAATATAATTATAAATTAAAATATTACTCGTGGTGATTCACGAAGGAACTATCCCATTTCACCCTAAATGTTAACAGTTTAATATTTGATTACCGTGATACTTAAACCATCATAGCCAATAATTTCTTCCAAGCAACAAGATACACTCCATAAATGGTCTATAAAAATAAACCTAAGTATATCTATTTGAAAATATTACGAGTTGGGGAGTTATGGGACACATACAGGTAATGCCTACCTGTAATGGAAAATCGCAAAACTCGAAATTCGAATAAAATCGTGATCAAAATATTTAACGAGATCGAACGTGATTGGCGAATCGCCTCCATTCAATCATATCGACGATGCGAGGGAGACGATCTCGAAAATGGTGCCACCGACGACACACTGCGTACACGCCATATAAAACCGTCGTGGAGAGAAACACAAAATATGATGATGATGATGATAATAATGATATCGTCATCCCACCCTTTTTTTTAGGTTTGAATTTACATTCCAGTCCATATGGGCGTACTGTACCGACGAGTATGGGTTGTTTCGTAGGACGGGCCCCGCCGCGATATGTGCGCCGATATTATGCGTATTATATTATTATTGTTATTATTGCCATCGTACGAGTGAGACGGTGGACGACAACAACAACGCGCAGCGTGCATATCAATATATTATTATGTACGTAAATAGTATTTAGTAACAGTATTTAGTAAATAACATATAATTTTCTCGTATATAAAACGTATCGCAAGCCTACGACTTTGTATTATTTTATTATATATTTTTACCGCGTCGGTCGTTTTCCCTTCGCTGCGTCCCGGCGATAGACGTCCGGTCCGTACATTGCACACACGATCTACACATGCATATAAGCATAAAAGTGCAACAGATAGGTACATAAAATAATAACTGTGGCAGCAGCAGCAGCGTCCTTGCAGTCAGATTGCAACTAGATTATAGTTTACTGTATAGTCACCGTTCCTCCGCAAGTCCCCTGCACACACACGATATCCCGGTGCATACCTATGCCATTCATAGTGACACATTTTATCCACTGGAACTAGAAAACCGACGCTTCAAAAATCTCGTCAATACTCGATGATTTGCGTGCTAATATTATTATACTACTGTAATTATAACGGTGACTTTATAACCGTAAAAATGTCGCTAAAATATATGATTTAAAAAATAAGTGAACAGATATCTTTTTTAAATATTTTTAATCGCCTGTAGGCTATAAGGATCTGACGATTATTATACAACGTTAACATTAAAATCGAACGAAATTAATGAATTAAATGACGACTATTCACTTAGTCGTTTGTATATTATTATAATAACAATAGCGTATGTCTATCGTGAAAATTAATTGAGAAAACAAAATATGCAAAGGAAATGTCCCAGGACATACCATTTTGTGTTCGAAAAAAGATATAAGTATAAGTACTCAAATATTGGTGGAAAAAATTACAAAAGTAGTAATATTATAATTTCTCGACGAAGCTACCGTTTCAATATACGTAACATGGTTAAGTGCAGACGCATGTTAAGTGCAATTCAAAAAAAAGTTATTTTTCTTCCTCGTAGGTGTAGTCGAGCTCGGAACTATTATTATTATTTTATTTAAAAGTTTTTTTTAATATTTAATAATATAACGTAATATTAACATTTCAATGAGTTTCCTGAAAAATGTATAAAGTGTTACCTTAGCCACATAATCACATAATATGCGCAATGCGCTTAACCGCATCGAGACGCTACGTATAGACGACGGATAGAATCCCCACGGTCACACGAAATGGGGAAGATCGGCGACAAATCACTGATAAAAAGTGCGTCGTCTAACATTATATTATTGTGAATATTAAAATATTATCTCGCAGACGACCCATTTTTACGTTTATTTTTTTACACATTATACGTATTATAATATGCAGCGTATGTAACATACCTATACTATTGATATTATTATATAACATTTGAACACGAAAACTTGGCGGCGTGTAACAGACTGAAAGAAAACAAGACGATAACTGATCGGTGAAATAAAAAATAAGGGGAGGGGGTGGTACCAGTTGTATAATGGTACCTATATATTATTATAAAAACGCTTGGCTGTGAGAAGAAGACTCGGCCGCGAGAGAATACCGATTATATCTGTCTGAGGAATGCATGGTGCCGTGGTGGATTTGAATAACACACGTAAGTTATAATATATACCAAATAGTAATAATAATAATAATATAAACGAACAAACTATAGAAATACGTTTAATATAGGTAGGTACGCGTTAAAAAACGGACGTCGATCGAGTTTTCGGCTATATATAACGGTTTTGGTAATATAATAATATAATATATGTATACGGCTGGATTGAAATTAATATCGTCGACAATATATTATATACCTAATACCTATAAATCAGCTGTTTAAAGTTGTTCAGCATTACCTATAAACCTCATCGTGGACGAAACCGTACAATATTATAATATATCGAGTGCCTACCTGTTGCATGTTGCAGTATAATAATATATATATACAGGTGTTATTATGCTCGTCATCGGTAGAGTAAAACATAATATTATGTAGTAACAGTAATAATATTTAAGTATTTTCTTGGGGTACCCTCGATTTGGGTCCCAAATTTTAAAAATTTTCCAAAGTATGTAATTGCTTATATTGCAAGTTGGTTTCAGGTTTATTCGGGTATATGACCGGTTCAATTCTGCTACACTTGTAAAACAAAGCATATTGTTCAGCATCTTTATAGAACTTTATATTTACTTTTGTTTTTTTGCATGACTATGCTCCGAAATTAAGTGGGCAACAAATTATGATTGAATATTACGACGAGTACCGGTTGGCTGTCGTGTGACTGCAGAGGCAGACCCAATTCGAGAATTTATCAAATTACTACGCAGACCCAACTCGTGTTTGGTTTAGGCGATCAAATATCGCGGGATCCAATTCGAGTTTTCCCTTTTATTGTTATTGTTAACCAAAAAACGATCGCCAGGTGAAGATACTTCAATGCTTACATGAAACGAAATCGTATATACGGCAAGCGCCGGATTCAATACTATTATAGTTATGACCTCTAAAAGAATCAAATGGGTTATTTATTCTGAAATATATATATATATATATATGGGTATTGGTTTTAATACGTTCGGTGGTGTATACTCAAGCTTGACCATCGGGTGGGAAGAGTGGTTTAAATTGCTTTCAATTCGACTTTTGATGATATATGGTAGGCATAATCTCCTCGACA
Organism: Sitobion miscanthi; assembly: GCA_008086715.1. NCBI lineage: Eukaryota > Metazoa > Arthropoda > Insecta > Hemiptera > Aphididae > Sitobion > Sitobion miscanthi. The sequence continues at coordinate 630,080 of CM017800.1, forward strand.
CGACGACGTTCCACAATGCAATCAACTTCTTGAATTCTTTTTTAAAGCGGTAATTTACATTTTTTTTTTATCCAAAGCCAATCTGACGATTCTATTAAAATTATTTTGCACATCCAATAATAAATACATAAAATCAAACCAAAGCTGAACTCCCGAGAACTCCCAAGAACTCCCCATCCGTGTATTTTCTAAAAAAACGACATTAATTTGGTTAAGTGTTGTATATGCGCACGATTAGAAATTAGTGCATCATGTATATACGTAAGTAAAAATTATTACTACATCAAACATAAAAGAAAATTTGCGTTAAAAAACTTATGGGACATTTTTAATGGTCATATCTATATACAAACTATGTTGAGCTTCCTGATTTTTCAATCGAACTTAAATCGACATGCGGGAAAATATACTAACTATTAAATCGTGCACTGCACTTTTGTATCTTATATCGCTCACGGTTTTAAGGCTATTATGACATTATATTTCACTCGCCAAACATTTAGTTAAATCTTTTTTTATTGACTATCGTCATCAGGCAACAGACACAAGACACATTTTATTCGCAGCAGTCAATGTCACAATAACCGAACCGGAATGAATCAAAGTGCAATTTTATTAAGTTTTCCGTTCAGAACCAAAGTAGTAACTATTTTATTAATGACTAAAAAGAAAAAAATAAGATTAGAAATGTATTAATTCAAGGATAAACATAATAAACATATTACATTATATTATTATATGCATAATATATATAAATATATATGTGGATACACCATGACTCACTCGCAAAATGTATATACATGCAAATATGTTATTACATTATAATATTATTGTATATGAATAAAATTGTGTTTTCCTTATTTTGCTCTCTCAATGTACCTACGATTTTTTTTCTTCGTAATACATTGATAATTCATTATAATATTTACATTTTATTTTATTCTTCAATAAGTAATAATAATATATATATTGTCATTAAAATTATATTCACAACATAAATTATATTCCTACTGAGTGTTGTAGTCATATTATTAACTTATACGATTTATCGGCTTTCGTACTTTTTGACCTTAATTGAACTGAACCGTTTGTGTATTGCAATGGTATATTGCAGCTGTATAATTGAATTTCTGCAATATTGTAATACATATTTTTTGTATAATAATACATTTTTAAGGCGCAGCGTATTGTCTACAGCCATCATAGTACACCAAATTAATAATTGATATTACACATTTTTTAATTATATATTATTAAAACATTTTGCCCAACATTGTACTTGCAACCTTCGCGTCTACCACGACGAGTAAAAAAAATAAACGCAAAATTAATTTATAATATGAAAACATAATGCACATAGAACAATTTATTTCTTAGAAAATGTACAACAACATTGAGAAAACAGCATTTAAACAGTTTTTTCTGATGTAAAACGTTACGGAAATACAACCAAATGGAATGTACTGATATTTTGCAGTCAATCATACCGATTATCCAAATTATGCGATTATACTTCTTGAAACTGATTCATCAATATTATATCTATACTTGTGATCGACCGGAAACATTTTATGATTTTTAATTTCAAATAATCTACGTTTAAAATGTCATCAGTTTTAAATATTCGAACCAATTTTATTGGAGTTAGGGAATGAAATTTAAAAAAGGTCATCCGAGAGATCTTAATTAGAGACGTGGGGTAGACATAATAACAATAATTAGGTAGGTACGTTTTGGTTGAAATAATTGATCGTTTGCAATCCCCTTAATAGAATAATATTCAGCAGATGATATTTTGTAAATACAATAAAATATGATATTATTATTATTATGATTATTATAATACGTACGACTCGATCGGTTCGTTTTTGTGTTCTCTCGTTTGTTTATTCTCGTCGTTCCGAATAAGCGCGAGTGTGTAGAAAGTCAAAATTTAATATTTATTAAAGCAAAACAAATTGACCGCGAATTTAAAAGCGCATGCCAAAATAAATCGTGGTTTTCGGTGCGGTTTCACAAGTGTGGTTATAAATATCGAATAATCTAGCGAATTCCGTACGTATAATATAATATTATTATTATTGAAGTCTCCGCGAGTGGCGCCGACATCATAGACGTTTGGCCTATTGCCCGGATACACGACGAGCACCCCATACCGTTTAACATATTATTATTATTATTATTATTTTATATATAATATAGAATAACGCATTTGGCCGTTTTCAGCTGAATAATAATATAGTATTGTATATAATTACAACGTTATATTACCGCGTTTCGACAGTGAATTTTTCAGGAAACGTTAGAAATCGCGAATCCCGCGCCTGTGTTATATATATTATAAATTATGTACCATATCGTTATACCTGCTGTAACCGCGATACAGATTTCGCAAACGGTCGTAAATCATATTTATGATATTATTATTATTATTATTATCATAAAAAATCTACACGCGCGCACGTGTACCACCGACACACCGTCGCCACCGCGGCACACGCACAAGACGGAATCCGCTATTCTAATAGTTTTATTTTATTTACCGAGTATATATTAATATAATATAATAATATGTTTTTGCGCATATTATTATTATATTAACACTTCCGTCTAAGTCGGTTGCTTACTAATTTTTTTCCACGCACACGTATTATATTATACACGCGTCGCCCCGCAAGCCAATATAAAATATATAAAATCGCGACGCATATCGCATTAATGGGTTATTATGCATATCATTATAATATAATGGTATTATGGTATATCGCAAATTGAGCAATTTATTACACGTGTTCCATCAAATCTGCCACTGTCGCGCGTTTGCACTTAAATACAGGGTTATTCAAAATAATTGACCGTCCTGAACATTGCATCTGCGGGCTTCTATAGGTCACGTCTTGAGCTTACAACCATGTGACTACTTCTTTTGGGGACATGAGAACATGTTAGGATACTGCGCATATACCGCGCCATCATTGGCTTGCACAGCGAGGGGCTATTATAGAATTACCGTACCTACAGTCAATTATTTCAACGTGCATATGGACGAGCATAAATTAAATGAATTTGAGTTCCGGCTTGAAGTTGTATTCGTGTGGCCGGTGGAAGTTACACAGCACATGTGATATATATGTTATGGATACGATAAAATAAATTTGAAACACAGTAAAACCTTTTCATATCGAAATCGGTCGGTAGCAACCGAATTTTCTTTTACAAAGTACGTTCCATTACCAAGAAGAGACTAAAATATATGGGACTGTTGTGATTTCCCGTTGTGAGGAAACTTCCTTCTTTAGGGGGTCCCTTATGAGGAGAATTTACTGCATTATTATTTTATTTAACATATCATAATATTATAATAATATAGCCATTATACTAATGTAAACTTAAAAACAAAAATAAAAAAGCATTTGAAATCGAATGAATCGTTTCGAATAACCGCCCGCAGTACCATACCGGCGTTTCGATTATTGTTGTATTTTTTTTTTTCTTTATCAAAATAAGTAATGCTATCTTTACGGCGACGGTTTAATATTTTTATATTTTTTTTTCTGCCGATATCGTTTCGTCTCGACGTGCGCGATAATAGTAATAATAATAACAACGTAAACGTCACAGCAGCAATAACAGTCGTCGTCTTCGCGGCGGCGGCGGCGGCGCAATAGGTATATATTATACCGTTATCGCGGTACCTACCTACCTACCTACCTACCTATATAATATGGGTGAACGTACTGTCGCGTATGTCTCGAGCGATTATCATGTGTATGCGCGCAGAAAGAGAGTGTTGGGTGTCGTGTGTTTCGTCTCGCCTCTGCCGGAATCGGATCGCGCGCGAAAAAAAAAAAAATTAAACAAAAAAAAACGCCACGCCACGAACGCCCGTTCGCCGTATGATAATAATAATAATAATATACACAGACGATTTGTTCAAAACGCCTTTCCGAGACACGAATTTATGGGATTTTTCCGTTTCGTTATTATTATTAATTTTAGGAACGGTATGCTGCTGCGGCGGCGACGTAGGTAACGCGGGCGCCCACGCGTTCCCGTATACACCTATAAGTGTATAATAATAATAATATTATGTGTGTGCGTTCGCCGGGCATGAATGGAAACGACCCCGAGGCTCCGTGGGAAGTCATGAATGGAACACGCAGAGAGAAAGAGACTCCTTAAAAAATATGTGATATTTTTTATTTATTTATTTTTTAATCCTTTTCTAACCCTATCTCGGCGACGCGTCGCGTTTAATTCGAATTTTATTGCCGCTGGAAAAACTCGTCCGGTCGACGCGTCGCGCGCGGTCGTCGTATAATAACGACCTCATTATATACGTTTGTATATGTATATCGTTATATTATTATTATTATTATTATTACGTATTAAAATACCCGTATTATACACGATAATAACGTATAAATATACGTATGCGTTTACCCGCGGCCGAGGAGGAAACCGACGTTCCTGTGTGCGCGCGCGTTTTTCGTCTGTGCCAAACTACCGATCTCAGACGGTGATTTGGACAGACTACGACTACGCATAATCATAATATTATAAATTATAATACATATAGGTAGGTACCTCCATACAGTCTATGCATTACAATATATATGAACGGTAATGGTTTTTTTTTTTTACATTTTTTAAACGGCAGTTTACGGGTTTCGAGTGTTTATATTCGAATCACTTTCACACCTGTAAATCGAGCCACATGTATGTACGCATATTATACGCATTATGTATGTTATAACAATACGAGATACCTACGGATTTTATTTACATTTGATACACCATGATGATATGTATATATTTAAACATTTTGGAATAAGATCAAAAAAATGTAATTAGAATAATAAAACACAGTACCTGGGTACACTGCAGCGGCTGGGTAACGGATTATGTATAACACGAGACCACCGATCAGAATTTTATAATTAATAGGTTCGTTTATAGGTATTATTTACGTTGCAGCATGTATATTATTATTATTATTACGTATAAAACGTAAAATGTTTTGATTACATTTTAATACGAATCTGCGATGTGTTTCGTCTGTCAATAGTCGCACCAGTGAAAACGAATTCGGATTACCGTCCCGATAAATTGTTTTCCCGATTTTAATGCAGCCTTATGAGTACGTAGGTACTAACCTAAAAACTTTGAAATAAATGTCGTTCCGAGTATTATACGACTGAGCAATTTTTTTTTTTTATTATTATTATAGACGACAATATTTTCGAATCTCTTTTTTACTTACAACGTACATACCTATACCTACATAATATGTAATAAAATAGTGTATTTATGTTTATGTTTGAAAATGCATTATAAATATAAGAAGAAAAATAAAAAAGTTATGTTTATTATTTTACCTACGCAAATAAAACATATTGCTGACTATACCATAAAATAATAATATAAGAGTATTGTTCCAGCGAATTATATAATATTATGCAAAACGTAATTGTAATTTTTTTGAAAATTACAGCAAGAAATGAACAATTGAAATTGTCTTGCTGTGTATTTACACAATGGAGAGTAAAAAAAAAAACAAAATACGAATTTGAGGAACGATAATAATCATAATACGTAGGTAGGTGTGTATAGTATTAGGTGTTAGTTTTTTTCTTAACTTTTTAAACGGTGAAAATATAACAGTCGGCGTTATTTTCGAATACAAAAAGTGAATTCTAAAATAAGTTTTCCTGCGTAATATTATTTTATCATTAGGACCTCCGGCACACCGGATATTATTGTTAATATAACTGTTAGAAATCTGACGGTTTGTCAATTAGGATTCACACGTCAATATCAATCAGGCCGCCGGATGGGGTGCACACATATGGTTATTAAGTGGTGCCAGAAACAATTGGCCAATCTCTATTATTAACCCGCCTGCTGGCCGAGTGACGAGTTTTGAAAAAAATAAAATAAAATAATAAACCGAAAATTGGAACACTGTCAGGGTATATTTCTAGAAATTCGTTGTTGAAAATGAAAATTCGTTTTTCGATATATATATATATAGTATAATATGTATGTTTATGTGTTATATAATAATATATAAGTAATCGAATGCAAATCGATCATTCCTCGAGGCCAATGAAGTATTATTATTATTCTTATTCTTATTATTATCATTATCATCATCATCATCATCATCATCATAATCATCATCCGATTTGCTCCACGATGGGCGTCGGGCACAATATAATAATAATTTTTAAATTACGTCTGCCGTGGGTGATTTATGAGCTACGGCGCGCTCATTTGAAATTGGCTTGTACGCTCGTCTGTAAAACGGTATGGGTAAATTAGAAAATATTGTATACAGGGTGATTCTCTATAACGACATGTTTATCGTTTCGTTATGTTTTATTATATAACATAATTGTATTTTCGCTGTTAGACATGTTTCGAGATTTATAATAATTCTTTCCTATGTACATTTTATAATCCTATCCGTCATATTTTCATTGACTGTACAATATACAATGTATTATTCTAATAAACATATTATAACAATATAGAGATGTAATTAAACGCAAACTTTATTTTAATTACAATATAATATACTGGTATAAAACTTTAATACATTTGTCCTATGGTATAGGTACAATTGAATAAGTTGTATAAAATATTCTCGAATAAAAATGCTATCTAGATTATACCAATAACACATTTAAAACTGACCATATAAATATAAATGATATAACATATTAAGACGATGACTCGATAAAACCACTAATTATATTTTCAATCATTAAATATTATATAAATATAATAACATGGGTGATTGAAGATGGAATAGAATAAAAATTAATTTTTCCAGCTGGTTAAAAAGTAATAACTCGAACGTTTGGAAAAATATAATATTTAAAACAATAAAATTACGACTATAGTTAAATTTCTTTCAAAGTTCCAATGTACCAATGTTTTGAGTTATATAATAGCTGGTAATTCATTAAGTAATCAGATAATGTATTATTCATATAATTACTAAATTCTTTTATAGTTTTTATTATTTTTAATACAATTTAAATTTTAGAACACAGCCTTTAATTTGGTATTGTATAGAGATACATTATTCTTAGGTGAAAAGCTAGAAGTCTGATAAGTTATATAGAAATAAAAAACGAATTTAAAATGATAATAATCATTTACCATCATCACACTGTAGCAACCATTTTGGTGATACGTTTGTAAGATTAATGAATAAATCACATTAATCTATTTAAAAGGGATATTTATGTCTTTGGAATTATTTTTTATGTGTGGATTTATCATACCCTCGAATATTATAAACGATCCCCTGCTTCATCAACGTCGATGTGCCTCGTATAATACACATATAATAATATATTATATAGGCGCCTATTATTGTTATTGTGACTATTCATGCTCCTGTTATTCCCACGCTAATCACACGGTCCAAGTGAACCTGCTGCACATACATCCCTTGGGTGACGCAAATACTACATCACTACAATAATGGTAATATTAATAATAAAAAAAAAAAAAACTATTATAAAAAAGAAGGATAACTTCGGTTGACAGTTTACCTGGTCACCCCTTCTTATATTATATCATACAAAATATTATATACGCAGCGGTTAACGTGCAGCACAAAGGGCATCGCTGCCCAAATTCGTCCAAGTTGGGTTTTTTTTTTTTGTGTAAAAGACATATATTATTATTATTATTATACAGCTGAGGCGAAATAAAAAAATTACACTGCACAAGACGCACGCACGTACCTATACATGTATTACACACACACACACACACACATATATACAATATTATAACAATAAAAGGAGCATTAAAACGTGACCGTACCGCCAAGGCGTCGGATTACTCGAAATTACCTGGTTGCCGACCGACAAATTGGTCCCCATTAAACTCGGTCACGTAATAGTGCATACTTGGAATTTTATACCTATGTATAACGTCTGCAGACTATTATCGTCGGATAGTGTACTGCAGGTATACATAACGGTGGAAGCGATATTATAATATATATTATTTTATCGTGACGAACGATACAGGGCAAGGCGACGGGCGTCATCCGAACTTGCCGTGGCGGTGGTGGTGGTGGGGGGGGGGGGGGAGACGAAACTTTCGAACCGATTCGAGTTCCATATAATATTATGTTACATTATTAAAATAAAATGTATTACTGTATTGTGACGTTGCACGTTTACAATAATATTACAAGTACGGCATTTGGTGTGTAGGTACGCGCGTCGCTGTTCGTGTCGAAATATCACATTTTTTTTTTTTTTCTTCGCCCGTCGCCGTTGTTGTTATCGACTGCAATATTGCTCTGCTGCAGTGTCCCGGCGGCTATTATAATAATCTGCAGTAACACTGCTTTGTAAACAATTTGCAATATATGTGCACGCGTGTGTTTGAATCGACGACGCGTCGAAAACCATATATGTACGGAATGCGTGTACTCTGCACCGATACGTGCCATTGTTGTAGTTTGTTTGTCGTTAAAATTGTCTTCGAGTCGAGGCAACATTATCAATATATATATATATATTCTGTGTGTACTGTATTGAGCACTTCGCGTATAGGCATATTATATAGGTATATATATATGTTATTTATATATAGGCGAAATGTGATTTTCAACGATCCCCCCGACATCCAAGTTAACTGACCTGATAATACGTCTTTTATGATATTTCATGAACGGTATACTTAACTAAGCGTTATCAATGGGACCTGGCGGTGGCGGCAATCTCACAAACAAAACCGTTAAATCTAACTATAGGCATTTATTTAAACTATTTTTTTTTTATGATTAGTAACATTTCACTTGTTTTTATATACTGCTCATTGAAATTCATACCGTAATATGCTCAAATATATAGGTATATATAATATATACAAAATATGTACTATTTACTATGTATCAGATATATATATATTTTAAATATTTTAGATAAATAAGATAATTCATTTTTTGTTTTAATACACGAGCACGTGGGTCCTAAATATTGGATATAAAAACTACTCGTAACTACATAATAATACACCAGTCAAATTTATGACGTAGGTAGGTGCTTACATAATATTTAAAAACACTTTTTAAAAATATACGTTTAACTTTGTACACAACGCGCGTCCATTTAAAACGAATACAATATTACACGAGTTTGTTTACGCTATACAATATCACAGTAAAAAATATTGATTTAAAAATATGTATCTATCATACCTTAACGAATACTTGGGTGTACGAGCGTAGGTGAGAATATATATTTTTTTTTACAGTTATCAAACAGATCCAACGTGAGTACTTACATTATAGGTACGTTCAAGGTAAACGGTCACCGGACAAATTCTTTTGTATAATATACCGTTGGCGTCTAAACATATTTTTATTCCATTAAACACAGCACACATACAATATTATACAGCTGCTGGACTTCGTAAATTTGTACACCCGTCCTTAACGCTTTAGTTATAAAATAATACTATACCATATATATTTATGTAACATCGAGGCAATAAATGGTATTTATAAAAATAAAATATTGACCTCGTATAATCGTATCGGATTTCTGTTAACCAACTGTATCAATATTGATCAGATGAAAAGCACCGACTGTCGATAATATTATTTTCATATATCATATTATATACAGGTAATATTTTAACAAATAAAACTATAAACTGTCATATTGACATTTGAATAATAATACAAAAAAAAAAAAAAAAACAATTTACAATAATCGTACCTTTAACGTCGGTCGTTGTGACAATTTTTCTCAGGGCACATGGTCCGTTGATCCAAAATTATGCGAGAGTTGAGATTCGGGAAACGAACTCGGCGGGAAATCGTCCGAATATCCGTCCGTCTGCGCAACTCAGTGGTCGTGCGTTTTTTTCGCGGTTTTTTTCAAGGAGAACTCGACGATTAGTTGAAATAACAATAGTAATAATAATAATAACGACGAAAAAAAAAAAAAAACTCGAAACACAGACCGAAATTTTCGTCGACCGCGCAGCAGTTAATTTTGAAACGGATTGGCGCGATTGGCGACGGCGGTAGAGAAGGGACGGATAGAGGATTAAAAAAAAAAAAAACCGACTCGACGGCAATATTATTTGCTGTTATAATATTTTGTGTTTAAAAATAATGATAAAAAAAAAAAAGCTCGTAATCCGACTCGTACGAAAAACGTTTCCGATCGACCGTGTGGCGCGCGCGTACGTCGTCCGTAAACAGTGTGTGCGCCCGGGGCCGGTGTGCCGTAGTACTCTGGCGCCAGGCGCTCGGCCGCCGGCTCGTCCGCGGTCGGCACCGGTCGGCCGGCCCGTGTCCGCCCCCGCGCTGATTCGGCTCCGCCCCCACCGGCGCGGGGCCCCCATCGTGGAACATTTTTTTTTTCCTGGCAGGCGCCTCCGCCGACATTAATGACAAATATAATAATATAACACCTACCCGTGTCAGTGTGTGTGCAGACGATGCCCGAGACGAGAAGGAGAGAGAGAAGAGACACAGACGGACAGACAGACAGACAGATAGAGTGAGCGAGAGAGGGAGATGATTGTGAGAGACGAGAATAAAAAAAAAACATACGAACGGCACGTTATTATAATCATTATTATTACTATTATTATTATTATTATTATTATTATTCAAAGCGTTTAACGAGCGTTAAATCGTTGGTCGGAGAGCCACCAAAGCGAAAACCGACAAAACGGACGCGAGTATGTATATATGGGTATGTCGTACGACGTGTTATATAATATTATTAAATTATTATAACGCGCAATGAAAATAATATGATTGGTATAACCTATAATAATATGGCTCGAGGGATGCGTTATTTTTATTAATGAACCGTAATACAATCTGAACGAATAATAATATACAACAATAATAAAACAAATAAATCGAATATATTTTATAATAATAAAATATATAAACACCACAATATTATTATTTAGCCATCTATTATATTACATTAAGTAACACCTAATGTACATATAGGTATGTATATAGTATATACTGTCAGTATAAATTACAAGAAGAACAGTCTGTAGGTAAATTGTTCGATCAGTCAAGTGCTGGTACTTTATACAACCATCATATCCTCTGCTTTCTGTTTACGCGTTGAAAACGCTGTATTCCACCTCATTATTTATTTTATCCATATCCGCAATATATACCACTCCAGCAACACAAATGTATATAATTAATTTAATTTGTTTTTACATTTTAAAATGAATTTGTCTACGGGTGCTCGCGATCCCCAGGCCTATTTTTTTTTAAAAATATTTTATACTTTTTTCAGCGAACCCCATGAAACATCTGAATAATCAATCATTTTTTTAAACTTTATAGTCATTTGATGGAGTTTAAGGCATTAGTTTAAGGAATTAAAAATCGCCATTATTGCAGTTTCCGTTTTGATTATAACTTACGGTTATAATTCATTAAATTTCATTTGTTTTTTAAGTGCAAATACCTGCGACTCTCGGACCTGGTACCATTTCTTTTATTCGTATAATATTTAAGTTCTTTAATTTTGTATGCATTTATAGATTATTTATACTCTTTCCAGCGGTCACTTAGTGACATCATTCATTGATAAATTGATTAAATTAATGGTTTTAACTTATTGGGTTTAGATAACACAATAGGTTACAATCTAAAACCTCAAGAAAAATAGAAATAATTGGTTAAAAAACCACCAACGGAATGCACCTCATGTGGAGTTACCCTCTCAGTAAGACATCTGATGACAGAATGTAGATCAAATGAAGAAGAAAGAGAAAAACATAATAAAATATACCAACGAACATATTATACGAAATAATCGGACCCATCTGTCAGCCAGAAAATGTCATGTCATTCCTCAGGAGCATCAAAATGGAGAAATACATTTAAGAGAAACACAAACAAATAGTTATGTCATAAAGCCCCCCCCCCCATATTATTGTAATCAAAGTGTTACCAAAAGCTAGTAAAATAATATAATTTATAAGGCTAATGGCCGCCGTTGCCGAAGCTAAAGAACAATTTAAAAAAAAAAAAGAAAAGATAACAGTCTTCAGCTTTTATTACAAAATAATAAATTATTATTGTTGTGAATTAAATTGCTTGCTTTTCATAATGCATTTGATTGTGGGCGCCGCTGTTCTTGCTATTTTTTTCATATATATTTTACTCAATTTAATTATTTTTTTATACTTTTGCCAGCTACCTATGACCTATCCCCTTTCTATCACACTAGTGACCTCTGAATCATTCATTGAAGTATTTAAGTAAAAGTTATTTATTCATTGGGATTAGAATCAGAATAGTTTGCAATAACTGTTTTCAACTACGACATAATTGTATAACTAATTTCATTTTTAAAATAGTAGAACTCTCTAGACATAGTATTGAAAAAGTAATAACGGGTCAATTTAATATTACATATTTACACAATACCTAATAATAAACATAATATTATGTTCGTGAAGTAGGTGTACTATAATACCTGGTATATACGCATATTTTGTTGTTTTTACAAGCCATCAAATTTATAATGGTTCATAATAAAAGCATATTATTATATTTTACAAAAAACCTAAAAGTAAAAACCATAAATAATTCTAAATTTACACGGTTTAAGTAGCAACTGATGAGGTGCGCAATCATTTAACCAGTGAGTGACTATTTTCTGGATGTCTTACAAGCGAAGTTCGTCTCTTTATTCTAGTCTCCTTATAGTCCTTCTAGTCCAACAGTAAATCTTGATAACAAGTAACAACCAACGCTGAACCTATACATTTACATCGATATTATTATTTGTAATAATAATGCAAAATCACTTTATTTGTATGTTAGTAAATAAAACTATAATATTTATTATCTAAATTATAATCTAAACTATAATTATAGGTAGAAGGTATGTTGTTTATAAACACAGAATATCAAATATATTCAATCAATTCCCCCATTGGGTAGGTTAGCCACTATCATATTTTAGCTGCGAGCGTTCAGAAATGGACCTAAGTCTGATTTTGATATTTTAAGATCAGATATAGTACATTCTGCTTTTTTTTGGTAAACATAATTAAATTAAACATTTTAATTTTGTTGGATGCAACGCACTTAATTCATGGTGTTATATTCAACAATAAAGTTAACTCTTTTTAATAAAATAAGGTATACATGATTAAAAAACACTTGTGCCAATGTCATCAGCAGTTTTGTATGACATACGCTAATTTTGGGTTAAGTTGATTTAAGTAGGTATAATAAATTGTACAATTTTATATATTAGATCAATTCAATTTAAATCGAAACAATAGTGTGATAAGTTATTCACATGGTGTATAAATCAATCCAGATAAAAAGAATTAGGTCATAAACAAAATAAGTTGAATCAAACCATTAAATTTACACATGGGTGTTAGTCATTGAAATCATGTGAAATAATAGAATTTATATTATAATTTATAATTTATAACTTTTAAATCCTTAAAAACAACCGAGACATAAAATCCTCAGCGAATGCCAAACTTTCAAATATATTTTTAAAACCATACTGAAAACTTTTATGTTATCAGCTGCAGTCTAAAGTCCTTTTGACCACATTCCGATTATATAATTGACGTCGAGATAGAACGCATGTGGGTTGCGGGTCTGTGCATAATATTAAAATAACCAAAATAATATTTTATAGTTGAAAATGTATGTTTACGATTATGACATTATATTATTATTAATATTACATATTTATATTATATACTTACACAGTTACACGATGTACCCATGTCTCAGGGACAACAATTGTGTGCAACGTACGACACACTGAAGACTCCACCCTCTCTCTGGACTTTATGGGAACTGTTTTTATAGTTGTATTAAAAGTATTGTATACATTTTATAAAAATTCTAAAAAAAAAAAATAATTTATTAATCAAATATCGACCAGAAAACGTCAAGAAAAAAATACCGTTGAATTCAGAATTTGTTTTAAGTTTAAAAACAATTCACTCTAAATAGGAAAAAAAAAAACGTTATCTTAAAAATGATAATCTATGTACATCTGCTGATACAGCTCTTAACAGAGTACAGACAGCCTGATATAGTATAATATTATGTTTGGTCGGCGGCGGTTGCATAGTATACCCACATTGTAGGTACATTGTAGGTATATGGTATATTATCTATAAAATATATACATAACCCGATGATGGTTGACAACGTATACGCTACACATGAATGCGTTCACTCGACATTCTTGTGATAATACCGATTGGAAGGACACAATGTAATATAATTTGATATAGGTACGTCGACTTAACTTTGAAACTATAGCGTTTAAATTTAGACGAAATATCGTATAATAATAATATTATTATATAGTATTTTAATACCCACGCCCGCCCGCGTAGGAAAGCATGTCAAGTAAAAGTCCTACAACACAATTCACATAATGAAGTCTGGTTATTGACCACGTAATGTGCAATAAAATCATATTTATTTTTTACTCTTTATGCTGCTTGGACAATGTCCAAGTATTAAAAATGTGCACATACGTATATACACATAATATTATTCCCAATGTGCTGTGCCTTGGATAAAGAGAAAATAAATAAAATGGCTGAGTTTTAATATTATAATATTGAATGTCTCCCTATAAAAATAAATATAATATTTGTCATAATAATAATAATATAGGTATAGAACACAGGGTGATATCACCAAGCATGCAGTCAGCACCATTTTTTCTTTTAAGAATTTGAATTTATTCAAACACAGATTTTTTGGAATTTTAATGTGTATAGGTTTACTAAAGAACCAGGTTTTAATTTATTTAGATTCTTATACCTGCGGTATTAAGGAGTGTCCTGTAGTGATACCAACTTTTAATGTTCAATTAAGAATCACAATTTTTTCTTACAAATTGTTATGCAGTCAATTTTTTTGAAAAGGTTTTTGTATTTAAATCAAAATCCGTACGGATGATTCACACACTTTATAAGTTGATAAAATGTATAGGTATATACTCTTTAATTTATATTGAAAAAACTAAACAATTGAAAATATGATAATAAGTTAATATTTGAAAAAATGTGTTATTCAAGAAAGAAATGGGGATGAGCTTGCTTATAGTAATTCCCCTTATCCGTTTATTTAGTTCTTACCATATTTTAAAAATATATAAAAGGATAGTACGTATACCTTGTCTTGAAAATACTGTTACAAGTTATAACATAATATTATTAATAAAGGTATAATGACAAGTTATAGTTTTTTGCCTAAAAATTATTATATTAAAACATCGTCATGTTATAACATATTATAATATTGTTCAAAATACATTTTGCTATGTATAATTAAGTATATACATAAATGTATACGTTTTTATATTCACCTAATAATAAACAAAAACAGAGTGGTTCACATGTTATTTATTCGTCAAAACGATATTTTAAAAATATAAAAAAAAATGGATATTGAGCAAATTAATGCCATTTGAATAGTTTGCATTACTATAATAATTTCACTTTTGTAGTGAGGATTAGTTTTAGTACCGTTACACGGATGGATGATACACCAATAACATAATATGATGAGTACAATGTCTCAGGTATTCAGGTTTGAAAAAATGTATACCTAGTTAAAAACAATTATATTTTAAATAACTAAAAATTGAAAAATTATTCCATTATTTTCTTTTGTGAATGACCAATAATCGAATTTAATTCTAGTCGAACTAAGATAATTAGACAATAACATATTATTTTAATAATTTTTATGTATCAATTTATTATTTTGTGAATGTAAATAATGAGTCACTATATTTACATTATTAGTAATTTATATACTAAACATTATTAATGACCAAATAACGAAGTTATTGAAAATTAGATAATCACATTATATATTTTAGATTCTGAGCGAAGCGATTGATTTTGCAATAGAAATGTTTTTTGTGTCTATGTATACGAAAAGTAGTCGAAATAATGGTTCAGTATCTTTTCCGATGGAAAATGAATCTAGTTGATGAATTTGAGAGGTTGAAACTTGAAAATGTAATAAAAGGTTTCTCATAAGTTCTTGTTGGTGGAAATTAAAAAAAAGTCAACCACAATCATTTGCGTCTTAGTTAGAATTTTGAAAAAAATCACGAAAATGTGCAAATTATTTTGAGTTAGAAATTCATAACAATTTTTATTTTTATATCTAAGATTTGAAAATGTAGTTTAGTACGAAATTACACATAAATTTGTCTACCTTTATAAATAAAAATGTCTATTGGAAAGTTAAATTAAATGTTGATACATAGGCAAGATGTTTTTTTTTATAAGCATTTAAAGTTTAAACGATGACATAATTTATCAAAAATTAAAAATGTACTAATTATTTTGCAGTTAAAATGTATAAAATGTTCAATAAAATAAATTCAACTTACAAGTTACCGTATTAATAATAACAATATAAAATATCCTAGGCTGACAAACCGTCTCCACTCAGAATCGTTTTTCGTATACAATGATATTATATAACTCAATTCAAAATTTAATATCATCAATTACAGTAACCCACTTGTAACCTACTATACAGCAGCGCGTCACACACTTTTTAGTTATTGTTGTTCTATAATAAACAGATACATACATTAAACTTATGTGATAGGTATATAATCTATTTAAGATTTTCTGAAGCTCGAACTATGTCGGACACTTGTTTACTCATGAAAATTAAATGAAAACCAGTACTTAATAGAATAATAAAATTATTATTTATTAGTAGTAATTTTTAATCGTTTTGACTTTTTTACAGTGTTTATTGTTATAATATTGTAATCAATTTAATGTGGCAGTATATTATGTTTTGAAAATGTTGTTTATATTCAATCGGAGACCTATTATAATGTCTCGATAACAAGAATTCTTCGATAGAAGTGAATAATATTATAATATAATTTAGGTATCTCATACAATTGTAATAATTATTATTATGCGATCCACACGTCATTTCAACAGTTGTTTATAAAATAACTATAATGGTAATAAATATTAAATACTCAGTAAAGTCGAGTGTTGATACTTTTTGAGTTTATTATACAAGATAATATATGTCTTGTGCCTTTATCAATATTATTCATAGTAATAATTGTCATTTAAACTGATTGGACATAAAAAGAAAACAGAAAACTATTTGTTACAATGTATCTGATCAAAATGTAAACATGTCATATTGTAACGTATGCCTAGTCTATAATTAATCGTTTTTTATACCCACTTACAAAGTTAAAACAATGCGTGAAACACAATAATAATATTATAAAATAAACACTAAATGGGTTAATTTAACGCTGTTTAATTTTTTTTATGTTATTTTTTTTCAATAATTTAAATTTAACAAAACAACATAATATTGTTGGTAAAGTTTTTGTACCACAACATATCGAATAATATAATATATTAATGTTCTGTTATATAGTTAGGTATATCGACCGTAGATAAAAACATAAAGATTGTACGTTTATCAGTACCGAATTTCGCATATTTTTATCTTTTTAACATAATACATATAACTATAATATTATATTATTATGTATACATATTATTGTGATAGGTATACTCGGTTGCAGTAATAAACCTTCATGCATCACATTTTTTTATGTCTGTAAATAAATTTAATTTTCGTAATAACGAAAAAAAACATTTCTCATAATAATATAGTATACCTATTATATGCCTAACCTGTACGTCCTGTAATAATATTGTACTGAACTGCGATAATAATAAGTTTGACTATAGGAGGTAAAATGTGTCCGACTTATGTACCCGTATAATAAGAAGATTAGAAAAATAAGTCGTTCAATATTCAAACATCGCGTAAACCGTAGGCGAAGTTGTTTTAATATTTTAGACTCGAGTTTTACGATGGAATAATACTTTTCTATTTAATAGTAATAAAATAGTGTCGCGCACTGTTTTTATTTGTCGTTCGTCAAATAAAAACTCATATTATAAACGTCAACTGCAGTCGGTTGCACAACGATAAAACGGAACGTTATTAATTATTATTATTAGTTGTAGTAGTGTAGTATTATCATTACGAAAATTCTGTACGACTTGATGTCGTCTTTGTCGATCGAATATTTTGTTGAAAATGAAATCGATACTTGAAAAACTGAAAAGTCTCGAGTGTACCAAAATAATCGTAGCACTGCAGCTGCAGCTATTGCTCGCGTACCTAAATGTGCACAGGTATTATCATGATTCGAGTTAAACGATCCGTATACTATATTCATTAAAATACTTAGATATATGGCGCACAGAGATTCAAACCCACGTTTTCTATAGAGATTGAATTTCACGACGACGTTCTGAAATTATTTCGCTATATAATATGGTTCAGATGTCTACCACGAGCGTTGTTCGTATCATATAATAATTTATAGGTAAAAAAATTTATTTTACACCGATGTAAGAGAATATAAAAAAAAAGTATAATAGGTATCCGTTGTTTTGATGGAAGAAACGGCCAGAAACCATCGACTGTTGTGGCCCACGCTTACACAGCCTGCCGTATATAGTGGTTATCCAGCCTGCGCTGCGTTTTAAGACTTTTAGTACATTTTTTTTAAAACTGGTCATTTGGTAGGTTTTTGAGTCGTTTCCGTTTCTGATGAGTTTCTTACAATTCGATGTATACCTACGCCGCGAGCACTACAACGAACAATACAGATGGATAATTTTTGAAAGAAGTTGGGTGGGCGGAGAGTGGTACTACGCTTTGACGGTTAGAAAAATTAACGTTTTAATTTTATAATAATTACTAAACTCATTTCAAAGACGAGGGTAGAATGGTAGATACTGTATGTAGTATATTATATATAGAGTTTTAAAATTTCATGAAACATTTCATTTCCGTGAAAAATAAAAATAAAATGTTCATTATACTAAAAGTTTATAGTCGTCAAACAATTGTTTGTTGTATGAAACAAAGAAAATATGTAGCATATTTACATATATTTTATAAGTAGTTTAACAAATCTATAATATAACAAGTTTAAACATTGCTTTTTAACTCTTAAGTTACAAACTCATGAACCAACTCAACATCATAACATATTGTTGAGAGCCATTGCTCTGCGAATGCATATTA
The DNA here is from genome assembly GCA_008086715.1 of Sitobion miscanthi. Taxonomy (NCBI): domain Eukaryota; kingdom Metazoa; phylum Arthropoda; class Insecta; order Hemiptera; family Aphididae; genus Sitobion; species Sitobion miscanthi. The sequence continues at coordinate 649,230 of CM017800.1, forward strand.
TACTATATTATAATTATAATTTATATTATATTATATTCACAATGTATATAGACATAAACTACTCTTATAACAGTCGTGAATCGTGACCTTTTACAATATACAAAATATGATCTAAGTATTAAATAAAATAGTTCAGAGCACCATCACATAATCACATCACTCAGTCACATACACACACATATACGACTTTTATACACATAATAATTACTGAAAATATACACTATTATTTCATTTACTGGTTGAAATTGACTTCAACTTTATTTCAAACCATTATCTTTTGGATCACTGCAGACGGTCCGCATACAACAATATTTTAAAACTCGTAAAAAAAATGTTTTTACTCTCAAAATAATGCTACGAATATTTTTCAGCACTACATATAGAATATACACATATGAAATAATAAACCAACAAAAATAATATGTTTCTCTTTATTTCTAAGTGTGTGATCAATATATTATTTCTAATCATCTATAACCAAACACGTTTAAAAAAAGAGAAAATATTTTTCATAATTTCATTGAAATATTTCAAATTCAGAACCCTAATTATATACTTACATATTGTAGTATCTCGATTACATAGTGAGAGTTAGAGATGTATAGAGAGAGAGAGAGGGATATTATAATGATATTATAATAGTATGAATGATCCGTCATGATTTATGAACACCATCCATAAATTCCAACTGTCTTGACTTTGCTCGAGTTGTCACTGCTTGATTTTTTGTGTTCTATATAAAATCATATTTTGATGAATTATTCATTATACCTAGATAATATTACAATATTATACTTAAACTAAATTGTTTCAATATTTGGGTATAAGCTATATCTGTGTCATTACTCATTATCCCCGTTTTAAGTCACAATGGTAGCGTGGTACCAATTCAAATGATCGAACATTGAATTTAAAATCAACAGTTAGAAGTTTAAATTGTTTCCGGAGTTTGATGAACAAACGCTCTATATTTTATGCATTTAAAACTAAAGTGGTAACCACAAACCAGATCTGAAGGGGTTTTGTATAGGCAATTTTAACTACATTTTAGGAAAATCTAAAAATCTAGGTATAATATAATTATAAAAAATAACTTAAAATATTAATCTTACGTATTTATCATACATGGCTGTATAGCTGTTGTGGAATTACAAAATTATAAATAAAAGACTCGGGAGAGAAGTATGAATTCTATAAGTACATACAGATATTGTTAAGAAACTAAATTTTATCATAAAATAACGAGGAGAATACTAAAATGCAATGTAATTTGTATTTTTTCAATATCGGAAAAAAATCAAAAAGAATATCGCAAAGTCAAAGCGCTTCTCAATTCACAGTGGACACTTTTTGGTTTCTTAAAAATACGATTATAGTCAGAGTGGTCATTATAATATATAACATTAAAAAATTCAAGTTTTCATGGCACACCTTTACATTTTCACGGCACATAATTTGGGAAACAATGATTCATGGTCAATACTCGTAAAGCCGGGTTCAAATCAGCTATGGGTATATTGTCATGTGTCGTGTCGGTGTCTGAAAGTTGAGCCCGGTCCATCCAACTCTGGACATTTCCTGGTACAACACATGGTCAGTGAATGCCACCACGGTTACCTCGGCCAATCAGAATACGATAGATGTCGCATGACAGAGAACGTAGCTGTGTTAACCCTCCACAACGGTTTATACCAGACGATCCACGGACGTGCGACTTGTGTAAAATTAACAGAATCAAAAAGTCGCGTTTCCGCGGACAAATAGTTTGAACGCGTTGTTGTTTCCGCCGATCGGTGTCAACGGTCTACCGGCGCAATTTGGTGAGAGGAGTTTGCGGGACGGGAGTGATTATCACCACGAATTTTGAAATTAGCGCCCTCGTAATTTATGCTACAAATGGCATACTATTTGTGCCATTTTTTGACTGAAAAAATAAGGGGCTTTAAAGCATCCATTTTTTTTTATTGAAATTGCATTACAGAATGTCACGTTTGAACTGGTACACTATCGATGTGACTGTAATTATAATAATATACATAATATGTGCTAAATGTCACACGTTAACTCTTCCTTTCTTCGTGCCCTTGACTTAAGTCATCAGCTGAAAGAATAGTGATTTTGTGTTAATGTCTAAGATTATGACACACAAGTATTATAGGGAAATACACTATCGTCTGTCGATGTAAATTTTGTTTCTAAACCCATTTAACCTGTGCGTAATCTAAGAAAGAATCCTTTGTATAGAATGATGAAGCTGGCCAACCTCATTTGGTTTATTATGATTATTACTATTACTATTCTTATACAAATTATTTCGATTTAATTAACTAACTTTTTATTTTTTATGATTGTTACTTTTTACACATTTTTAAACTGGCTAAATCTTAGTTTGTCTGCTTAGCTTTAACACACGAATTGGAGCCAACCCGTATATCATGTGTATAAATAAATAAATAAACAAATATATAAAATAAAATATCAAGTATAATAATATAATGTAATATTCATATAATAATTTATCAATACCCCGCCGATGACCACCGCAGTTGAATAATTTAAAATTCCGTTTCGCCGTCGTTCGTATCACAATGACATATAATAATGTACAGTTTGTATTCTATTATATCGACTCGACAATAATCGGTATAATCACAATATAAAAATCGACGTACGTCCGCCCCGAATAAGAAGTACTATTATGCCTACAACGGCAGCAGCGCAGCTCACTGCTATTTATGATGCGCATAATGGGAAAAAAAAAATTCCACAGGGGCATCACTATAATATATTATTATTATTGTCATACACACACGGACAGACGACCGTTTTCGTGCTAATAAGCCACCTGCGGCGGAGGGGAGGCAATATTAATATATTGTATTTATCGTCACCGCACCGCCACCACCACCGTCGTCGTCGTCGTTATCAGAGTATAGACATTATACGCATTGTATTATATTATTATACGTGTATGGGGTAGATGTGTAGGTATGTGTGTGTCCGAGTCGTATAATAATACATAATAACGCGTATTGTGTGCTCCGCATCGACTACCCCGTCGAATTTCCGGCTTAACGCGCACGCACGCACCACGATCGTACAATTTATAATAATAAACGTCTCCGTTCTTCGGCACGCCGCCTCGCCACACGGACACGTACGATCGGGTTGTTTATTTTTAATCCCGACGGCATTATTTTGTACAGGGTGTGTCGACGTGTGAAGTTTTCAAATCGATATCGTTTTCAAAACATGATTTCGGATATTATTATATGCACAATATCGTATAAGGCGGCCGAACGCGTGCGATTATTACACCTATAGGTTATATTATATATATTATATTCTGTAGCTTGTCGGATACACGACGAAACCTCCTCGGCTCCCCGGAAGTCGAAACGCTGACATTTTCAGTCTATTGGATATTATTATACTATATTATTCGGGGAATTTCACACTAGATAATACTCAAAACCAAAAACTCGTAAGTCCACTGTTGATACGCACTTATTATATTGTACCTAAACTAAGTGGTTATGACATGAATTTTATGAGTTTTTGTTATTTTAAAATTTGGAACTGTATAAATATAGTATTTACTATTCGAAGTGTGTTACCTGACAAAGAAATTATAAAACGAACAAAGTCAAAGCTATTCAAAATCGACAAATATTAACGCGAAAATAGTTGCCCGAATCGTGGAATATTTTGACAAATTTCGATGTACCTACACACGTGACTTGACCAAACGATATAATTTCACGTCAGTACGTCACCTACTGGTTTGACCAATATTTATTCCTACAAACCTAACCGTTAGTATATAGTAGTCGTCCACGTTGAGACGAACGGTTTTGCAACTCAGACATTTGAATCGTTCTGATAAATGATAGATTCCATGTGTAGGCATCTAAGCCGTTCGAATTGAGTGTAGTGTAGTCCGAAGCAATGGACTGGAGTATCGTAGTTGAGGAAATTAATCACCTAAAACTTTAAACGCCATAAATGCCTAACACTAATATGCTATTCAATGACAATGTTTAGGTATAAAACACACCTACCTATAAAAAAAATAAGTAAAATATAATATTACTCAATAATAAATATTATAATAAGTAGTACGTAATTATAGGAAAACGATGAATAATTTGCAATTTGCAATTTGCTTGAGTAATTAATTTCCGGTTTAACCTAATCTAACCGGGTGGTTTATTTATTTGTTAAAACTACGCACGGGCTGGTAGCTCAATGGGCAGTGGTTACATTATGATAACACCATATTTACATATAAAAATAATTTTGAAATAATCACAAATAATGTGGACGTATTTTAACAAGACATAATTTAGTAGGTAGGTGTGTATAATAATGTTACGAAGAAGATAAAAATTGTTCTTTCTTCGCAATACCCGCATCATTCTTTCAAGGGGCTCTCATTAGCAGCTGCAGTAAAGTTTTTGATACCTAAATAATATTATAGTACAGATACTATATAAATTAGTGCGCGAATAAAAATAAGGAACTTTTAAATTATGATGCAACAAAGGAGATAATAATATTATGGAGACTCTACATCCTGCCCGAGAGTACCTATATAGCTAACAAAAACCGAAATTTGCTTGGACCCTTCTATCTGCAGCAGGTTTGGACACGTATAAACAAGGAGACAAATGCCACGCCCAGACACCCTGTAAACGTATACAATATATAAATACGCTCGAAATACGAGTATGCATATATATATATACAATAAAACGTATAACCGTCACGAGATGTGATGGTATTTTTTCTCCTTCTTATACACATAATAGTATAATATATCCACAACCACCTGCTGGATAGTCGCGTCCCGCGCAGGACAGAAAGGAATACAATATAATAATAATATGATATGTAAGACTGCGGCGGCGGCGAGTGCATGTGCGTGGCGTGGAATAGAATAAAATATTATTTTCTCGGTGTTCGATCGCACACAATGCACGGATTTCTGTCTCGATGATCGAAATCCCGCGCGACGGACCTACGTGGTATATGTTTGTGTGCGTGCATGTGTGTGTTTGTGTGTGTGTTTATCATTCAGTGGAGGTGACGGTATAGTGGCGATGGTGGAAGTGGTGGAGGTGGTGGTAGAATGCGTCGATAATGTACGTAAGTATACATATATGTGTACATTTATTCCGCCCGCGACACTCGTCTCGAGTGTGCACAGGTCCACGGACGCCACGACCAACCGTCTATTGGTGCGCTGACGATCGTCTCCCCCTGCCCGAAGGATCACAAACGCAGACGACGTACGTATTTATACGGGTACAGGGTGATTCACCGAGCATGCGCGCCCCCGTTTGTTCATTTCAATGATAATGCATTAATTCAAACTCTGAAAATCACTGTTTTTCAAATTAGAACCCCTCTACCATTTTTTTTTCTGTAAGTTACTTAGTGGACAAAACGTTTATACTCTGAGGACAATAGTCGTTAAAAACGGTTTTACGACAATTTAAAATATACGTAATAATGGATATTATTGTGTTTATTATGCTTGGACCATTTTTGCGAATTATAAATATTAAGTTGTTGGATCAATGAAAATTACTAAAACTTTCAGCTCACTATGCATAATATATGGTTATAGCCTCTATATATTCAAACTCCAAGTTCATGGACTTATATACAGTCCTATTGTACTATACTTCAAAGTTAAATAACTCGAAATTCGTTCAAATTTTGATTTTTATACGCCAACATGTTCGGAAAAATGATCGGCTAAATAATTTCCAGTAGAAAAGAGGGGTTGTCATTTGAAAAACATAAATTTGCACCTTTCTCAAGTAGTACAAAATATCTCAAGAATTTAAAAACTGTTGATGCAAAGGGGGTGAACATGCTCGGTGTATCACCTTGTATTATATATTTATATACCTACAACACATAGGCGGTATTATATAATATATTATATATAGTATATAGGTACATAACTATACATATTATTCATAGTACATATATGTGTGAGGGGGACAAAAGCATTAGGAATGCATGCATGTATGTTCAGGTTCACTTATAGTGTGTGTGTGTGTGTGTGTGTGTGGGTGTGTGGGTGACGGGGTCGTAAATCTGAACTGGAAAACTGTACCTATACACAAAGCACGTTTTTAAGACGAATCGTTAACGTTTCCACGGCGGTCTCGTCGACCAACACCGCACAATATTTATAATATTGTGTCCGACGTATTTTATTATGATTCGTATACCTACCTACTATTACATTACATATAGGTTTGGCGAAGCCAGCTGTATCCTAACCGAGTTCCAAAACTAAAAAAAAAACATACTTATTGATTCTCAGGAAAAAAACTAAAAACAATAACGACTGCCTTTATATAGTAATTATTAAGTCCCCCTTATATGTGTTGACTATAACTGTTCCAATAAAAATTGAATTAAATTATTATAATATGTAGTTATGATTTATATTTTCAAAAATACATTTTTTTTCTCTATCTGAGGGTGAAAAAAAACCTACTGGCCATTTTGTATACTATTTCGTTGGTATAAAATCTTACCCATTTTAAAGAAGGCTCTGTTACTATATTTCGTGCTCCACCATCTTTTAATTTCGTTCTTAAGTAATTAATGAAACGAAACTTTAAGTTATTTTTTAATATCAATATTTTTTTCTTTTAACATATTAGTGTAGTCTCCATCATCTTGTACGTATATAACACACTACTAATAATTTTGTAGAATAATTGTATAGTGTTGTATTACAAGTAATAGAAATTAATTTACAAAAATGTTCCCTCCGTGTAATTGTGTGATACGTATTGCTGATTTTCCGAGAATTAACTAATAGGTATTATAATATTTATAATATATTAATATATCTTTATAAAAGTCGGGACTCAATTAGGACAATTTCAAAATTGATTTTTTTTTTTTTTTTAGGTGGGGGGAGTATCAATTCAAATGCACCTGCAAAGCCGAGTGACTGCATTTTAGTTGCAGTTTGTTGTACGTACGCTCTTCAGCAGGGTGCATGACGTATAATATTGTGTATAAAAGTGCGCATTAATTAATTGAAATGTTAAGGTAAGTTTAATTTAATTTGTGACCTGACTTCATTGTGTGAGTGTATTGTGTTGTAGAATTTCTACTTGAAATGCTTTCCTACGCGGACGGTTGTGGATATTCAAATATATGTACTTATACGATTATAGATGTGTTATAATATTACTACTTAAACGATATTTTGACAAAAAACAAAACGGTATGATATCTCAGTAGTTTTAAAGTTTGGACGAAGTACCTATATATTATATAACATTATAGCAATCAGTATTATCACGAAAAAACTGAGTTAACGCTTTATTCGTTTACCATCATCAGAGGTTATGCATACCTACCTATTATTATAATAATATAGAATATAGATATAGTAACATAATATACAATTTTATAATAATTTATAATGTATCTATTATAAGCAACCGCCGATCAAGCATAATACAGTGGAACCTCGATAACTCGAAGAAATGTCTTGGCCCCTGCATTTCAATATGTACATACAATTTCTTCTATAACTCAACTTTTTGGTAACTAGAATTTTTTTCGTCTCCACCCGACTCGAGTTATCGAGATTCAACTGTATTATATCGGTCTGCCTGTCTGTACTCTACTTAGAGCTGCATCAGCAGCTGATGTAGATTATTGTTAATTTGTAATTTTTTAAGATAACATTTTTTTTTCTATTTAGAATAGTTAAACATTTCGTTTTTTCAATAACTTAAAAATTTAACTAGTCAGTTAAATTATTAATTACATTAATAACCTGACTAGTTTAATTGACTGTTGAAGTTACTCAGATTTATATCAGTTTATTTAAAAACAGTTCATCACGTTAAAATTATAAATGATTTTTGAAATTGTTGATTTTATACATAAATTACTGTATATTACGTAATACGTTTATTAATAAAAATAATCGAACACTAAAATGTATGTTAAGTTTCTTGATAAAATAACATTATACTTAGATAAAATACTCTTTATGTTATCCACGTGGGTTGTTATTATTTTCGCATATTATTAACTTTGAACTTAACTATAGTTAAATGTATTATTTTTTAACTGCTAACTTCTCTAGTTTTGCAATCCGCATGTTCAGTTAATTTGAATTTATTATTTCCATTGACTTGCCCACTGATGATTTTGTACATAATATTATGTATAGGTAGTTTATATAAGTAGGAATTTTCCTAGAGCGCCAACCTCTTCATAAACACGGCAAATAGGTACACATGGTCGTAGTAAAAGGTGGGAGGAAGGGCCTTCGGCTGATCGATTAAACAACACGATACCTACTCAGCGACCAAATATCGACAAGAAAACATTACTTAACATTATCGCATGCTGTATTAAAAGCGTTCATTTAAAATAATCACAAATCGAGCTAATCTCGGTAGGTACTGAATAGACCTCGAAGAAGATTATGTCGTGTGATAATACCGTGAATTATTATTTCTTTAATTTGATTAATCAATTAGGTGAATGGTCTGCAATACGACATAAAAATAATAATAATATATTTAAAGGTTTTTAGTTACTTGATTAAATTACGATACTTATATAGGTATCCCATTCGAAGTTATTATTTTTTAGCGTCAAAGCGTTTTTGTTATATCAATAAATTGAGTCTGTACATGTCTTTCGCTCAGTCGTACAATTTTATCTTAATATGTAATGATAAATCATAAAGATAAAAAAATCGGTTATAACGGAATCACATTCATGGAAAGATTTTTGTATTAACTAATAAGAAGTTGTAGAATTTCTACGACAATCTATATCGGTTTAGGTGAATTATTAATAGGTACCTACGATAAGTCAGTCAGTGGGAGGTGTGGCGCTTAAAAACGTTCAATCTCAATACGGCGGTATCGCTTGCAGCGGCTTTGCACAATATTATAAACTTCATATTATATTTTCAACATACGCCCTCGTAGCGCCACTGATTTTTAGTTTTTTTTCTTAAAACCCGTCTCGACAGTTTTCCGAATATAATATTTAATAACCACGTGAAATATCGATAGACCGCAGCATCGCGCGTACACAATATAATTCTTATATTATACAGTATACACATTATAATAATATTATGTTCAGACCGAATCCAAATAAACGATCGTCACGCGCGGCCGTCCGTTTTCATTAAGCGTAATGAATCGACACGGAATAATAAATTATATTATATTTAAGGATGTGGGAGCCGGCTGTTTATCGAGGGGCAGAAATACAGGCAGTTATGAGGTTCTAGTTACGAGGCGTGGAGGCCATACAAAAAGCCGTACCGTAAAATAAAAAATTCTGAGGATCAGAAATTACTTTACAGCAAACACGATCTCGCCTCGTAGAATTTTCGGGTATTTTGGTTTTGGTTTTTTTTTTTTTTACAAGAATGAGGAAAACACAGTTCAAGCCGCATTATTGAACTCTAATATTTGAATTAATTTCAAACAATGCTAGAAAAACACGTTTAAAATATTTAAAAAAATGTGTAGTAATATATGGATGTTTGTTACAACTTATTAAAACCGAGTAGGTATTTAAAATCGGGATCCAGTCCGATCTGCGTACAGTGTTATATTTTGGTTTAACAAATAAAACGATTTCTATGAAATTCAAACCATTTCACGACAGTCGATTTTGTGTGCTGAAAAACCGACACCCTTCTCAACGATTTAGCTATATTTTGCTCAGCAGTGATCACGTGAACTACATAGGTGTATACACATAATATAATTTAATATTTATTATATAAACTATAATAATTTATCATGGTAAATGGTGCATCGTGTTAATGTACACTGTAATAGCACCGTAAAATACGATATAAACATATTAGTTTTTTTTCTGTAGAGTGGTATTTAAAAATATTGTCGTCGTGTCAAAACGAAATGTTTAATAAACAACTGAAATTGTACGATCGACGACCACGATGGTCGGCGGGAAAAAAAAAATCACTCACATTTTTAATAAATCATTAATCTTCGGTATATTATTCGACACACAGAGACGTTAGATATGACGTATAATATACCAGACGTGTTTGTTCGTTTAATTGTTTGTTTTTTTTTTTTTTAATAAATATATTATACAATCTTCCGATGACCGACTTTGGTTATTATTTATTTTTTAGTTTTTTGCTCCTCTAAATATGTCTTCACGCACAATTGCAACGGCAGCGTCCAACTATAATAATGTAGGTGCCTATTTATTGTAGGTGATTCAGCAAACATGTTTACCAACAATTTTTTTCTTTCAATAATGTATTTTAACAATATTAATAATGCGCTTTAGAATTGCTAAGTTTGCCTAAGGACTATATTAACATGATTTCAAATACTTCGATATTTATACGCTATTTAAGGAGTTCGGATAGATTTGTTTTAATGATAATTTTTTTAGTAAAATTTTAAACTATGAATCAAATAACTTTACTAAAATGTAATCTAAATTAGAAATTTAATGAGTAGTTTTTGATTTTTTTAACTTTGTGTAGGTTATAGGTGTATAGGTTCATGATAATAGAATTGGGAGTCATAGAGGTATTGGAGATTTGAAATACAAAATTATTTATAATGATCCATATAGATTATAATATATACATTTTATAGTTTGTATAAATTATCCAAGTATGATAACATGTAATAAGTAGGTAATATAGAGTACGAGACTAACTACAAAGCTATAACATCTATTTAGTATTTTATAAAAAAAATATTATGATAAGGGCTACTATTATTATCTTTAGTACATAAATTCTAAACGTACATTTTTAAAAATAGAAACTAGTCGTTCAAATTTCGTTTTAAATTTTAAATACATCGACATAGAAAAAAACTACTGCTTAACCATTTACGGAAGACCAAAGAGTGGCGATTCTCGTTGGAAAAAAAAAGAATTTTGTACCACCACCATATAGGATTATAATCATTGAATGGTAAAAAAAATCAAAATATTTTAAAATATTGTTTTTAATAGTGTACCTACTTAAAAATTCCAAAATCCAAAATTTGAAGAAACCCATTATTTATAGGATAAGAGGGCATGCTTAGTGAGGTATTCTAAAATATTATATATTCTTGCCCGCGGACGACATAATATTACACGCGTAGAACAATATGCCGCCGTGACACACGAATGCAGGGAATATAGGTAGGTTTTGCGTGTCTAATATATTTTCGAAAAATAATTACCGAACACAGTTTTACGACCAGCGTTTAAATCGCATTAAAATATTTATGGTTTCTTTAAACGTGCACACCTATACCTATATTCGACGATCTTTTAGAAAGTTGTATAAACCGATAATAATGTTATTTAGCAAAGTTTAATGATCGAGTAGGCGTATAAGGTTTTTATTTCGATTTAAGACGGCATTGGGGAAAATCATATTATTATCAAACAACCTAAGTCACCACCGAGAAAAAATGATTTTATGTAGGTACCCACATTTGTTTTGCATTAATATTAAAAACCTTAATTACGCATACGATAATATATTATTATATTAACGCAGCGACGACCGCGACTACGCGTTTTGCTAAAATAAATAAATAAAACGACAGAATGCAAATGTAATCAATATTGTTATGCAATAATAATAAGTATTATGCGTGTATACCATGGTTATCTACTTGCAGATAACCGTGATACCTACGCGCGCTGCACTCGTTATATCTTATAGGGTCTTATGAGAAAAAAAAACCAAACTACTAAGTGTTTCGACCTGGCCGGAGATCGATCGAATGTGCAGTGAACAAGTAACATATACCAGATACCTATAGATATGAACTAGTACAAATATTATTACCGGGACCTCGACTGGTGACCAAAAAAAAATTGTATAACTCGCACAGGGAAATTATTCGTAAATAATAGAATACCACGTGCATTTTGGTTCTGGATTCGGTCTCGGCGAGGTTTGCACAAAACGCATGATAACTATAGTTCAACGGACGATATTTAGTCGTGAAATCGAAATCCGTCGCGTGGAAGATTCGTCGTTTAAAATAGTAACAGCATCGCATGATGGGATAAAAATACTGTTATATAAATCACGGGGGAAAAGAATACGTCGTCATTGTTCGCGGGGAGGCAAAAACTCGCGCGTTTTCTCGCGGCAAACACGTGTCATGCGGGTACGTAATATCATATCGTGTACAGTCGGGCAGGTAGATGGGCACAGTCGTACTCTGCCAATAGAGGGTGTCGATGGTTTGAGGGTCCGAAACTATATTTTATTTGACGAGGTGGGGAATTAGGATGTTCGGGGGACGTCGAACTGTCTGTCCAACAGTTCTACGGTAACCTGCTCGGTACAAGACTAGCATTGTACTCCGAACGCGCTTCGTCTGCTGCAGGTAGGTGAGCATTGATTATTATTCTTTACCATATTCTTGTACATTATTTGCTGTAGATGATAATAGTAATAACATAATATAAAACACACTTTTCGACGTTCAACCGCGGCGGCGCCACACGACCAGCGTCCGTCGTTTTCTGTTTCTCTATATTATAATTACTAATACTATTTGTCGCCGCCGCCGCACCAATAACAATTGTAATTATAATGATATGACTATTATGTAATAATACTAATAATAATAATGACAGTAATCTTATACGCTATTTTTGTGGTCCGACGCTTTGTGCTGCGCTGTATGAAATAATAAAATCGACATCCACTCCGCCGGTGGTAGCTGCTGGTTTTGTATTATTATTGTGTTATGGTCAAAAAAAAAAATACTCACTCTAAAAACGCATCCACCGTGTTACTTGATATTTTCTCCACTGCACGGAAAATATATAATCATTTATACATTAATAAAACGCGATGTTTGTGTGTGTATATCTGTGTGATCCACAGCCAAGGCCACCGCACTGATTGGTCTGAAATTTGGTACATCGGTGTAATCCTATACCCAAGGATGTGCGTGCACCTCGAAGCCAATTTTCGCATTTTAATGAGGGGCTCACGAAAAATGAATATTTTATATATTTTAATATATTTGTACGCCCGTCAGTGTTTTGAACGTTCACTAATATTATCGTTGCAATATTTTTAGTTATTATTACGGACCTTATCTTCTAAAACCATGTTCTGGAATGATAAGAATGAGTTAACTAAACTAAGTTTCGCCAATATCATTAGTTATTTTATACTTCGATATTTGGCCGTATGGTATATCATTGATAATAATATTTAATATTATTTATTACTATCTACTATCACTTTTCTTTTTATCAAATGAACGTTAAATGAACGAAAAAGTCGTTCGCGTTCGTGTAATAATTGAACGAGTTCTTTCTAAACACTAATGCCTATAATATAGGATTGCCATCGGTAAAGTAGGTTTGTAAACACGTGTGTTTTTGGTTTGGTAGGTTTTTTTAGTGGGCACCCGTAGGTATTTGCCATGCCCTTGTGGGGGATGCCAGCACTTCTCTCTGGACACCGTGACTTGCGCGAAGAAAAATGCCAACCGCGGCCGGGTTCGAACCGGCGCCTGTGTGCGTCGCAACCGACGCTTTAATCCGCTCGGCCACCCCGTCCCCCAATATTAATATTATAATATTAGAAGAAATATGATATATAAATTTTGTACAAATATACATATTTATTAAAAATACAAATCTTTGGCCTGGACAACGTCGTGGTCAGGTGGGTCAGATAGTATTATTATATGTTTTTAAAATTATTATAATAATAATGAATAATATTATAAAACGAAGTTACTATGGTAACGTAATTATATTAAACATCGTTTGCTAGGGGCAACATTGCGGACAATTTTATTTCGAAAAAAATATTTGAATACTGTTTATGCCGGTCCGTTTATTCTGTGTTTGTTTCCATGGTAATAATTGCACTGATTATATTATTCATCGTTTGCTAAGGGCATCCTATAGGTGCTATAACGCTAAGTTACAACGTAATATAACTAATATATAACATAAATTTAATTTTTATTATTATTTGGTTACCATGGAAACTGTAATGGTGAAGGAAAATGTGGTCTGAAAAAAGAAGTATCTTATCAAACACAAAATCATATAATATGTCTTGTTAAAACGACGACCTCAGAGATTCTGTCTGCAACGACATGCAGTCACATAATATGTTTCATTTTTATTTAAAAAACTCAAAATTTGAACTACCGTGTCACTATAATAATATGTATGGTGATTAGAGGAATTCGAGTGATTTTTGATTTGTGTAAATATAATATTATAACCCATGGGTCACCAAATGGCGGCCAGTGGACAAACGTTATTCGACCTGCAGACAAGAATAAAAAGTAAAAACCGTTAATATTATACGTTTTAATGTTGTAATTTATCATTTTTGTCCATTGGTTTTTACCTTTTACCGACGTCTGCGACTTTGATGGTCCGCGAACCATTTCAAAATCGGTGATATTGAATTGAGTCCATGCTACTTTTATGTGTTTGAATTGAGTCCAGGGTATTATCTTAATATCTTTGAATTGAGTCCGTATAGATAAAATGTCATAACTACTTGTTAAGCCGGTGACCTTGAACCTTGCACATCATATTATACCGGATACGTAACGATAACGGATATTCATCAACGGTGGTATAAAGTTACTCGTTCAAAATCAATCAGTCGTGCCGAATACTTCGTGAACACACAATTAGTTAATACTTACACAATAATTATCAAATTATAACGAGTGAAAAATGGAGTGTATGTTAAGTGAAAAACAAAAAACATTAAAAATTATTAAAAGTTTTAAGTTTCGATTCCATAAAATGTTGCAAGGCAAGGTTCAACGGTGGACATGTTGTAAAAACTCGTGTAAGTGTTTTTTTAAATTAACCTCTGATAATGTTATGTCAGAAATCTTCAATGAACACAGACATGATAAGTGTGACGAAAATGTACTTACTAGACAGAAAATCAGCAACGCTGTTAAAAGGAAAGCTGTGGATGATATTTCTGTCCGGCCATCGAAGATTTTACATAATGAGTTTAAAAATGGTGACATTTCAACTCTCACGACAAACGACGTTATTTTAATCAAACAAAACATTCACCATGCTCGTTCGCTGCTTCATCCAAAATTACCTAAAAGTACCCATGAGACTCAAAATGCATTAAAATCAATGAATATTATAACAATAATGACGAGAACTTTATGTTTTTGAATGATTTCGAAAATTCGATAATAGGATTTTCAACAAAAATTAATTTAGATGTTTTGTGTGATGTAAAAAATATATATATTGACGGGACGTTTAAGAGCTGTCCTAAATACTTTACCCAAATTTTTACGATTCATGGTTACTATAAAGATTCATATGTTCCTCTTGTGTTTTTGTTGTTGCCCACGAAAGAGTCGAATATTTATGTAAAAGCATTTCAACATATTATTAACTATTGTACATCGCTAAGTTTAACATTTAGCCCTTCAGAAATTTATGTAGATTTCGAAATTGGAATCCATAATGCAATTAAAGAAGTCTGGACCGATGTTAGAATTAAAGGGTGTCGATTCCATTTGGGTCAAAGTTGGTGGCGTACAATTCAGAAGTTAGGTCTGTCTAAAGAATACAAGTCTGATTCTGAGAAAAGTAGATATCTCAAGTATTTTTTTGGATTGCCATTTTTAAATGAAAATGACGTGGTCCAATGTTTCACGGAAGATTTGATGGCAATAAAACCATGTGATGACGAAAAAATTGATAGTTTTACAGATTACATTTTAAATAACTACGTTGACAATGATGTTGCACAGTTTCCCCCCAAAGTTTGGAGTGATTTTTCAGCAACCACTAATCGGACCACTAACAGTTGTGAAAGTTTTCATGCAAAATTAAATGCCTTTTTTCATTCGGGACATCCAAATATTTTATTCTTGTGGACACTCTTCTGGGAATACAGTCCGATACATATATAAAACTAAGAAGCAAAGCAAAAAGACCATGTAAAAAAACATTAGAAAAAGAAAATTTTTTACGAGAGCAGACAAACAAATACATAAATATGCAAATTGGCAGATTTGACTTTTTAAAATCTGTATCATTTACATTTTTACCAGCAACTATTTAATTATAAACATTATTACATAACACATAAATATTATTATTTTTAATTGACTCATTATACCTACTTATTATTATTTATTATATGATTAAAAAAAACAGTGTACCTACCTATGCAATCATACATAATAATTATTATTTTTAATATTTTTTAATTAATTAACTCTATACTTATTATTATTATGATTAAAAAATACAATCACACACATTTTTTGGGAGACTACTCAGCCAACCTCCACGTGGTGTCTCCTGGGTAACGCTAATAGGCTGAAGGGACTCAACTCGAACAACCTAAAAATATTGGTCGGACTCAACTCCGATAACCCAAAAGTATTTGCGGGACTCAATTCAATATTTGGGACTCAATTCAATGTTATCCTTCAAAATATGTCTATTGTGACCCTTTAAAAATATTATTTTGGTGACACCTGTTATAATCTGTACAATTGATTTACTGTGAAATCATCACCGGGATTTTGTCAAAACTGACATTTCGAAAACCATTTTAGATTTTACGGCGTATCCACGGTTTTTTTTTTTACCATGACACCTGCGCGCATTAAAACCGTTCACCAAATATCTCGTTTCTACGGGAAAAAAACTATATAATTCCTACGCTCACCACAGGCTATGAATTCGATTTTTTACGATTTACGACGCCCGAGGTCAGATCGGCACTTAACGTGTGGTCGCAGAAAATATAACATAATGCCGTAAATTATTGTGCTGCGACGGGTACAGAAATTTTGTATTTTCAAAAGACTGTCAATATATTATGCAAATTTGTGTGTGTCGGACACTCTCACGATATCGGTAAAATATCATATTATACGGATTATCGTAAACGATTATATCGAAACCGTTGGTTGGCATCTTTAGCCGTTGGTGACGTTTTATAATAGTTACATAATAAGAGGGCAGTTTGACGAACAAAACAATTTTTTCCGCTATACTTGGAATTTTATTTATAAAATAAATTGGGTACTGTAGACACTATATACCTAATATATACCTACATTGCACGAATTGGGAATAAAAGTTAGTGGAGGGGAGGGGTGCACAAGTTAAAATAAATATAAATATTTAAATTTCTTATTGATTTGGATACAACTTTATAAGGATATAATTAGAACGGTTTAGGTATTAATACTTATTTTTTTTTTAAAAACTGTCTCTGTCTTGCCTTCTATACCCTCAGTTCGAGCGATGGCCAATGAGTAGGCACCTGAATTATTATAATGATAATTGACATGTTGGGTTATAGGAACGATTGGAGCAAGAATTGCATAATATATCGGCTAAAATTGGACTCCCCCCAAAAAAAAAAACAAAAGCAAGGTAGTCACTACTGTGCAGGGTAGTAGCAAATATGAAATTCGTTTGACATGTTTTTTTTTCTCACACGATTACAGCTGAAATCAAATCGGATATTTCGAAGCGTTCTAATACAAATAGGTCAAAACTACTCAAAACCGTACGAAAAAGATGTTTTTAAATTTGTTCATAATATTATAGCCGTCGTGGTCGGTACCCACTTAAAAACCGTTCAGGACGCACTCGTCGCACGTACACCATAAGTGAAGTTCTAAATATTGTTTATACACGTAGGTACTCGTATTTTAAATCGCTTGGCGCCGTATTAATTTATATCACGTCATGGCATGACAATTTTAATTACCTATATTATACCGTTTAATGGCGAGTACTTACGTATATAGTCTGAGCACATCGTTTCCAAATTTGTACGTACACTTATGACTCGGGCATACCTATAATACAGTCATAGGTACTATTATAGGTCGCCACTATAACACAAGTGTTGGTGGTCCGGTGTACAATATAACAATATACAAATCACGTTGTAATACTACACGACTCTTGACGACTCACGACCACGGGCACTTCATGTGATATACAATTATTAAAATATAATACGCATAATTAGGCGGCGGGGATGTTCTAAAAATACAATACGTATTTGGTCGGATCGTATTGGCTATTCGTTGTATATACAATATTATAATATAATAAGATAATAATATGATATATAGGCACGTGGTGAGTCATGAGTTTTGGTATTTTTTACCCATTATTGTTGTGACTCGCAGCCGGTCGTCGCGTAAAGAATTTAGACGCGTACCACCTATATACTATATAACACACACGCGCATATAATATAATATATATTTTTTTTTTGTATATTTACGCGTTCGTCGGTTGACACGAAAAAAAAAACTCCCCAAACAAACAGACCGAAAAACGCCGAAACGAAAGAAAAAAAAAATAAATAGAATTTCCAAGTATTTATCGGAGTATTTGCCAGATGCGGTAAACGATAGGCGTTCGTGTATGGTTAAAAAAAAATCTCAACGTCGCTCCCATTGTACAGTTATATTATATTATGTACATCTATAGGTACCTATAGGACCGCAGACTTTTGACCCATCTGCTGCGGCAGTCAACTGGTATTTAGACACCACATATTATAATAATATAAATACTCGCATTTATACAGGGTGTTTAACCGAGCGTGCCACCCCCCTTTCTTTTTTTATTCAGTACTGCGCAGATTTTTCAATTTTGATTTTTGCAATTTTTAAATATCTATTACCTCAAAATATGCATATTTTCAAATTTTTGAGATTTTTTGTGCTAAGTACTCAAGTAATATTTTTCGGTATGGAGATACAAACTTCTTTATCTCAATTAATGAGAACCCCTCCCCTTCCTCCTTTCTACTGTAAACTATTTAGCTGATAATTTTGTCTCATCAAAATCAAAATTAGGTAAAAAATTAGTCGTTTTTGAGTCATTTAACTTTGTGTACTGAGGATAATATGTTTATTAAAATGGGTTCGGAATATAATGTGTGGGCTATGGCGTTTTGTTTTGAAAATGTTAGTAATTTATATCAATCCATCCAGCGCACATCTTATAATTTGAACAACGGACAATGATCCAAGTATAATAAACACTAGGTAGATCAAATATTACATCGGATTGATATTTTTGTAAGATCATTTTTAATGACTATTTTATCGTTAGGTAGTATGCACATCTTAACAATCGATAAAATCGAGAATTTCAAATTAAGTATCAATATTTTCAAATATATTATGCACTAAATAATTTACATTGAAAGAGGGCGTTCTCATTTGAAAAACAGAAGTCGTATTGCACCAGCGACCGTTCTTGTGTATCGTATGAGTAGTACGAAAAATTTAACTATTTAAAAAAACGGTCTTTGAGCATAATTAAAAATTCTAGAAATCAGGATTCGAATAAATTCATCGTTAAAGAAAAAAATGGCAGTGATCATGTCTGGTGAATCATCCTGTATATTAATAATATATTGGCTTAGTTTTTTGCCATATTCTCGAAATTATTTTCGTTTAAGAGGACAAACGTTATATTATTTTGTACGCAGGTATTTAATGGCCGGCGTGTTATTTTATTTTCACACGAGAAGAAAAATGCAAATGCCATCGTCGTCTCCCTAACGAATCGGAGACGATTTTTTTTTTTATCCGTTTAGTTTTACTGCGCGTTTATTCCGAGTCGTATATTCTGTTGCACTCACTATCTACAGGTACACTACTATCAGGTATATCTCTGTGGAGCATGAAAAAATTCCAAACAATTCGCGTACATATTATTATAGCGCCGTCCGAATGAAAACAACGTACAACAGTATACGTTATTAAATTATAAATTACTGCATTATCGTTGTGTGCAGACAAGACGTGCCGTATTATTAATCTTATTATTTTTGTTATACCTATTTACCAAAGTCCTAATATCGAACAGCGTTGACCGTTTGGGGTAAGGTAATAATTTTGATCAAACAATTATTAGTCCGTTTGGGCGGGTGAAATTATACTTACCTGCGTAAAGTAAAAATCTAGTGACTTCGATGCGAACGTCTTTAAAAATAGGGTTCGTCATTAATTATTTCTATTTTTTATATTATCATCGTACCTATATGATATTGTTCTAATAATTGAAAAGTTGTTATTAGTGTTGACTGTATATTACAAAATTACTATACCAATATCTTTTTAAAATTAAGATTTCATCATGAATTATTTATTCTATGACGTATTTTGCGTGTGGCTTTTTCAATTTATAAATTAATTTCCTACGAACATATTCATGCTTATTCACACAAACGGTATTTTTTGTTGAATAAACACTCGCACAATCGGCATGTCATAACTATTCACCCAAACCGACCGCATTTCGGGTCGATTCGTTCAAATGGTCTACGCTCTATATGTATAAGAGATAATAATTTTTGAAGGTATACCCGTTTAACGAATAACAGGGTTGCTTTTTAAACTAAACGTGTGAAAATTCCACATAGTTGACCAAACCCCCCCCCCCCCAATGACGCTGCTTTAGTCATAGGATATCTTCGTCACACGCGATGGAAAAGGAGTGGTCCTGCAAGGATATTTAAAAATATTGAAATCGTCATGTACCTATGTGATAATATTGCTGTCCAACCTACAAGACGTACGACTATTCTTGCGATAACAATTTTTTATTTTTCAAGTTTTGAAATTGTAATCTCTCTCCCCCCCCCCCCTACGGTTCTGAGCATTTGTGAGAAAAAAATCGTAAAAATCATGATACAATATCTTATATCTTATAATGGACGGCGGCGTCGGGTGGTCTGCCGATGACCGTCCGAATGGTTTGAAAAATATTTCGGGGAAAAAAACGCACGCAGGATTTCCGACAAAATAACACGTTATCATTTTACACGACGCTATTATGTTCTTTTAGGGGGTCGGTATTTTTTTTCTCTCGGAACTGCGCGACGAAGACGACAACGACGACCCATCGTCGTACAACAGCGGCGGCGCTGTTAACCCGCATTCCTCGGTATTATTATTCCTCTGCCCCCTTTGGCTAACTCTCTCTTTCTCTCACACACACACATACAGACACGTCTTTATCCCTCTCCCTCCCACGCACTCTCATACACCACCTATCCGAGACCGACACTTTACAATATATTTTTCTCGGCACACATTATTCCACTGACACGTATATATAGTCACCCCCACATTTGCATAACGATTTCAAACGATTTTTTTCTACCCGACGCCCTGACCTCTCTTTGTGATAATTTATCATATTATACATCACACAAAATATTATAATGCCTCTGTCGCGAGCGTCCCCAATGACATATCGTTCTTTCGAGCCTCACGAGCACATCATTATAATAGCGGGATGACGCAATCTGACGATGATGTTATGATGAACGACGCGATACTGTGAGCGCCTTTGTACCCTCGTGTAATACATTGTGTTGTCTCCGACTTACTACCGCACAACTACCAAATGACCAAAATAATTCACGTTCAGAAGTCGCCATTTCGTGTGGTTACTGGTCAGCTTGATAGAAATATCAGAGAAAATTTACACGTTATCCAATAGTTAAATGTGAAAGTATTATCTATGTTCTGTCGTTAGATTTTTATTTTTTACGATATTTTAATTTTGTGAGTTATGACTTATGACTGCGATAATATGTAAAATCGCAATATTTAAAAATTAAAATATCGTAAAAAACCGAAGACAGAACACAGTTAATGTTGTTACATTTAAGTTTGATAACATGTCAGTTCACTCTAAAATGTGTGCCAACCGCACAAAATGGGAACTGGATAATTTCGGTATATTGTGCGTTGTTAAGATGACGGAGACTACGCGTGTGCGGGTACGACGTCTTCTCAAGTGGGCTGGAGACGACGAGACGGTACAATTAATAATCACGTAAAACAGGCCAAAAGGTAGACAAAACTGCGAGACTTGATTTTGAAAACTAATTAAAACCAACTCTACTAAACCACGGCCGAGGCAATTTATCATTACAAAAAATCACTGCGTCATTATGCGCGTCTGAACATTGTAATATTATGTATTATAAAAAACGTCCGTCTCCACGATAATAATATTATATTTCCGAAATAATCGTAGCGATATCATTATATCGTTTTCGTTCAATTAATTATTCTTTTCCACGTGTTCGCGCAATAATATAGACGGCGTGTCATCGTTACAGGTACAGAGGAGAGACGCCGATAAGACGTTATCATGTGGCGTTCCTTCGACGTCGGAGTCGCACTGATCGTCGTCCTGGCCGCTGTCGGCGAACAGCTGCTACAGCACTCGGTCGCGATCAACTCGCCCGCCAAGAAGACGAGCGGCGGGTCGTTCAGCGTGTGGTTTCGTGCCGAGCCCGGTCTGCCCCGCAAGAAGGACATGAAAGTCGACAAGCTCAACCGACTCATCGGAGCCGATTACAACGAGATGTGGATGAGCAAAACGGCGATCGTAATAACGGTAAGGTCGACGATAGTGTCATTCTCAATCTCCCTCTGCGTATTGCCCGAAGAATGGTTTCGATATCACATACCGTTATTATTATAGGTACCCATCAGCTATATTCGCTGCGCGGTTGTACGCGACTAAATTTTTGTAGACATCGTCGATGTTTCCGAATCGAAAACCAGTGTTTAGCTATAAAATATATATGTAATATTATGGACGTTTCGTACCGGGGAAATAATATACATATACGATATTTGGTTCCCGGGTGTTATTATATGGCCACGAGACGTTTATATCCCCCTGATTTTTTAATCATTATTTTTTTCAGTAAGATCCCAACGGTAAAAAAATATTAAGTTTAGAAATCAATTCGATATTAGTAAAAATTATATTATATTGATTGATATGAAAAAAAAAAAATGAAATAATAAAATATAATGTCCCGATAAACATATTATTATAACTCTCGGGGAAATTAAGTTCTAAAGAAAAGAAAATGTATGTATTGTTCTGTACATAATATAAGTAGAATATAGTGATGAATATATTTTAATTTATTTATAAACAATATTATGAACTGACGTAAAACTTAAATGCACATTTGTGGGACGTGAGTTTTTTAATATTAATTTATTTGTAATTGTATCTATTTGTAAATATTATAGTCATTAGAGTATAGTATGAAAATTCAATTAAATCAAAAATTGAATTGATTTTAAAAATTAATTTTTTTTTCATGAGAAATTAATTAAAAATAACGATTTATAAAACCAGGCGACTCTCTGCGATCAAATAACCGATCTTCATTGCCGCAGACGAAACGTCCGTTTACGATAATCGCTAGCAGAAATGTTTGTGACAAGCGTATTTTTAAAAATATTAAATATTATAAGTTATAATATTTAATATTTTTACGTTTACTGCAAAGACTATGTGCAAATTAAGTGTAATATAATGTATATTCATAGCATTACGAACGATCATGAATATAATATATGATTTTGGTATGCATCATCATTCATAGTTCGGTACCTACGCAATATTTCAATATCGATTCAACAGATCAAATCAGATTGGGACGTTTGGTATAATGAGTAAAATATATATAGTCATAACTAATAAAAATAGGGCGTGGATGTAATTGTCCTAAAAAACATTTTAAAATTCACAGTAAAAGATGCATCTATGAAATGCATTAATTTCAAAACAAACGTATTCTCCTAAAACGTCGAAAAAATCTCTCGAGAAATGAAATAAAAATTTAAAAAAAAAGAGGGAAATGTTGGGAACCATTCTGAAGCTGTACTACAGTTGTAGGCGTCGAGTGTATCTTTTCATTGAATAAGTCACTGTAATGTAAGTGTTAAATTAGAATTCAGTAATATTGCGAATGAAAAACGTTTTTGAAAGAAGAATTCGTCTGTCTGCCTATATCACTACGTACATATATTATAAGATATTATATTAATTATATTGTTTTTAAGGAATTTATTTCATTATTAGTAATAACTAATAGGGAAGGTTGAATTAATTTTTATTGAAGACATTGCGATTTAAAAAGCGGCCATATGAAATATAATAATATAGGTTCGTAAAATTGACAAGTCCATGCGAATAATATTTTTGAATTATAATAAAATAACTAAAGTCGTTATTCTTCGTTTAAATATCTAATGAAGTACAAATTTGAACTTAAGCCTTAAAGTATCTATGAAAATAAAAATTATGCCCGAATATTATTTAGATTTTTTGGTTTCAGTATCAACAGTAGTTATGAGGAATCTTGTATTACATTTTTAAACATTAGTTATACAAATTGAACGTAACGTGCATTTTTAACTACGAAATAATTAGCAAATATTCGTAAATTCGACGAATTTTGTCAAATGCTTCCAAATAATCATGTCTATATTTTAAATATTTTTAAATAGGTACAGTTATAATGATAACTTATCAAGAATCTTGTGTTAAATATTCAAACTTTTTGATGGAACAAACAATTCTCCAACAAAACAGTTAAAGTTGAATATCAAACCATTTTTTCTGTTACAAATAGTGTATAATACAATATAATATACAAACATGAAAAAATGCACACTTCGTTGTAAAAACAAAACATTCATTATCGCTCCACTTGGAACCTAAAATACCTACACTACCTGAAATGATGCAATACGCTATTGCCTTTTGCCTATTTATAATGAGTGATAATGTTAGTACAAATTCCGAAAATATATACCTGAAGTCGAGATTTAGATATTATAATAGATCGTATAATAATAATAATTATTATTTAATATAAATTCATATTACTAGGCAGTATGTTTATAGATACGAAGAATTTGTGAGGCGACATTTGTTTTTATTCGGTATTATATTGTCTGATTCGTACGTTACCTACTCGGACTTATACCAAAACCAACGATCGGCGAGATAAACCACGAACTCAAACGTTTATAAGTTTATAACAAATTCGATTTCGGTTCGAATTTTTTTACGTATCGGAATGACGTGATTCAATATTATACAAGCTACGATGTATTAATAATAAATTATTTTTATATTGAGTTAATCTCGTGACGTTGTCGTCGACTGATTATTACAATAATATGTGAACAGACACGGAAGTCTTAAACGATCCATATCGAAACGATGTCCACATAATACGTACTGTGGTTTTCCGATACCTTAGTTATATAGATAATATAATATCTATGTGCATCAGACCGTTAAAACACAAACTCTATTTTACGTATAATCCTGTCACTTTCATAATATACAAGGTGATTCACCGACCATGTACATCCCCATTGTTTCCTGGATTTGTTTATGGGTTAATTTAAATTCAGAATTTTGGAATTTTTAAATTCCACATAAATTAATTCCACTTAAATTCCACATCATTATCAAATAATTGATATTTTTTGTACTACCTACTTATTAAAGTGTCCAGTGGTGATATGAACTATTCTGTTTTTCAAACGAGAACAAGGGAGTACATTTTACTATTTAGTGGATGTTTTTTCTGAACGATTTCGATGTACCTAATTCAAAATTCGAATTAGTAGTTCCGAGTTATTAAAATTTTTATATTAAGGATAATAGCTATTCCTTGAAAATATAGTTTTGCTAAAACAGCATAAAATAGATATAATATTGGACTTACTATTTATTGTACTGGGACCATTCTTAATAGTTACCGATTTACTAAAAATGTTTTTAAAAAAATTATAAAATATAACCCATATGGCCTATATTATTATCGTCTTTCAAATCCGTTATCATGGACCTATTATCTTTAGCACACGAAGCCAAGTGACTCAACAACTACTCTTTTGAATTTTGGTTCTCAGAAAAAATATCAGCTAAATAGTTTACTGTAGAAAAGGGGAGTTCATATAAGAACAATTTGGACCTCTACAAGATATTCCTCAATGGTAGGTACACTACGAAAAATGCCAATAATTTGAAAAGATGGTTATGAGATACATGTTCAGATTTTGAGCGACTGCGTTACTGAAGAAAACATGGGGATGCAAGCAACTTGAAAGAACCACCCTGTATATTATTATTATTATATTATAAACTCGCCGAGTCTGTCGTTCGTATATACATTATGTAGGTAGGTGTATAAGTTTTTTCACGTTTCCAAACGTGTCCGTTAAATGATCAAATCTTTTGTCGTCGTACAGCATTATATTATTATAATATAGGTGGTAGTAATATTATGGGAAGTAGGTACGTGCCATAATCTCGTGTCGAGAATAAAACGCGTACACCTACTACAACTACTATACATTATGTCTGTATATAATACACACACACACACACACGTCCTCCATAATATTATTATGTATGTATATGTACCTGAAACAGCCATTATGGTATATATTATATTATGTTACAATATTTTAGAAGCGTGTAGTACGCGTCTTCATAATATAATAATACATATTATATTATTTTATAGGTACCACCACAGCCACCACCTGTATGACATGCATACCGGCGGTGTAAAGAATTTCTGAAAACTCTCCAAAAGATCCGTTACGCGCGGGTCGTATTGAATTTTCATCCCCAATATCCAAACACCCCCGACCACAACCCAGCAGTTCCCGCGTCTTGCATGTCGCTGAACTATTTATTTTTATCTGCGAATCTATATCGTATGCCACCCGTCGGTTTTTAGGGATGGCGAATAATCACCACCTGTTGTAGAATGTGCGCATAATTCCCACCCATAATAGGTTCATATGTTATTATTATTATTATTATATTATCATCGTGCGAGGCTTTATATTTTGCGTCAAAATTATTTTTCTTATTTATTTGATTCTAGTCACGCATTTATTCATCACGAGGAATCATTTATTAAATCTAAATGTCCAATTCTTAGACATCGAAATTAAACACCTATTAAATGTTGATCTTGAAAAAGGATTTGAACGTCATAAATCATATCATACCTAATATACACAATGTTATATTACTTACTTTAGATTTATTATTCACTTTATTTATCCGTAAAAGCGTTATTAGTTTTTGTGGGACATAAAAAAAATTGGTGAGCTCAAAATTTTCACATTTTTCTAGACAAAATTTGTTGAAAAGTCGTTACCACGATCTAAAAGAGGCAAAACGAGGGATCCAAACTTGTTTTCAAAGTCCATATCGCATAATGAGAAATCGATCAGTATTCTGTAGGTCGGTTTTTTAGCACGAAAAACAGTCGAATTCCGTCAAGTTTTATTTTAACAATAATACTTATGTTTGCGGTGTGCGACCGACCGATTTCTGTAAATAATAATTTCTTTTACACGGCACAGTCATCGTTTGTGTACCTCTGCAGAGTTTTACACGACGTGTAGGAATAACGATGCGTCGTTCGATTACGATTTACAGAATTATTATAAAAACGCGTGTCCGTTACCTGTTTTGTTTCTTTCGAAAATAATTTTTTTAAAAACGCTCATACGATTACACGTCGTGCTGTCTCGTTAGCACCTTCGCCCATTCCTCCCTCCCCCTCCCCATTTCGATCGTGTCCGTCGGCCGTTTGCGCAGCAATATCACGATAAGCCCTCTTCAATAGCGGTCTCTACGATATTCTCGGTCACGGCGCATGACACATATTACGCAGGAGAAATGAAGCGTAATCTCTTGTGAATTATTAGCAATTTAAATTTAAATTTCTATACAATTATTTATTTATTACGAAAATTGATGTCTTATTTTATTTTCGTACCAACAAACCAAATAAGTAGACGCGCGTATCCTAGCGTGGGGAGTGCCCACGTGAACACAACTCTGATATTTCAGCGTACCGTAAATGTAAAATAATACATCCGTTTTAGCTTCTTGTCGAAGATTAAAAGATATTGATTCTATGTCTGGTTTTATTGTTTCGTTTAACGTACTCGCAGCGTCCCTATATATACATAATAGTGTACACTTTCCACAGATAACATCTCAACGGATCCGTCTGATTTTTCCGGTCGGATTTGTCCGGTAAAAAAATAACAACACCAAACCCATCTGTTCGTAAATTATAATACTATATGATCGCCGTAATGGTTTTCACCGTAATAGTTTGACACCAGGTGTACGTGTATGACATAAAAAAAAACCAAACGCATTTGCATATAACTACCGCATCAATTACTACGTCCGAAACGGAGTTCGACGAGATCGATAATTTATTTTTTAGTCTAATAATATGGTTTCCAGTCGCTATAATAGTATATTATGCATATTGTATACATTTTGTCACAAAACTAACCTTCAAACCGATAAATATATATTAAAATTATTTTTTTTTTTTGCAACGCTCGATGAGAAAATCTCGATTGAATAGTTATTGAATCAAAAAAATATAAATACGTGTGAAAATGTGTTCGCATGTGTTGAATGTAGTTTTTTAAATTTTCGAAAGAATTATTATTGCTTGGATCTTGTGTTTACAAACATTTTATAAAAACGCTCGTTCAAAATGTAGTTATTAAAAATTGACCAAGTTAGAGTGGGTTGTATTTGATTTTTTGTCAGTTATATAGTTACAATTTACAATATTATAATTAATACATGCAACTAAAACTGGTCGAATTTTTACAAATCAATCTCAATTGTAATGAAAGTTTGTTTACTTAATACAATTTAAAATAAATTTTGTTTTAGATTCTGAGTGGAACGATGAATGTATTGATTTTACAATGATGTGTGTTTTTATATTTATTTTTTTTTTTTTTTGTGTCTGTGTACACGATAAGTAGTCGAAATAATGCTTCGCTTTTCAACTTCAGTATCTTTTTCGATTGGAAAGTGAATATCGTTGGTGCATTGAGCAGGTCAAAATTTAAAATTCCCAGTAATTTTCAAAAGCGCCAAGAAAAACAAAAGAAAAATTAAGGAAAAACGGGAATTTTTACGCAAAATCGATTTTTCACAAAATTGAATTTGGTTTTTGTTGTAACTTTAAAACAAATGACCGTAGATACATGAAATTTTCACTGGTTGTTTATATTTTCATTTCCTATACACCATAACATTTTCCAAATATTTTGACTTATTTTGAGCTGTTTACGGACATTGTCAGTTTCCATTTTTTTTAGTTTTTTTTTCTATAAATATCAATAAAATTTTATCTGTTGAGTAAAAAAGCTTGAAAATTTAATAGAAGGCTCCTAGGTTATTGGTTCAAAGACAGATTGAAAAAAATTAAAAATTCTTAGTCACAGTTTTTATTTATAAGCATTTAAAGTTCAAATCTTGACAAAATACGGAAAAATCACGAAAATTAGCAAATTATTTTGAGTTGAGAATTCATAAAAATTTTTCTTTTTAAATCTAATATTTGAAAATGTAATACAAGATTACCCATAAGTTTGTCTACCTTTATCAAAAAAAAAAATGTCTATAAAAAAGTCAAATTAAATTTTTATGAGCGTTTAAAATTCATATTTTTACAACATTTGATATTCACTCGATTTCTCATGTAACGATTTTCTTATTTTATTGTAATTAAAAAACGAATGACTGTAGATAATTGAAAATTTCACTAAATGTTTATATTAGAATTTTCTATACACGATAAAATTTTGAAAATAATTTGACTCTTTTTGAGCTGTTTACGGACATTGTCAGTTTTCAATTTTTTTAGTTTTCTTTTCTATTAATATCAATAAAATTTTATTTGTTGGGAAATAAAGCGTGAAAATTTCATACAAGGCTCCTGATATATTTTTACTATAGCAGTTGAAAAATATTAAAAATACATAAGCACAATTTTTTTTCTTGAGCATTTAAAGTTCAAATTTTGACAAAATTTATAAAATTTATAATTTAATAATTATTTTGTAGTTAAAAATGTATACAATGTTCAACTTTTATAGCTAAGGATTTAAAATTGAAAACAAGGCTCCACGTAAATAGGTTATGTATAAATTACTTTATGCACAATAATATCATCAAATATACTTAGTAACATCATAGTCTGACTGACCGTTTTCGCTCAGAATCGTTTTTCTTTTACAATGATATTATATCATTGAATTCAAATTTAACACCATCCATTACAGTGACCCACTTGTAACCTACTGTACAGCAGAGCGACATCCACTTACACACCTTTTTTTTATGTGATCTTACGAACTGGCAATATTTTCATTCCTTAAATTGTGGCTAACATATGTTAGATATAAGCGTGAAACGAATAATTATGTATTTGCCGAGTGCATTGTCCCAGAGCACCCACAGAATAACGAATTTCACCTATCAAAATCCTGGTACTACTGATTATAATATTATACCCATGAAAATGGGTTTGCTACAATGATCTAGTCGATTAAACCGGTAGGCACACCACCGCTTATTATAATGTCACAATCAGTAGGACTGACGGGCGACCACCAAAAGAGGTTACCAAACATATTATTTTGTTTTTTTTATTAGATTCTGAAGTATAATAGCCATCATGACTATGATCGTGTGAACGAGGTGCAATGTATCGTCGACGTATTATCGCCATTTTAATCAAAGAATTATTTCAGACGATTTTACGGTACTCGTTTCCTGCGTGTAACGACTTCCGATGATGATTCAATTCACCAAACTACCAAACCCGTCGATAGTTTAAGCTAATATAAATATGATATTGAACAGATAAGAACAAAAAAATAACGTAGAATTATTTAAACATTGTAATAGTACTATTATAATATAGCAGGTATACATATTATTATGTTAATCGTGAATGTACCCATATAAACGGTTTAAAATATTATAATTTAATATAGTGTATAATAGTGTTGATTATTGGTAAAATAGATAAAATTGTGATAGTCCGTTATCCGTTTCTAATTCTAGAAATACTAGTACTGAGAGTTAAAATATTGACCTGAGTGACCTTAAAGAATGATTCGATTCATGTATCGAACTTTACAAGGGAAGCTCTATTATTTAAACTTGAAAGAATATACACACTTATCTAACTTCTTATGTTAAAACTTGATGTGACACGTTAAAAAAATGTATATAATCTATAGTAATACGTGTGATGTAATGCCACCATAACGTGTAAAAACTCCGAAAAGCGTCTTAGGTTTTCGTAAATTATGTTTAGATATAGGTACCTAGGTGCTTTAAAGAGGTTACTTACCTACAGTTAAATATTAAATATGGTATTAAAATTTGTTTGGTACAGAAGCAGGGATGACCCTGAAAGAAATTTTGCGGATTGTAGTCTTCGAAATTTCCAACTAGATTTCTAAATCCTTAAGAGGACGCTACACAGATATTTGTTGTCTCCGTCTTACAAGTACATAAAATAGACAATTTAAGCTCAACAGATTACGTTTAACTCAGTTACCTTAAAAATTAGAGTGGATCGACTTATTATGGTAAGAAAATTATCTGTGTTTGTATGTGGGTATTTGACAATAGTTTAGTTTCAAGTGAGTTATGAGAATTTTTAATTTACGCTATATTATACACGCATAACTTACTAAAAAATGTAACTATAGTAAAAACCCACATACGAACATAGATAATGTACTTACCATTAAGTTTCATAATAGGTTGATTAACTCTGTAATTTTTAAGCTAACGGGGCTAAACGCGTTCTCCTGGACGTAAATTTGCTATGTTACGCACTTGTAAGACAAAGACAACAAATGGACGTGCATAGCGTCCTCTTAATTTTGATATTTCGAACGAATTTGCCGAGTGTTTAATGACGACTGAATGTATAAATGCTGCCTGGGAGGGGTTGTCACGCCCCAATTGCACACACCCCCCACACAGTTCGTCCATTTCCGGACGTACCGAATTCTATTAAGTGATATCTATATTATATTCTATACAAAGATGGGCATAAACCAGGTAGTTAATAAGTTTGCATTAAGTAAAAACTTTTTTAAACTGGGTTGAGTAAGTTTTTTTTTCCCTATTATCTTTAAAATTGGAGAGTTAAATGTATTATCTGTTGATTATTTACTTTTAACTTAACGAACTCGTGCCGCCTTTGTTTCTTTGGATTGTTCGTCTTTCGGTATTTAGTTCGGCCGTTCGATGTCTCTAAACTCTAAAGTACAATCCAATAATTTTCGATATACAGGAAGACCGTGGTAACGTGTCGGGCGCGGCCGGCGTCAAGTCATTGGAGACGGCTGGACCGGACAACCTACTGCTTCCGGAACAACTTCCGGCCCAGTACCAAGAGATGATGCGCACGTGGTTGGTGCACCGGAGCAAGTGTCCGGTCGAATACGCATGGGCAGACCTGGGCAAGTCGTTTTGGCCCAGGTGGATAAAAAAGGGTCGATGCGGTCGGTCGGAAACGATGAGCTGTAGTTGGCCGCCGGGCATGTCGTGCATGCCTTCGTCCATCAGAGTACTCAACCTGTTGCGGTGGCATTGTTGGTGAGTTGGTTACGATACGCGCGAAGTCATACAAGTCTAAAGCTTGATATTACATATATTGTAGTATTTTGTATAATACTTATATAATATAATAATATTATATAGGTTAGGTTATGTCGATTTTTGCCCAAAAGAAGAAAAATCTCATTTTTGCGACGGTGATATTCATAACATTTTTTTTTTTTTTTAAATTAAAACATATTTTTTTCCAAATCGTATTGATTCAAGTACTAACCTACACAATAATATATAACTATTGTTACCTAATACATTGTTAAAAAAAAAAGTTTGATGAAGAATGTTTTTAAATGTTTTCACGACTGCGCGGGAACAAAGGGATCGATCATAATGACATAATATGTTCGTATAATAATATATTCTACGTCAGTACATCATCATATTAAATCATTAATAAATATTATCCAGATTTGTATCCGACTAATTATAGATTTTTAGTGTTTTTTAACTGTAATGATATATTGACACAATATCTACGTATATATGTTATGGAATTTTGAATGTAGACTCCGATGACACATTGACACATTGTGTCTTTTTAATTATAATCTATTTATAAAATGTGATCCGCTTACTAACCCAACACTTGTATTTAGTTTATCATTATCTTATTAACGATAATTAATTTTAGGTTAAAAAACAGAAAAAATAAGAGGAAAAATCGGGAAAGAAAAACTATGGAATTGGCGTTCAACAAGAAGAGAGGGCACGTGGCAAGGGGCAGGAGAGCGGCCGGTCAGAGGAAAAGTAAAAAAAAGGACGATAAGTTCAGATGTCTGTGGATTAAAGTGCCATATCCGGTGACCGAAGACTGTACGTGTTCGTGTAGAAAACTTGACGAATAATCTAATCGAAACGAGTGCATAACCATCATAAATAGTCTCGTGCCGTTTAATTTTTAATTTTTTTCTAGGACGGAAAAAATATTATAATAATAATTTATTTTCGCACATTCAACTTATAAGCGTACTATTTCGTCAACCTGAACATACTATTGTATTACGATACGTTTTTTTTTAGCAATTATAAAATGTGATATGAAAACATACGTTGTTCATTATTGTATAAGTATTTTTTTATTAACTTTTTCTCGTCTTAAACGCTTAATCTTACGATTTGTCTTTAAACATTTTATTATCCTGGTTAGTAAATACAGTAATTGGCCGTAAGCCCGTAACACGTTTGGCTAAATAACAATAATTTTGCTAAAAAATGGGGAGGACGATTGGGTACACATTTTTTTCTGACTAAAAATGTTTACAATGTTTGTGTACATCATATTTTTAAATATACCACTTTTGGGTAAAATTGTTTAAACATTTTTTTTTCTATACTGCGTTTTACTTTTTAGAGCCTATTAGCGTTACCCAGAAGATACCGCATGGTATTCTTGGCTCTTAATAGTTCATTTTCTCGCAAAATCTTTTTTTTGGCAATTTTTTAAAATATTTCGTGTATTACATTTAATCTATAAAAATCAAAATATATTACTTTTTTTGCTACTTAATGAATAAGAATACCAACGTTTATTATGTAAATATATCGTTAATTTGATTGTACATTTGTACTCAAAGTGTCTTTTATAATATGTGTCCAAACGTCGTGTCTATTCGGAAGTTTGTAATTTGTGAGATGGTATTTTGCACCACTAATAGGTACATTTAAGTGCCTATGTAATTTGTGCCAACAAATGAAAACAAAACATATATTTTTCTAAAATGTATTTTGTTAATTCGCGTCACGACAGAAATCCAAATGGAATATGTAATCTGCGCCACACTTTCAACTCCAATTGTTGGATAAGCCGATACATTTATTGATAACACATCAGCTATACTATAATGCCGACGCGTGTCCGATATAATTTTGTTGTTGTGTTCTACTAATTATAAGTTGAGACGAGATCAACTACGTCTAACCTAAGTCTAATCTTATAATAATAATACATTTTATGTCGAAATATCGAACAATATTGAACAGCTGCAATATAATACATTTAGTTATTTTTACTTTTCGCACATTTTAATAATTTTCTTGAAATATAACTATTAAAATTAACTTCATTGATCAATGATTCAAAATACATGTTAATCAGTTTAAAAAAAATGTTCTTATTTTAAAGTGGTGCAAATAGCAATTTTTTGTGTTTATAAATAAGCCTCAACTGCCTCGGTTGTTGGCGTTTCTAAAAATACATTACATTTTAAAATTTATCCAAAAAAATAATTAGGTATCGATACAATATGTAAAGGCTTATATGTCAATTTAAATTACATGTGTTATAATCTCTGTGTTGCTTATGACTGGATAAGGTTCGTCTCTTTGAGGAGTTGAAGAGGAATCGATGTCGTCTCTGTGTTGGGTCTTGGGTGCTAGTATTTAACATAGATTGTAGAGGAGCATCAGTCTAAAAATTGCAATTTTCACAAGGTAAAAAAGGGCGCAAAATATTAATATTAATTTTTTCGGTTGTTTTTTGCGCAAACTTTAATATATTATGTCATGTAATTTACACCAAAATAAAGATATATAATTTATACCACTGAAGGTAGTCTAAAATATTATTTGTGATTTTCACCATCACCGGTAGTTGAAAATATTGTTAGTAGTTTTCACCAAAATAAGTACCTAGCTTCTTCGATTATCGAGTATACCTATTCAATTATTCGTCAATAATTTGATAATCATATCACTGAGTATTTGACTGACAATTATTGTTTATATAATTATTATAATATAATTAAGACTTTATTTGTAGCACAAAAATACATACTCGTAAATTTCTAACAGATATATTGCTACAACAATCACTGTAAGCTGAGGTTGTTTTGGGAGATTTAAGTTCTAAACAGAATTGTGTTTTTTGTATAAACTATTGATTTGTCTACCTATTTTATAAAAAAAACCAAGCTAAAGTAATAATTATGTTAGGATTATAGAAAATCTTTAAATCTAAATTGTATTCAAATAATTTAAAATCATTAAGTGTTTTAAAATTATATTTTTGCCTAAAATAATTCGATTATTATAATATTATTTAATATTATGTTTGTCTTATACTACGGTGAAATAACCGCTCAGAATCTAAAACGAAATATTCTGTGTAATCAGCTTTCTAGTCGTATAAAAAGAAAAATCGATTTTAATTTTGGTGCGAATTACAATTCTTAATTCTTACAATACCTGAAATGATGCAATCATAACCATCATAAAAATATTAGCACAAATGTATTACACAATATGTTCTATATATTTTTAGTCAATTTCGGTGAAAATTAACTACAGCCGTCTATTCGTACCCAAACTTGTTGGATTTTTGGTCTATGTGTCCAAACGTCCGCGTTGGCGGTCAACATCAATTATGCTGTTTATAATATTATAATGTCTTTTCTTTATTCCCTTTTTGATTTTATATTTTTATCGTTATCGAATACACACGTCCAATGTATCCACATAATTACATAAACATTAACTGAGTATTCACAACAATTCACATACTAACGAATTGAAAATTGGTTTTAAAAAAGCCTTATCGCTTTGTTAGTCACAGCGCTTGAATTGAAGAGTGGACGGAGAACCCTCTTTTTTTTAAAAAAATATCTCAGGTAGTTATATTTTATTCAATGGAAAATTTAAATAGACACAAATTGTATTGAAAATTTCGTATCTAGTTTCTATTTTTTTTTCCAATTCAAGCACTGAATAATGTTAGGTCCATAGGTGCCGTAAAGGTCAATCACTTCTGACTCATACTAATAAATATTATTAGTGTTTTGTTCTATACCGTGACTGCATCAACCGATTACTTTTGTCCACTCTTATATTAATTTTATTTTATATTATGTCTAGCTTAACCTAATTATTTATTTTGCTACATGTATACTAAAACTTACTGACTAAGACTTAATGCTAAATGTCGTTACAAATCACAGACGGAAATGTTTTCTTAACCTAGTTTCAAATTTAATCATGTTTATGTGTTGTGAAAGTCAACAGGTAATACAACAACATAAAATAAATGTACCTGTACTTTCAAGTATTTAATATATATAAATAATATTATGTTATGAATATTATTAAGCTCAATAGAGCAATTTGTAAGAATAACAAAAAGTACATACAATTGAGCACGCGTAATACATTGTTTACCGTGGTTCACCTATAGCTATTGATTAGTTTGTCATCCACTATTTCTTTTATACCACAGTCCAGTGGTGACGAACCCTAAGTTTAAGTGAGGCTTAATTTAAAATGTTTTTTAAAAACCGTGAATGAGGGCCGATAGCTATGATTTGCAAATTCATAACCGAACATGTGTAATTACTTCATAAAAATAAGGGTTACATAAATGGTTATTTCTACTCTTATTAAATAGTTTAGACTTTAGACAACACGTACCAGGTACCTATATATTATATAATTACTAGGACAGAGCATTTTTAGTGTTTGAATATTAACTGTTTTAGATTTTTTTTTTAATATGTTAGCTAGATACAAATTTGTTTTATGTTACGAAGAATACAAATATGTATTGTTCGCAACAATTGTTGGCATATTTAAATGGTTTTGAATTCTGAAATATATTATACAGGTTTATTTTTGATCTTTTTGATAATGCCTATCAAAACCAAAATCTATTATTTTATAATTTTATTTAAAGGCAACCACCCATTCATCAACCAACAATGTAATAATTACAATTTTAATAGGAAAAAATTATTTTTAATTATTTGGCAATCATTTGAAATGTATTTAAATTAGATTATTGCATTTTCCGATTTTTATTTTATTCATAATTATTAGTTAAAACTTAAAAAACTTAAAATCTTAAGCGAATATTTTCAGAGCATATTTTAGGGTTTTTATATGCATAAATACTTTCATGTATAGTGCTATTTTTAGGACATAAGTCCTCTGCCCTAAATTCATCACTAATATACCCATATAAAATATATGTAGGTACGTATAGCTGCATAGATACCTTATACATTACTCGAATTAAATTACGAGTGATAAATATTAATGCATTGCGTTAGCAAAATTTCCTTTTCAAGTTAAACAAATTAAACTTTCACAGATTGTTTTTTCTGAATGTAAATATAGTCCATATTGGCGCGTGAGAGCCTTGGTGGCCGTTGTACCTAAATTTATTCGGCTTGAGTTCGCGTTTAAAAGTTCAGCTCCACTCCTATAGTCAAACACGTACTGATCACTTAATAATTAATACGAGCACGTCATTTACAAGACCTACGTGCGCGGACTTATGAAATTGCCTGCATTGAACTCCTTAAAAACCGTTAGCAATCACAATAATGATTTGTCTGTTTTCGACTCGTTTGAGATGAGTAGTAAAAAGAAACGCCTGGAACTTAGTCGTGATATGACCAAACATACTTTGGAGTGTTCAGTTCGGAGCCGACACACAAAGAGTGCGATAACTAATACATTTCGAACGAAAAGCACGTGCTTTGTGGTTCATACGTGGCTTGTAAATTGCGACTACATTGAGCCGGAAGTAAAAACACTATAGTAAATTGCACCCGGGATTTTTCGGTTTCCAAAATGGGTATAGTTAAATGCGCCCATAGTATCAAAGTGACCTTAAATTCATCGTTACCTTTTATGTGTATTTTTAAAAAAAATTTTGTTCATTTATTGGTGGGATAAGCCGTACGTTTACGCCATAAACGTTATGATATTAGCGATATCTACGCTTTACGCGTATACAACGACTTTACGTATATAGGTAATATTTTAGTTTGCGTGCAACAGTGAAACATGGATATTATAACATACTGGATTCAGCCAGAAAGAAAATGATGTTATAACCTACCATATTATTATACATTTTCAAAATTAAAACGTGAGTTGTCTTCGGGTGGCGATGTAGTTTAAAAACGTGTATTGAGTCGCTAAATTACTATCATAAAAATAATATTTCTATTGGGTATAAATTTGGTATAGAAATACCGATTTACAATTGTTTCCCTTCGTTGGGTGCAATTTACGTTGCCCGTTCATACACGTAATTTACGATTTTGCCTTCCTCATGACATTAAAATTGCAGTAATCTAATAACTACTGATATAATACGTCACTTTCGACGAAATCCTCCTTGGTTAGAATTGGTGATTCAAATACGATTTTTCATCCATGACTTTATGAAAAATAACATTTTTGAAATTTTTTTTTCAAAACCTTTTTTTAACCTGACAATAAGACATTATATAAGATAACATCGTATATAGCATGTATACAACATTACAGTTATAAATATAAATAACTACAGAAAAATTAAAATAATATGTGTTTATGATTTATGATTTATATTACCTATGATATTTTATTTTTACAACTTAAGTTTTTTTTTTAAATATGTGGAGATGACGATTTATATTAAGATATTATGTTTTTATAGTTCCAATTTTTTATATAATAATGGCGATTTATATTATGATATTATATTTGTTTACAATTTAAAATTTTTTTAATTAGGTATGTGAATATGACGATTTATATTATGATATTATGTTTTTACACTTTCAATTTTTTATATAACCTGACATATTTATTATTTCAATATCACTTTAGAAACCACTCATCTAGAAAGGTAACATGAATTTTCCCGGACGCAATTCGTTCAAAAAGGTTCATTTATCTGTTTTGGTACGCTATTCATGTGCGCCTAGATTACTATATACTTGAACTGTCAGCTCCAGTTTGGACATAATTTGGAAGAAAATCCTTCTCTTTTAATATCAAGATAGGATAAATAGTGTTAGAAACACGATTTTCCATATTTTCGTAGTTAAGACTAACATTTATGGAATATTTTTTCTTTCAAAAGTTTAACTTACCATCCCCATAAATATATTATCTAAATTTTAAAATTCGCACGAATATTCTTCAACCAAAAAAAAATTCAAAGACAAATGAATTATACATGGAAATCCCCTAAGATACAAAAATCTTTAACATTTTGATATAACCATAATAATAAAAGAATTATTTTAGTGTAAATTATTATTGAAAGTCATGCTATCTATGCTGATGTATACTCCTATAATGACTAAAAATAGTTTTTATTTAAGATTAAGTTCTTACAATAATTTGTAGTATGTATATCAGATCTTTAAAATTTAAATATAAAACTAAATTTCTTATAATATTGACTAATATAATTTTTTTTTATACGATTTCAATTTATAAAACTGTTCGATAGAAACTCACATCTCTATAATTGTATCACTTTCATCCTTCTCATTCGGACTTTCATCAAAATCTTGGGGCTGTTGTACCTAGTTTCATTAGGCCTGAGTTGATGTTTAAAAGTTTGGCACCAATGTTATAGTCAAACACGCACTGATGAGTGATGATCACTTACTGCGTACACATTTACAAGACATATTTAGATAATTTCCAGTGTTGAACTCCATAAACACAGTTCATTTTCAATCACCATAATATATATTATTTTTCATGTTTTTAGTTCGTTTGCTACGAATACCTAATAAAACGAACGCCTGAATCATTGCCGTGATACTACTAAATGTACGCTAAAGTGATTTGTTCGAAGCTAATAAATTTATAAACTAATACATTGTGGTCTAACTGTCAACTGAAGACGTCTTAATGTTACCAATAAATGTACATGTGGTTGAATTGTTCTAACCTGTGTCTAATTGTTGCCTCGTTAGTCTTATTGTCACCCGGGGTCTCAGTGTCCCGAGATTTTATTGTCCCCTTGCCGTAATATT
This sequence comes from Sitobion miscanthi, assembly GCA_008086715.1. Taxonomy (NCBI): domain Eukaryota; kingdom Metazoa; phylum Arthropoda; class Insecta; order Hemiptera; family Aphididae; genus Sitobion; species Sitobion miscanthi. Next base: position 689,390 of record CM017800.1, read on the forward strand.
CAGTTAGGGAACTCCACCAACCTCATCAAAACGATGAAAATCTTGTTTGTCCTGTTAGATAACTGGTGGGCATAGTAATATTGTAAATGTTTATTAATTAAAAGTTAAAACAAATATTATAATTTGAGTAAGCAGTATACTTGTACCATTTCTGGCCCACTCCATTTCAGATCAGTAAAAGACCAGTAAGAAAACAATGTGCAAAAAGATGACAAAACTGAAATGCAATAATAATTAAAATATTTTTCACAAAACTTATTGTAATAATAATTGAAATATGACATTTCACAAGATTAAAATGTTTATATTTTTGTTTTTTATCCATTGGTTTCATAGGAATGATTTCATCATATATTTTATAGATAATATCTTCTTCTTCATTTTGTATACAATTCAAAAATTCTTTAACTACGTTTGGACCAGAAAATTCTACAGGGGGTTTATAATCACCATTACTATATTTAATATAATAACAAAAATTATTATGTATGTTTTTGATAACATTTTGTAAAAGACTCTTTTTTTGTTATGTTCGTTATTGTCAGGACTAGGCTCTTATGAAAGAAAATGTTAAGAAAATCTACCGGAAAAGTAGGAAATTTGGATGTCAAAAATACAATAGTGGTGCCATCTATACAGGAAAAAATAAACTAAATAATAATATATTTTTGTTTATTGTAGGTTGCTATTGGTTATGAATGTTGTAGTTTTAGTTGTTAATTTTGAAGAATTTTATTAAAATATAAAGAGGAAATCATACCTTGGCCGCTCCACAAATGGTGTTAAGAGTAGGCGCTTATCGAGGAACAATATAGTTGAAGATAAAATTAATAACATGTCCGGTGTATGAGAATTAAGTAAAAACAAAAAAACTTGGTAGAACTTTGATACTTTAGAGTTAAATTATACACTTACGTTTAAACGGCAATAATATGACATGAGCAATAATGGCGAAATAATGGCATATCATTTACGCCAAAATTAATATTTTATACAAATAGATATTTAAAAAAGTCATTCTTAATAAAATTGTCAATAAATATAATAGACATTTAAATAAATCGGTTGATTTTTTCGATCTCACGAAAAAAATTTCAATAATTAATTGATAAAATATAATATATAGTTCTAAATTTAAGATCTATTAAGCGTGGCACACAGGGATCTATGATTTTTGCGCTTTCGTACTATAACACTTTCTTTTCTTAACTAATTTCGGTGCAAATGTCTTCCACCGGTACCAACAGCACTGGGTCCACGATCTACCGTATACTGCTGTGAATCTCAGGGGATAATGCCGGTCAAGATGGCTATACATTAAAATATATTCTGATTTACACTTGAAAAAATATTGCTTCCACAGTATAATACACTCAAAAGAAGTTGAACAATCAGAATTTTTTTTCTGGCTAACGGAAAATTTAAGATAAATTTTTATAAGTTTTACACTACTCTGCACACAGTTCAATAAAATTGCTCTTCATATAAAAATAAAACGTTAGACTTTGCAAACAACTATCTTCGGGGGTGGAACAAGGGGGTGACAGCTAGTCACTACTATAAAAGCGAAATAGCAATCTTTGTTACAGGTTGGCTCTGAAACAGCTTGACCGATTCGGCTTTTTTTTTTTGTTTTCGTAATTGCTAGGACGAGGTTCTTATGACAGAACATTTTAGGAAAATCCACCGGAAAAGTAAGAAATATGAAGGTCAAAAATACAATAGTGGCGAAATCTGTCCAGGAAAAAAAATAAACATATTAATAATATATTTTTGTTTATTGTAAGGTTGCTATTGGTTATGGTTGTTATAGTCTTAGTTGTTAGTTTTGAATAATTTTTGTTTATTGATAAAAATTCATTGTTTTATAATGCCCATAAAGAGGAAATCCAGGCCGCTCCACAAAGGGTGCCAATAGGATGCGCTTATCTTGGAACTATATAGTTGAAGATTAAAATAATTACATGTCTTTGCAGTGATGTCAATGTATAAAATATACTATATCAATAGTACCTACAAAAAATAATATTTATGTAATTAAATAAGTAGGTAAATAAATATGGTTCAACAGTTAAAAAAAAAGTCACAGGGGGAATACGACACTCAAATCCCATATTAAAATAAAATAGGGACTTCATCTCCCCGTGTCCCACCAAAATTAATATAAATAATAATAATTATTATTTATAATTTTTTTTTAATATTATCATCATAAATTCAATATCCCTTGGTAATATATTGTTTTTGCGTTTTACATTATGGTCACACGGCGATATGGATAGGCAATTCGGGTACATGGCGTATTCTTTTCTTCATTATTCCATGATTATAAAATGTTAGAGTGATATAATATTATATTATGAAGATACGATAAAACCCAATAGTTGTAACAGGTCTGTGACTTTTGTTCGGTATTTAAATATGAATAATTTTAATAACACATAAACGAAATATCAAAACCAATTATTTAATATAAATTAAAAAACAAAAAACCAAAGAATATAATAAATAAAAATGCAACTTTTACTCAGACTCGTACCACGATTTTTCAACTGATTTATATAATATGTTTTACATGGATTCGTAAAGTTTCTAATTTCTTCTGTCATCCTGTGCATTTTTACCACTTAATAATTATTCCTACATTAAGAATTGTATTACCAACGATTCTAACGCTCGCTCACGACACATTTTTAACATAATATTATTTCTATACATTATCACATAACAGTTTCACATAAGCAGCTAGTTTCAGAAGTGCATTGTTTCCACCAAAACGAAAAAAAGTTTTGGTTTTCGTAACCACCAAATCAGTTTTCTTTCAAAAGTATTATCGTAAGAGCTTTGAGAATCAATTGTTATAGCTCTGGTTATATTACATTGCTACTAGCTGGGTCCCGCGAGCTCCGTTCCCGTGGATAGTTGATTGCAAATAGTGGGGCTGTTACTCGTGCAGTCATGCATAAGATTTGTATACTTTATATATATATAAATTATATTTCGGTCAAGGTATGAATAAACCAGTCAGGTAGTGTGGGTAATTACAAAATTACCTTGAAATTAAGCCTATAGTCTTATCCACGATGTAGGTACTCTTTCATTTAAAAATAATCAAGAAAATTAGATGAGTAGTTTCAGAGTACATTCGACACAAAGATTCCATTTTCACACATATATTTTGCGTATATTTAGCACGTAAATATATGAATATAGAGGTATGGATATATTTAGATTGTGAATTTTACTTCTCGGAAATATTCATAGATACACACCGATAAAACACATACAAGAGAAAAAAGGCAGGTTACAGGTAGTTTGAAACCCACAGGTTTTATAGATACTTTCGTGGTCGGTCACGGGAATACCTGAAATACTACATGAAATTATACGTAAGCAGATTAGCTTTGTTTTTTAATTTTTCAAGAACTTTATACTTATTTTTTAGTAACAATTTTCATCTTCAACTAAATCGGGACTTGATTTTATGGCATAGATTATTTTTTACTAATAAAAGTGGTACTGAAACCTTTATCAGACTGTCAGGTATAACAGTGAAACATTTGGGGACGATACGTTGAACGGTATGGATTTGTATGCGTTACAATCGGGACTTGCTTTTATAGTATAGATTGGAGCAACACATCGAAGGAGTTTCTGATTTGGATTTCAGCGCAGAACAAAATGGACAAACAATGGTCATATCTCCAATCAAAACCTTAATATTTAGCCTTCTTTTCTTATTTTTTAGCCTTTAGGCTTTAGCTGACTCCAGATTAATAAAACCCAAAATCCGCTATGGTGGCTGCAACTAAGATAATATTACTTGGCAATAAACACAAATCACTATTGCAGTATTGCACAAATATATTGAAATAATGCAGTTTAGTTCGATTTTTGGGAATTTTTTTCGGGAACTTATAGGTATATTTCATAGATTTAAGCGCAATAAGAGTTTGTCGGGTAGACTTATGACCTTTTGAAGTTTGCAATTTTGAGATTTTTACATCCACATAAATTATTTCCTGGGTTTACTCGAAAAAGTACATTTTAAAACACTTTATTAAATAGTATGTAATTATTTATTTGAGTGTATGCATACATTTATATATGTACTTCCTTACTTTATACAGATTACAGATCACAATTGTTGGACTGAGAGGTTTTAATGATGAAAATGTTTCATCCCCCCCCCCACATACACACACACACACACAAACATGACCAAATTACGTTACTGGTCTAAAGTGTTTACAAATAATTATTCTAATGGCTCTATTATATTTTGTATCTATGAATTTGTTAGCTATGATTTGGAACGTGACTATTGTCGTAAGCTCTTAAAAATCCCTACAATCTGTAGCATTCGTTTATTGATATTTTTCTAGATGTCATCGTATCATATAGTTCAATACAATGAGCCAATAAAAACATTATTTTATAAATTCTCATTCCTTCTTAAATACATTGTACAAGTATGTTTGTATACAGACTGAGATACTGCTTGCAACAAGCAAAACGTTAGGTCATAAGCCCGTAAGATAGCCCGTCACAAGCTCGTATAAGTATGTGAAAATATACGATTACAATGAGTATGGTTACTACAAGTAAGCGGCAACAACGAGTAAAATAAAGCGAATTATAAAATAAATAATCGGTTATAACGAGCAGGTCGTTATATTTTTCCTATTATATGTATACATATTTAAGACAACCTTCTAGATATATTTTATTTATTTATTTGTTGATGTAAAAATGTTATGTTTAATTTTAAGGCACAACATAATTATTAATTGACAAAATCTGAGGTGAGCCATTCGATGCTAATACTGAATCGTCCTCTGATTGGCTCACTGTTGGCTCATTGGTTAATGTTTTAATAATAAACTGTATTTCTACTTTCTACATTAATAAATACATAAAACGATTTGGAACCAATAATGATCATACATGGGTGTAGAAAATCAAAATGCAATTTAAACATTATATAAATAAATACATTAAGTAATTTATTTCTATAAATTATTACTTCAATTATTATAATCACATTAGTTCATAGCCAATACATTAATGATGATCATATTGTATAGATAACCAGACTACAAAGAAATTATGCCAATAAATTATTATACCTATGATCACACTGAACAAATCAATTAAAAGCAACGACCGGGATATCTCGCAACCACGTCAAAGGAAAATACCTAAATAATAACCATATTATACAAGTAACAGATATAGATTATCAGACCGCAATTTAAACATATTACAAAATATAATCCTTAATTAGCTAAATGCACAGCTATCAACACACTAATGATGCTCACAAAAGATAATCAGACTGAGAAAATATCATGCAAATTAATTATTATTTGATAAAAAAAATCAATAAAAAGTAACGACCATGGTACCTTGCAACCGGCGTTAAAGGAAATAACCCAAATAATGAGATCATTCATATTTTTCAATAACAAGGTAATACAAATTTTATGATATAGTTTGTATTTTGGTACGTAAAAAGTAGAAAATTGTCCATCTTTTTAATACAATCTAGAAATCAATAATACGAACATTTATTAAAATTTTAATATTATAATTAAAATAAATGTTTGGTAACCAAGGTTATCATCAAATTAGACCACCTTCGCTCAGAATTGTTATTTATCGTATACCTACAATAATTTATAATTCAATTCCAATTCAAATAATGCATTATAATTTACAATTACGACCAGGCCCGATCACACATTTACTGCTGCTGCTAACATTTCAAATAACAATAATTATATTGAAATGAGGAATAATATAATGACAATAATTATTTCATGTCTAGAAAATGTAGATATGAATATTATGTCATTGTGATGTCAATATAATATTCAAAGTTCCTTTTAAAATCTAAAATAAATGCCTTTTATACTGCATTCTAATTTTTTAGCGATATTATTTTATGTTTTAACATACCAATAGGTTTTATAATATCACATTTTGTTTTTTATAGGTAGTTTTATTTTACGTGTACATAGAACATACAAATCTGTTTTATAAAGAAAATTTGTCAATTTAGATTTATTGGATATTAAATAAAATACAGTTCGTCAAATTAAGTGTTGTTGAAAAATAATTATAAGATCTCCAAAAACAGTAAATATTACAATTTTTAAAAATAAATAATTATGATCTGTAATTTTTAAAACTATATTTTGTTATTTATCAAACTATTTACATTAGGTATTGTTTTTTTTCCATTACCTTTTGAAATACTATGATAATTTAATCATAATATGATAGTTATTGCTTTACTATTCACACATTATAAAATGATATTGAATCGTTACACATTTATGGTGAATAATTTTTAATTTTGCCTAGTTTTGCAATTTAAACTTTTAAAATAGAAAAATAAGCTAGAAAATACTATGATTATAATTTATCATGATAATTAGAATAATTTAGAATAATATATTTGTTGCATAAATACACCATAGTGAGTTGGCCCAGTCATGCGTATAAACACTTTATATTTGGTGGAGTTGTTATCCGCCTAGCACAAAGGTCGACGCCGGGTTGTGCGGCGATCAATTATAAAATACGACAACGACAGTGTATAGACGAGGCCCGAGGTTGTTGCGTATGCTACTAAGTCGTGGTCGCTGCGTAACAATTTCGCCATCTAACAGCCGTGTATATTCCGCCTTTTTGTGTGGTTTTCATACTGTTTTTTCATAATTACGTCGGGGAGTGCGCGCGGTTTCGCCGTTCTAAATCCGACCGTTAAGTCTGTGCGTTTTCGCCGTCTTAAGTATCGTACCTTCAACATCTTCCTCATTGTCCTCATCACGCGGGTCAATCCATCGTCACCATCTCAAGTCTCCAGGTCCCGGTCATACCAGATTATATGCATTATCACGGTGTCGTGAGTTTTTTTGTATATGTTTATTTTTTGTATAATTATTGAAATTTATGTAAAATATTAAGCTCGTGATAGCAACATATTGGTTGATTATTTTTACCTGCCTAATCCCCTTATTCAATACGGAACCCGCACAGCGTGTCCAATCTCCCGATTATTACGAAAGGGACTGGTACGTGTTACATGGTCCTTCGAACCGGATGTATTAAGGGTATTAGAGCCAGTGAACAACTTGGGTTTGAGTATATGAAAATTGTAGTTTTTTTGAAATTGCAATTTTGAATTATTTGTATCAATATATTCTTATTGTAAATCGCATTGTGGGTAATTACGGCTAAATGTGATTATGCGATATCTGCTATATGCACGAGCAGAACAAAGTTCACGTAATTGGTCATACAGTCACAATTCCTGAACGTCATTAAAATATCATTATGCGCCAATAATATTTTAACTATATTATATAACATATATTAACCACAGATAAAATATAGTTCTGCTTTGATAAAATTAAATTGGTCTATTTGGAAGGTCGCAGTTGTTACATGCTAATTAGAAGGGTCATATCGTGTATGCCACCGAATGAATTTGTCCATATTTAATCTTACTATTAATTGATATCTGTACTAATCGATTAATAATCATACATATTATTGTATTGTAATTGAACCGCTTCTGGTCTTTTACGATTATACCCATTGCGTTGAATACTATACCTACAATGCCGCCGTCTGCGGGTGATATCGAGCGTGCTGAACGCTCTCTAAAGCGTAGCATTGTAAAAAGAGATTGCACTGTTGAACAGTTTAGAACACTCATGCAATTAAGTGAGAATATTGAATCTGATTCCGATCAAAAGACGCTTTTTCGGGTCCGATTTCGTGACCTCGACAGCCTATTAGCCAATTTCCATGCCGATCAGGACGATATTCTTGATCAATTAATTATCCTATCGCGCGAGGAAGAATTCGTCAAGTCACATGCGCCTATTGAAGCAATTATATTGGACAGTTTTTATAAGGTGCAAGCTGTTGCTGCTGACCATCACTTATATGCTGATCGAAGTGTTCAAAATATTTCGTCACGCAGCACACGTAGCAATGTTCAATTACCGAAAATTCTATTGCCACAATTTAATGGTGATCTTCAGCAATGGTGTTCTTACCGTGATACGTTCAGGTCTTTAGTTCATAACAACGATGAATTATCTGACATAGAAAAATTTCATTATCTATTATCATCTTTATCAGGTCAGGCATTACCTGTTGTACGTTCGATACCCTTCACGGAAATAAATTATATTGTCGCGTGGGAGGCATTGCATACTCGTTTTGACAACAAACGATTATTAATTAATTATCATCTAGACGCTATGTTTGCCTTTTGTCCGCTCACCAGTGAGTCAGTATCAGGTTTAAAACGGTTCTTAGACACTTTCCAACAGAACATTTCTGCTATAAAGGCACTAGGCGTTGACGATTTGGCTGGTTTCCTATTATTTTACATAGCATCTCGGTGTTTAGACGCGCAGTCAAAACGTTTGTTTGAAGCGGAGCAACATACTAATGAGACTCCGACTATTGATATTCTATTAAAGTTTGTCCACAATCGATGCAAAATATTACAAAATTCTACAACGACATTTTTACCCAAACAAACGGAATCAAGTAAAAAATTACATCATAAGTCTTCATTGTTCACGTCCAACATTCCTGACCAAGGACAACAAACATCTTGTCCCATGTGTAAAGATTCTCATTTCTTATTTCAATGTTCTAAATTTAGTTTCCTACCAGTCCAACAGCGATTCAAACTAGCACAGTCACGACGTCTCTGCATGAACTGTTTGAGTGCTCATCACAAAACATCCACATGTCAATCAAAACACACGTGCCGCCATTGTGCTCAAAAGCATCATACACTACTTCATCTCGATAAGGCATTAGTAAAAACCAAATCAATTGAATCGAGTCATGATAGTACAGTGTCCCAGTGTGCTGAAAACCCTTCGCCCGGGAACTCATCGAATGCGGATGTCACCTTTTCAGGTACAACGTATACCTCCAGTACCGTTGTTCTTGGCACAGCAATTGTTCATATACGTAATAGCTTGGGTATGTGGTCACCTATTCGTGTATTAATCGATTCGGGGTCACAAATATCGGTCATTACGAACGCATGTGTCACCAGATTGGGCTTACCACGTCGACAATGTAAGCATACAATTGTGGGATTGTCACATACACCCGTACGTGAAACAAAGGGTATGACTGCTTGTACAATAAAACCGGAGCTTTCCAATACTCCCCTCATCTCGTGTGAACCTGTAATAATGTCCAAAATTACCGGGGCTATGCCCACCGTAAAATTAAACTCGTCTATTCGATTGATTTATAAAGATATCCGTTTCGCTGATCCACAGTTTGATGTACCAGGTCCCATCGACTTTTTATTAGGTGCTGATATACACAGTATGATCCTAAAGGACGGCGGTGGAGTTATTCATACGGACGGCATACCGTCAGTGTATGAAACCTTGATAGGATGGATTTTATCGGGTACGTCCGCGAACAACGACACATCACAACTTACATCACTTATGTTAACGATGGAACCGTCAATTGACCAATTAATACAAAGTTTTTGGAGTATGGAAGAACCGTCTCCCCCTGCTGTACCATTTACCGACGACGATATTTGTGAAGAAATATTCTCACGTACGACGACACGTGAAGAAAATGGTCAGTATGTCGTTTCTTTTCCATTTCGGGTAAACCCCGCGGAATTGGGGGATTCTTATCACATGGCTCTATCACGTTTTTACAATTTGGAACGAAAACTTCAACGTGATGCTAACCTATACAACGAATATCGGAAGTTTATGGTGGAATATGAAGAGTTGGGGCATATGAAACCCGCTACAAGTAAAGGTACGTACTTCATACCACATCATGCTGTGGTGAAGTATACCGGTGACCAATTAAAGTTAAGAGTGGTTTTTGACGCGTCCGCGCACTCTACTTCCCAATTGTCACTTAATGCCTTACTATACACCGGACCCAAATTGCAGACGGATATTGCTGAATTGTTACTTCACAGTCGCCTACACCCGTATATGTTCACAGCCGATATATGTAAAATGTATCGGCAGATTTTGATTTCACAGCGCGATCGTCAATACCAACATATATTATGGCGTGATTCACCATCGAAGTCGCTATGTGAGTATGAATTATGTACCGTGACATACGGTGTGTCAGTATCGCCATACCAGGCTATTCGCGTGTTACATCAACTTGAGGTAGACAATGGACAACAATATCCCGCCGCAAAAAATATATTATCTACTAAAACCTATGTCGATGATGTTATAACTGGCGCCAAGTCGATTTCAGAATTAGTCTTCGTTCAATCGCAACTTCAAAAATTATTAGCTCACGGTGGATTTGTGTTGAAAAAGTGGGCAAGTAATTGTGCGGAAGTTTTACGATCCATTCCAGTTGAGGATCGAACAATCACATTGTCATTCGATCCCAAAGAGGAGTCATCAATAAAAATATTAGGTCTCCATTGGGAACCCACGTCGGATGTATTTAGCTACCATACTACTGCATCAACAAATACGTACACTAAACGGTCAATATTGTCAACTATAGCAAAACTGTATGACCCGGTCGGTGCGCTTGCACCCATAACATTCTGGGCCAAGTGCTTTATGCAACAGTTATGGCAGCTTGGGTTACAATGGGACGACCCATTACCGTGTGACCTCGTTGATAGTTGGCGAATGTTCTCAGACGAACTCCCGTTAGTAGAAAAAATAAAAATACCACGCTACCTTCCAATAAGTGACCTTTCTTCCGTCCAATTGCTCGGGTTTTCAGATGCGTCAGAAAAGGGGTACGCGGCTGTAATTTACTTACGCATCGTCCATACAGATAATCGTGTTTCTGTTCATTTTCTGACTGCCAAATCCAAGGTTGCCCCCGTGAAAACTGGTAAATGTGACAGTGCGATGACCATTCCACGACTGGAGTTATGCGGGGCACTTTTACTTGCTCAAACGATGCATCGCGTCAGTTCCATATTTATGCAATTACCAAATGTAACAAAACATGCATGGACAGATTCTACTGTGGTCCTGTCGTGGTTGACTACTACGCCAACCACATTCAAAATTTTTGTGTCTAATCGATTAGCAAAAATCGCTGACCTATTACCCAGTTGCCATTGGCACTATGTTTCATCGGGGCAAAATCCAGCGGATTGCGTTTCGCGTGGACTACTTCCGTCCCAAGCAGTTTCGATGTCGTTATATTGGAACGGTCCAATATTTCTACAATCAGGTGAAAACACGTGGCCAATCGATACCTACGTAAAGTTGTCACCGTCATCGTTGCCCGAAGTAAAAAATATAGATGCAGAAATATCGGTGTTAACAACCTTATCTACACTCACAGACGACTGGGTTTCCCGATTTTCATCATTAGTCCGATTACAAAAAACAATCTCTTATGTCCGGCGGTTCATAGGGCTGCGTTTAAAGAGGTTGCCAACGCGTACAGGTACCATAACAAAGACTGAACTTGATGAATCATTAACGTGCGCTATTCGATCAACACAAACTATTTATTTTAAGGGTTTAGATAAACTTATGCAGTCGAAAAATAAACCTATTGTGCCTAGATCCATTGCCCAATTGGTACCTTTCGTCGATACTGAGGGAGTCATTCGAGTGGGTGGTAGATTGCGGAATGCCGAAATTAACGTCCATCAACAATACCCAGTATTATTGCCGAAGAAATGCGCGTTAACTGATATTTTAATTCGGCATTTTCATCTCACGTATCTTCACGCGGGTCCGCAATTAGTGTCGTCACTGATTGCTCAAAAGTATTGGATTTTATCCAGCCGATCCGCTATACGCCATATCATATTCAAATGCGTCGTGTGTGCTCGACATCGAGCCACCGCGCCACAACCAATTATGGCCGAATTACCGTCGTTCCGTGTTCGCTCATGCCGTCCGTTCAGTAACGTCGGTGTCGATTTCGCTGGTCCATTCCAAGTAAAAGAATCTCGCCGTAAAAATGCTAAATCAGTAAAATGTTATCTTGCGGTATTTGTATGTACTGTTGTTAAATCCGTACACTTAGAAATTGTCTCAGATCTATCTACAGATGCTTTTATGGCTTCTTTCAATCGATTCATTTCTCGTCGGGGTATTCCATCGAATATTTATTCGGACTGCGGGACCAATTTTCAAGGCGCCAACCGACAACTACACGAAATATTAACGACCACAGCCAGTCGACAAACTACACTGTTGCCGTGTAAATGGCACTTCAACCCGCCCGCTGCTCCTCACTTTGGTGGTATTTGGGAGGCGGCAGTCAAATCTGCTAAATACCACTTAAAGCGGGTTATCGGTGTCCAAACGTTTACATTCGAAGAAATGTCTACACTATCCACGCAAATCGAGGCCATTCTTAATTCCAGACCTCTGACCGTTTTATCGTCCGACCCAAATGATTTACGCCCACTGACACCCGGCGATTTTCTAATAGGACAACCGTTAGTAGCATTACCATCATCCCGCGATTTTACGTCGATACCGATAAACCGATTAACTCGGTGGGAATTGATTCGGCAATGCACCCAATCATTTTGGAATCGGTGGTCGTCGGAATATTTATCTTCACTACAGCGACGTACAAAATGGACGCGACAACAACCAAATGTTATAGTTGGGGACATTGTAATAATAAATATGCCTCATAAGGCACCAACGTATTGGCCTTTGGGACGTGTAAAAGAAGTTCATCCCGGTACCGACGGCATAGTCCGAGTGGCCACGATCCAAACAGCGGAAGGAATAGTCAAGCGTCCAGTAGTCAAATTAGCCGTATTACCCGTCTCTGATGATCCTTCCTGTTAATCTTTATAGTAACAACTAACAAAAAAAAAATACAAAAAAAAAAAAACAAAAAAAAAGAATAATACTTGCTCGCTAGGTACCAACAACTATCATACCATATGTTGCTTAACGAGTGGCGTATAGTAATAGTCAATGAAATGTAATTTATATGTTATTTGTATGTATTTTTTATGTAACTTATGTAAGCTATGTTTAGTTAAGTATGAATAATTTAATGTTATAATATATTTTTTATTTTACAAAATTGCATTTTGACATCGGCATGTACCAATACTATGTATGACTGGTACCGCCAAATCTACGATCAACTGTCAGCCATCTTCACTACCGTCATCAGCGCACACTGGAAGACACACCACGTCTTCCAAGGGGGAGTTATGTTGCATAAATACACCATAGTGAGTTGGCCCAGTCATGCGTATAAACACTTTATATTTGGTGGAGTTGTTATCCGCCTAGCACAAAGGTCGACGCCGGGTTGTGCGGCGATCAATTATAAAATACGACAACGACAGTGTATAGACGAGGCCCGAGGTTGTTGCGTATGCTACTAAGTCGTGGTCGCTGCGTAACAATTTCGCCATCTAACAGCCGTGTATATTCCGCCTTTTTGTGTGGTTTTCATACTGTTTTTTCATAATTACGTCGGGGAGTGCGCGCGGTTTCGCCGTTCTAAATCCGACCGTTAAGTCTGTGCGTTTTCGCCGTCTTAAGTATCGTACCTTCAACATCTTCCTCATTGTCCTCATCACGCGGGTCAATCCATCGTCACCATCTCAAGTCTCCAGGTCCCGGTCATACCAGATTATATGCATTATCACGGTGTCGTGAGTTTTTTTGTATATGTTTATTTTTTGTATAATTATTGAAATTTATGTAAAATATTAAGCTCGTGATAGCAACATATTGGTTGATTATTTTTACCTGCCTAATCCCCTTATTCAATACGGAACCCGCACAGCGTGTCCAATCTCCCGATTATTACGAAAGGGACTGGTACGTGTTACAATATTAGTTTTAATAACAATACAAATGATAATACCGGAAATTCATCACTTAATAAATAAATACAATAGACTTTGTTCATGTACATTGTACAAAATACAAATATCGAACAATATAGGAAGTTTGATAAAATATTATTACTATAAAAAGGAATCCACGTCAAACATGCATCAGTATTAATTTCAATATTATTCGTATTGATGTATTTAAATTATTTTAATTAAAAATGATTCATTTTTATAAAAAAGTTTCAATTATTTTCTTATTTTTATGTTTTTGCAATACGAAGGTGAAATCTACTTCTATTGTATCGGATGAAAATTGTGAACTATTGTGTACAATTGGTGGTACTACGCTGTTCACTGTAATTAAAGCTTGTTATCCAACGGCTTTTGATGTTGAGTCGATGTCAACAACTGATAAAATAATTTATTCTATTTGTTCTAATGAAGGATTAAACTTTTCATCTAAAATTTTATTAATGCCTGTTGGCGCCACTTGCGACGTATGGGTAGAAAAAAGAATTAACAATACGGGAACCGAATCGATATGTACGACAAGACATCGCCATCGCCAAGGACGTCAATTGGCAACAAATTTTTGAAAAATTATGAAAAAAAGAGGAGAAATTTTTGGAAAAAAGAAAACGAAATCTTCAAGATTTGTCGAAAAAAACAGTAGATTTAGAAGAATAAATATTGAAAAATCTAATATAAACTACTAACAAATATAGAAAAAGGTAAAATGTAATTTTATGTTTTTTGCGTAGACAGTCTATATTAGTAGAAAAATATTATAGTCAATTATTTGTGTTTTTTTTTATACTTATTGTACCTACTTAGTTAAATTAAATTGTACATTCTAGTTCTTTCTCAATACCAATCGTAATAAATTGTTTGAATAATAAATATAGACAAGATGTAATTGATCAATTGTATTTATTTCAATATAGATTTGTACATTGTCCAACAGATTCCTTTGTTGTGCAAGTCGAGTTGACAGGAATTTAAAGTCACGGGTATAATACTCATAATATTGTTTTGTATATTTGTTTTTTATCATTGTCAAAAATACAATAATTTCTGTGTGTTTCTTTGGCTTGGAATATCAAAAAATAGTTTACAAATAAGGTAAAAAGAGACAATATTTTATATATTGTGCATTTGTATCACAACTATAATACATATATTTCTGGTAGAGTTTGAATATAAGACAATATTATTCTATGTACATTTTAGCTTACATAATATTTTAGGATAATATGACTGCAAGTGAATTTTGTAACCTTTCCCACGCGTTATGAGCCCTAAACTTCTTTTTAAAATCATCACTTACGCGCATAGTTGCAAAAGGTTACAAACTCACTGGAACTTTTAATTAAAATATACTTTTTATATATATTATATACTATAGCTGATCCTGTGCACTTCGTTGCCCGTTAAATATACCAACTCTATATGACTCAAACTTTGTTCAATTCGTTATTTAATATTTGGTGTATGGCGCTCAAAATTTATCTTAACTTTTCTGTTGCCTGGAATGAAAATTCTGATTCGCAGCAGTACATCATCAGGTAGGCAATGTACCTGTTGTAGATCACGGACCCAGTGCTGTTTGTACGTAAGTATATGATTTAACTCTAAAGTATCAAAGTTATACCAAGTTTATCTTGATATAATACGGTGGATTAATATATTTAATTAATGCATTATCCTAACCTAACCTCACCGCGTTAAGATCCGATGAATAAAAAAAAACCAAATTTAACCCTTTTGAAATTAACCTTCTTCCCAGAGATCTGCACAGAAATATTCATTTATATATGATATAGCTGATCCTGCGCACTTCGTGGCCCGTAAAAAATGAAAACTATTAAAAAAAATTGTGATTGTTCAACTCTTTTTTGGTGTGACTCACTGAAGCCTACACTAAGCCTCGTTTACTACTCTCCTTGACTCCTCACATCCACTTTTTAGCTTTTCCACTTCTTATTATTTATATCCTTGTATTAGTCATATCTGCTACTTTTATTATTTTGTCAATAGGTTAAAACTTGGCTGAGATCAAAAATGGGCTAGGATCGGCTTACAGGCTTGGCATTATTAAACATTCATAGATCTATAGAAATAAATGTTGATGATATAATTGATCGATTCACAAGTCTTTAAAAAGGAAATATAGATTTTGTTTTGTAAATAAAAATGCTTTAATAAAAGTGCTTTGTTTTTTTAAATGTCTAAAAAAAATGTTTTTGATTGGTGCGTGGCAGTTGACCCCTCTTAACACCAACCCCCTTCCCCCGCCACTACCGAGGTGAACTCTCAAAGACTCCACTGTGCTGTACAGTGTATTACAAGTGGGTCACTGTAATGGGTGGTGTTAATTTTGAATATAATGACATACTATTATTGTATGCGAAAAACAATTCTGAATGGAGATAGTTTGTCAACCAAGGATATTTTATATAATATTTTTATTGTTATCATTAATATGGTAAGCCGGTAAATCGAATTGATATACTTTGCATATTATTATATTTCAATATTTGTATGTAATAATATACATGAGAAATGTCAAGTACCCACGATTTTTTTTTTTAAATTACAACATAATATGACTAAAATCATTTTTCTTGATTACTTAATACAAAATTTCGTCCAAATTTGAACATAAAATAATTAAAAAAATTGTGTTTTTATAAATTTTTGATTTTTTGATTACAGAATAACCTACTCACGTGAAATCTTGTTTTTCAATCCTTAGCCTAATCAAAATTGAACATTTTATCAATTTTGAACTACAAAATAATTTTTAAATTTTAAATTTAATACATTTTGTCAAAATTTGAACTATAAATGCTTATAAATAATTGTTAATATGTATTTTTGATGATTTATCAACTGTTATTGTAATAATATATTTGGAGCCTTGTATTAATTTTTCAAACCTTTTGACTCGAATAAATTTAATTGACTTTTAGAGAACAAGATACTTAAAAAATTGGAATTTTGAAATATCCTTGAACCGTTTAAAACGATTGAAATATTTTGAATACTTTATTGTGTATAGAAAATGCTTTTATAAACATACAGTGAAAATTACATGTATCTACGGTTATTCGTTTTAGAATCACACAAAAACCCAAAATCGATTTTGTCAAAAATTACTGTTTATTCTTAATTTATATTTTGTTTTACCCTGCGCTTTTGATAAGTATTGAGAATTTTATAATTTAATTTTCCAAATGCAACAACAAAATCCACTTTCTCATCGAAAAATATACTGTTGAAGAAAATGGAAGAAATTTTAATGAACCAAATGGGGATGATAAACACAAAAATAAATTTAAAATTAAAAAAAAACACACATCATTGTAAAAATCAATACATAGATTTTAGCTCCTCATAGAATCTTAAACTAACGAAAAACGACTATTCTATAGAACGTGAGAGTTATTCATGTAAAAAATGTTCTTTTACTAAAAACGCATGGGCTCCAATGCCTTTAATAATAATAGTATAAATATTATATTTTATTTAAACATAAATATTCAGTTTTAATGCATGTTGTATCATTATTGCATATACAATGCGCCGTGTGACACAAAATATATCATTTTTTGTTGCTTTTAATATTGTTTGTAATTAACTTTTGTAACAAGTATACAACTACGTAAACGGCAGTCATAGGTGGTATCGTCTTATTTAATCCGATACTATAAGCTTGATGACGTGAAAATCCATACCATAATATTAATAAGCATACAATACTGTATTACCACCGGTAACTATACATTTCCAATTGTGTGTGGTTCGTCCGAACGGTAATGTGTTCCTGGTAAATACCAGGCGATGGGTGCGCGAGGGTGATGGCACAGCAGATAGTAAAATTTTAAAACAACATTGAGCGTCAAAAATATCAATCGTTGTAATTTTTCTTTATATTGATAAAACTGTAGTGTACTTTAATCCTCGGAATAAATCAACCATTTTGAGGGCTTATGAATGCCTTATAATTATTTTCTACTAATTTGTTTAAACATTGGTCGCATTAATTAATACTGTAATAAATATAGAAACCAATACAATTTAGAAGACGATTGAACTCATTATGCCTCTGGCATGGACCAAAATTCTGCAAGTATATAACTTGTTGCAAATAAAAGTATTGCGAGTGTTTTAAACAATTAGTTGGTACCTATATTGATACAACTTTTTAAAGATTAATAGACTGTAGTAATATTTTACAAGGTTATTTGCACAAAACCAACTATTTTTAACCAATTTGAGCATATGAATACTTTAACATACCTATTTTTTTTAAGTAATTTGTTTAAACATTAGTCTTATTTAAGAAAGTAATAAATACAGCGAAATAGTAAATATACATATAATTTATTATTCGATTGCACCTCTTGTACGAATAAAATTTAATAAAAATTAATTATGACTTATGACTATATAGCTTTATGCCCATAAATGTGAGATGATTGTACATTTGTACATAATACTAATATAGGTATATTATCACTAGGTCTATGATTGTAAAATATTTACATAATAACTGAATCATATGAATTGAATATGGATAAAACAAAATGATAAAAAAAAGTAACGTTATTTGTAACGCACTACTTTATTAATGAAAAAGAAATGTAACGTGATAAAAAAAATTTTAGGTAACGCAAATGTAATTTAAATAAAAATATTTGAAGTAACGAGTAACGTAATTTCATTACTTTTTGAAAGTAATTTACCCAACACTGCCTAATATAAGATGTGGCATTTATTATTTTATTATGCAGGGTAATTTAAAAAAAATATACTCGGTATCGATATATCAATAATAATTTCAAACGTTTTCAAATCTATTGTATACTTAAACATAGGTAGTACAAAAGTTATATAACTTAAAAATTACTAAATTGAATGTTTGTTGTCAAAAACAATGTCAATTTATTGCATAATACATATAGTAATAATTATGAAACCATTAATCTAAGTACAATGCAAAATTGGTACATATGTAGGTACCTATAAGTATGATTTATTTTAATTCACAATTATTTTAAGAAATGTTAAGAATTATTACACCTAAGTAAAAAACTAATAATACGAAATACAAAAATTGAATCCAATTACAGTTCGAATAAAATATTTTCATAAAATTACAATAATTATATTAGACTTAATTATTTATGTTGTACAGTTCACGAAGATATTGAATGGAGTACTGAACTTAAAAACTGTGACTGAATATTTGCTTTTGGAACCTTGAGGATCATGACACCGGTAAAATAATGACAAATTGAGTGTTAAAAAATAAAAAGCATAATCCTGCACTGGTGTCTCACTCATAAACACTATGTTCGGAAACTAAAAATATTATTTTCATAAAACTTAATTTAATCATACGATCGTTATTGGTAGGAAATAAAGTAAGTAGGAACAATAAAAATTTACATTATTATCATTACAACTGATGAATAAGTACGTACTATATTACAATCATATGCGATAAAGTACCTAGCAGATGTGGTTAGAAATTATAATATTTTGTGGTGTCTTGTAAACACATCCTCAATTAAAATATTTCATAGAACATTATTATATACTATGATACTAGAATGATAATTGTACATACACCCTTTAAAGGTTATGCCAATGAAATAAAATAACTGTTAAAAATTGTGAAACATAAGTAAAAAAACAATGGTTTGTGTCATTAGCCACTTACTCTTCATCTGCCTCAGCCTTTCAACATATTATCGTGATCACTTTTTATCTCGTTTGAAATCCACCAACATTACTTTTAATACAATAAATATATTCTCAAACCAACAAAAAAATATCATATTGAATATATTATCTTTTTTATCCATACAGATATTTTAATTTAATATTATTTCTTACTCTTCCTTCTTGCGAACAACATTTATACTGTACCTCATAATTATTGAACTAACTAAAATTGCAAAGTTTAAATAATAAAAAAAAAACTAAAAACTAATTATACTAAGTACAAATATCTATTTTACCTATAATTGGAATAAATAATTTTTAAAAAATTACCTTAATTGTATTGTTTTTGCTTATATTCTAAATACAGTCCACGAATCCAGTTAATGTGAATATTAACTGATGTAAAAAGTGAGATTGAATTATTTGCTTGGGGATCCTTGAGACTCACTACTCCGGTTAAATAATACAATTTAGAGTGTGAAAAGCATAATCCAGCACCGCTGTCTCCCTCATCTACGCCATGTCCTGGCACTAAAAAAATGTATATATTATAATACTATATTTAATCGTACAACTGCGATTGGGTAATTAATTAGGTGTACCATGCATGAAATTTACTGTGCTTGCTTTATATTATAGGACTTAAGTCCGTTTGTATAAATAAATAAATAAATAAATAAATATAGATTCATCTTTTTATAATAACAAATGAATAGGGATATTACAAGGATATTTAATATTATAGGTACCTATGACATGTAACAGATGTGGTTTGATACTATAATGTATAATAGTGGTATCATGTACATACTTCTTCAATTAAAATATTTAATAATATAACATTTTTATATACACATTAGATACAAAATATATTTAAGTACCTGTAGAATTTAGACTAAAAAAATAAAAATCACTGATAAACCTTAAATGACACCAAAACGCATTAACACATATTATGCTCATATGCACACGGCACACCCATAGTCCCACAGGTATAAGAGATATTCGCTAAATATAATATAATTATAAAATGTAAATAACTATGTTTTTTTTCCACAGTCAGATAATTTTGTCCATAGAGGCATACTTTGTATTTTAATACATCAAAATCCTGTTAGTGACGTTTAAATACCTGAATATTAACCTCTCCCTACCTTCACCCACTATAACTATAGATTATGTAAATCTGCGTGAAAAAATGCTGAATCGGTAAATTAGTAAGAATTTTGTGTTTGCCTTAGTCCAACAAAAATTGAGATGATGGCTGGTATTAGGTTAGTTAATTGATTGAAAAAAAATATCTTAAAACAGATATCTGGTTGAAATTAGGAATTGCCACAATTGACGCAAATTGACAATACCTAGAAAATTTTATTATAATTTTTAAAGAATCGAAACAGAATCCGATTTTTTTACATACATATAAAACCAAAACAGGAAACGAAAGTAGAAAAGGAACTGACGTCTAAATTGATTACCGAAGTAAGTAAGTAGGTACATTAGTATTTAAAAATATGTTGTTGTAACCATAATATGTAATTATTATTACTTATTACAAGATAAATTTTTATTATAATATAATCGACTGTATTTATAATATAGTGAGTTTTACGTGCATACAATAATGTTTGCCACAAAAACAGAAAATAATTTACAAACAATAAAAACTTATCACAAAAAATATATATCAAATTATAATTTAAGGTTGTGGACGATTGAGTGATGTAAAAAAAATTAAAAAAAGTTATATAAATAAACATAAAATCCGATCAAGATAAAAGTAGTAAGTAGAAGTAAAAATTTAAGATTGTGGGCAAATTCCCTTAAATAATTCATTGATGTTATTTCGTTGTATTGACTTACGATTTTAAACGGTCGTTCATCATATACATTGTACTTTTTTCTTTTTTTCGGACTTGGTTCACCCGACAAAGATTGTTCCATTTTGACCAAACCATTATGTGATTTAATAATATACTATTAAATACATAAAACGGAGCCTCTTCATGAGTCTTGTGGCTTTCCATGACGAATAATCGGATTTATCCGTCGCAGTGAGACTACTCAAGTATGATTAGAACGTTTCATTTTTCATTTCTTTGATTTTGTCATGAAGAATTTTGCTAACTCGGTTACATTCCGTTTTATCCGTTAAGTTATGTGTACTAAGCAATGTCGTCTCGCTCGACGTTTATGTTTGACTAGTTTTCTTATTTCTAGTGGGTAAGTTAACTCGTATTTACCATTGATAGCTACCGGAGTTGCAATTTCAGCCACGCTAACAGTGTTGTCGGTTTTTTTTTTTTACTGCAATTTTAATATCTGCTATTGTTCTTAATCGAGTGGAAAGTATTATGTTTTCTCCGATTGTATTTCTGAATTGGTCCTAATTTGTTTTTTGTTTTTTATAGAATTTTTTTTTTGTTTCTTTATCACATCAGAACTTATAGTGAAAGAAGCACGGGAATGTGATCTGACGTAAATTCTAATAGTCCTTCAACTTCCTTATATTTTGATGAAATTCCTTTCATTATGTAAAAGTAAATAACATCAGATAATTTATTAGGGTCAGTCGGCCAATAAGTTGGTTTTCTATTTGAAATGAATTGTGCTTTAATTGTATTTGCTGATTTGAACAATTCCCACCCTCGATCCCAAAAGATGTATTTGGCATTATTATCTACTCCAGCAATAAATCTGCTACCGAGTGTCTGGAAGAATTCAATAAACTTTTTGTCATCTACTTTATGTCTTGGTGGAAAATAAATAGCAGAGAGAGTTAGACCGTTCTTGCCGTCATTAATATGGACACTAGTTGCCTGTGAGAGGATGTTTATCAAGTTCATAATGTTTAATTGTTTCTTTTATTATTACTGCAGTTCCTCCATGAGCGCGATTGCTTGGATGTTCTGTTGTATATATTCGTATACACATATTTCGCCACGTAATTTTAGTTTGGTCCACGTTGTGAAATGGGTTTCTGAAATTAAAGCTATGTCAATTTTTTCGCAGGCTTTTGTTGTATTCTTTGTACTGCTGTAGTTTTTTAGGGTGAGCTTTTTCTAATGCATTTTTATGAGTGATGCATCCTTTTCATTTTGCAGTATGTTCTTTACAACAGTTTGCGCATTTCACATTTGATTTCTTAGACTCATGGAAATTTAGATTTAAGAAATTTACATACCTTCACTACATTTTATATACTTTGGTGTTTTGAAACAGTAGTTTTGAGTGTGACCAAATATTTGGCAATTTTCACATTGTGGAACTTCTTTATTTTTCCTTGGAGGTTCCACTTTTATTATACGATAACACAAGTTTTTAATATCATGAATCTCTTTGTTGTTTGATTATGGCTCCAAATCCACGAAGAATAATGAAAGCCTTACAATAGTTTGATCACTAAGCTTGTTGTTAGAGTCAACTTTTTTTTTTTTTTAATTTGAATGTTCACAATATTATGTACAAAATGTCCTACCTCAGATAATTCGCTTTTAATGTTACAAGGGTATGTTTCAGTGTGTAATCCACGAATTACCACCCGAACCTTTTTTTCTGTTTTAAGTTGGCCAACGTTTTTATTTGTTGCTCATGTCCTTCAGCTTCTTCGAATTTTAAATTAATCAATAATTATTTAAAATCATTTGCACCACATACTGTTATTGGATGTGGCTTAAGAATTTTTACAGTAGTTTTTGCTACTTCTTTCGTGACTGAATGGTTTTTTGGCGAGATCAAAATTTCTTTGGAGCTTCCAGCACTTATTTCAGAAATCTTAAATTATAATTTCTCATTGTTTAATCGCAAATCTGTTACCATATGTTTCAAGGCCACTTGTCGTTTTGTATTTGTGTCCAAATACTAGCATTATTTGTTATATTATGCGGCGGATTTGAACCGACTTAAATATTTGCATGCATTGTGTAATTCAGTCAGTTTGAGCGTGACCAACTTAAAATATATTTGTTTATAAAAAACTTACCATCCATCCGACAGGCCGTGGTTTGCAAACCACAAAAAAAATTCAAATAACTTTGTCCGCAATATTTCGCGAACTGCGTAAGCAAAACATACGTGTTTCTTGTTCGGTGTGCAAAACGCAACTGGAGCTATTATATGATTATTTTAATATAATGAAAGTCTTTTCGACCATAAACCTTGTGTTATCGTTTGAAATTTGACCAGTGAAGATTTAATTGTCATATTATAGGTTACAACTTTTGTACTAAAATGATAATTTTATGCCGATATACCCCACCGTAATACTTCTGTGTAAGCCGGATTACCTTTTAAATTTTAATATTTTATAGCTAATTAACTAGTAAAGAACGAATTCAGTAAATCATAAAAAACTATAATGACGTGTTTTAATATTGTATTAATCAATAAATACGAAAAGTGGCGCCTGACGTTCACTTGCTATGTTTATAGTTTGTTTGATATATTTGTTGAAATATATTTTGTAATCTTACACTTGTTGTAAAATGTAGTTTATAAATTAAACAACAGTAAAGTTTGTTAAAAAAATCAATGATTTCATGGTATCAATGTTTTAATATTTTATTACCCGATGAAGAACCGGCACAAAACTTATCAGCTGTCAGATATGATTCAAATCCCTTACACATCCTCCGGCAAAATCTCATTTCGATGTATGGTAAACGTGTTTCCATTAAAACAGGACTTAGTTTTTCTTTTTCAGTATATCCCCAACCAACAACCTATAAAAGTATAAGACAGTTGAACAAGGTGCGATTATATTATTAACTACTTTTTATGTGAATAATGGAAGTGTGTATCATTAGTTAAATAAATGTTGACTGATCGTAGTTTACATGTATACATCAATTGATATAAATACAGTTAAAAATTTATATTCATGGACATGATTTTATTTTATAAGCATTTCAATTTTAAAATTTTACAAAATACGTTAAATTTTTAAACATTTGAAAATTATATTGTAACTACAAACCCTTAAAATTGTATAATTAAGAAATAAAGATAAACAATTTAAAACAAGTTATATTTTCATATTATATAGTTGATACGGTCACAAAAAATCTTTTATTTTATTGCTATATTAAGTTCAATTTTGGATGAAATTAGATATTTCATCGAAGATCGTAGTTATTTTGTTGTAATGTATTATTATAAAAATGGTTGACTGACAGACTGTCTCCTTTCAGAAAAACGTACAATGATATTATATCAATGCATTTAAATATAACACCGACCATAACGGTGACTATTTTAAACTACATAGTGACATTCACTTGCAAGTTTTTTATTAATGTATTGTAACATTTCAATATTTATGCAAATTTTAGCGGATAATCTCACGGTATTTGTATATATACAAATGATCAACAGTCGATAATAATTATAGGCATGTACTTTACTGTAGTTAAATCACAATTTAAATAATACTACAAACCAACCATTCCTTGATCTCCATCGTATACATTGTAATCACCATTCCAATCCATACAAATAGGTGTAATACCATTACTAAAAGAAACACTGTTTTGTAACACAACAATAGATATATCTTCAGCATAATGCCCGGAAAGACCAAAATAAGTTTCTTTCAGATGAATTCTTTCCACCTGTACATTAATTGTTTTAATTTATATTAACCATGGCATACAAATTATTTATAGACTTTGAAATATAAATAACTTACATTCATTATTTTAGTAATTTCATTATCAATATAACTAAAGTTTCTGTCATATTTTCCAACGGCAATTTTGTATAGACCATCATTTACAGTTATTGTAATATTTTCCAGAACACTATTCGAAAAACAATGAGCCGCTAAAACAATATTTAATTAATTTTCGTTTTTTTTTTAATCCGTTGTACAAATATATTATACCAGAAACTACTAAATTTCGAGAAATAATTGATCCTCCACAAATTAAGTCATAGTTATATTTGGGAGTTTTTCTATATATTGCCACATTCCAAGGTGCCGTTCCAATATTTGCTTTTTTACCATTCCCAATCAGTACTTTACTATCGACAAATGTTCTACCGCATTCTAAAATAATATTTGAATATGAATATAAATAATAATATTTAGGATAACGTCAACGTTAAGTAAATTAGAGATTTATATATTTTATACGGTTAAAAGTACAATTACTTGGCTCGCATATATATAGTTCATTATTCCACATTCCGTTCGACATACAATGTAATTCAATTGGAGTCTCTTTTTGTCCGTTTGGTAAAGCATAAGCAGGCTTACATTTTGGTGTTGCTATCGTGTTAGGTATCGATAAATTTGAGCAATTATCATACTTACCATTAAAACTACATATAATATCTAAACTATCAGATAGAAGAGGTGGGCACATTTCTATAAACATAAACAAATTATAATCAAACATGACCAAAAATTAAACTCATAATATGTAAATAAGTAAATATTATAACATACAAATTACAATGCAAAACTTACTCAAACATGATTTGTCAATAGCTGGTTTCCATTTTCCATTTTTCTGACAAACCCGAAAACTATAGGGATAAAAATTATGATATCCAGATGCACAGTTCTCATTTACGGTAACGTCATGATCAATAAATGTCCCGTGGGATAAACTTTTATTAGAATCTTCATAAGTATATACGACTCCTTCGACAGCTGGTAAAACGCATCGACTCGCTTAAATATAAATACAAATGATAATAAATCACATTCAATAATACCTATAGAGTATACATATTGCCAATTATTGAAAAATGTATGGCAAACGATTCTGCTTAATCTAACGATTATATGTTCTTCCTCAATAATTTATACAATTTGACAAAACAAACAAATTTAACATAAATAAAAGCGTATAGGTTAGTAATTAAGCAAATAAGTTTTTTGTTTTCTATAAAAGATAATTTAAATAGAAAAACCATTATTTTATTTAGAGATCTATTTTTTATCACAAGAAATGTAATTACCTGGCTCGCATTTATATAATTGATTATCCCACAGTCCGTTGGACTGACAATGTAATTCAAGTGGAGTTTCTTTATGTCCTTTTGGTAGAGCATAAGTAGGCTTACATTTTGGTGTTGCTATTGTGTGAGGTATCGATACATTTGAGCAATTAGCATACTTACCATTATAACTGCATTCAATATCTAAGCTATCTGATAGTAGAGGTGGACACATTTCTATAAACATAAATAACGTTATAATTAAACATATCTATAAATCAGACTCATACTATTTAATTAAGTTATCATAACAACATACAAATTTCAATACAAAGCTTACTCAAACACAATCAAATTAAAATCAATCATAACCAAAAATCTGTCTCATAATATTTCAATAAGAAATGATTACATCGTACAAAACAAAACTTACTCAAACATAGTTTTTCAGAATTCGTTTTCCAAATTCCATATCTCTGACAAACCCTAAAACCATTAGGATAAGCTTTATGATATCCAACTTCACAGTTCTCAATAACTGTAGTGTTAGGATCAATTAATGTCCGGGGTGATAAAATTGAATGAGAACCTTCATAAGAATGTACAACTCCTTCGATAGCTGGTAAGACACATGAATTCGCTATGCTCTGTCAAAATATTAAGTGTTAATTGTCAAAAATAAATTATAAATTTTAATCGATATCTGTAATGAAACAAATGTACGTACATGTTTATTCAAAATTCCACGAATCCATGGAATATAATTTTTTATGTCTCCAAAACCTATGTTTGGTTTGCTAATTTCACCATTCGTGAAATAAGAACGGCAACAAGTGGCTATCCCGATTAAAAAATATGAATTAGATTGTAAAAAGCTCATGCTTTGGTAATGAGCACTAACATATTTTCTTTCCTCTGAAACAAGCGGTATTTAATACATAAGACACAAATTAAAGATTTTGTTATCGTTGGATTTATAGGTGAAAATGCATTAAATTTTCCTGTGGGAGGTTTACATTTTTTATTTTTTTATATAAAGCTTAGCTACCACTAGTTTTGGCTGGATCTGGCGGGTAGGAATGCGTATTCAAAACTTACGTTATTTCGTCATCAATAGTGTGGCCTCTCGCACGACACATACAATTTTTTGCTGTCCAAATATTTTCATTTTTTTTTCCTCTTTTTGGTAGTTTTTCTATGGAGTATAGAAAACCTTTATAAACTAATAAATTATTACCTTAAGTACTTTTAACAAATTCCATATTGAAAAAAAAATATTGCGAGAGACACGGTTGACGTGAGGTACCCATGGGTTGGTACTGATAAATTAATGTTTTATTACGAATGTCATATACTCATATTGGAAATTCAGAGATAAAGTACGATAGATAGTACACAACTGTCAGTCAATTGCGCGTAGTATTTATATTTATACGAATATCTTATGCATCGTTCGCATCGTGAAACGCGATAACAGAAATAATTGGTCTGTAACTGAGTAAACGGTTCAGGACTTTTTTTTAATAAATGTGAGCCGTGGCACCACACAACTAAAGAGCTGTCTGTTTTGGTGGGGAGGTGAGCTAATTTAATATATGGCTAGTCCACCCAAGCTTTTTTCATCCCTATTTGATATCCAGTGAGAATTTATTGAAATACAGATTGACCAAAATATATATAATTTTTCAAAAAAACAAATATTCCTATTATTCACTAATGATATTTCATTTCATTTATTACTTATGATCATTGAGTAAAAAAAAAACTAATTCAGCTCAAACGTAAGAAAGTTTATAATAATAATTATAATTGTAAAAGAAAAGTAATGTCTTATACATGATCTAGTTTAATTAATAGTTGTTAATTATAATTTATAACCTTTAACTGTTAATATAATTTAAATTATGGACTTAATATTAATTTTCATTTTTTTGAGTATGAATTTGTTACCTAAAGGGGCTAGAGCGTAATCCATTCTAAGGAGTAAAAACTAGGTACCTATTTATATTTGAGTTCATATGGGTCTTGTAAATGTGTTGAAACTTGAAAGTAAATGAACATTAGTGTGTATAATTCGTAGTACTGATCACGTTGTATAGGGGCATCGTATTGACCGTATAGTACGTCTGTAATTAAACCTAGGCGCATGCACATCTCGCCATATATCTATTATATATAAAAACGAATGTATATCTGTGTGTCTGTGTACCAATATTACAATGGCAATCATTTATAAATTGTTTTGAGATTTCCGTCTGTGTATGTGTCCATATTGCCAAGACGAATTGCTGTGAAATCAGTACAGTCATTGCTCCAATCAGAATCTATATTTCTATTACTCAATTGAAAATCATGACAATACTTATCAACAGTCCCAAAATATTTTTCAAATTCGTGTTTACACAAATAATTTGATTTCAATGATATAATATCATTGTATACGAAAAACCACTCTTAGCGAAGATTTGTGTGTGTGTGTGTTCACATAGGATATTTAATATTGTATACCTATAAGAAACAATAGGTATATAGAATACATTTTCACAAAAAAAATTGGCATACCCATTCTCATAAAACTAACGGTGATCTTTTGGTGACTGTATAAAGTTTGAACAATCTAAACTAAAAAAAAAAAAAACAATATGGATACCGTAAAAATCATAAGAATCCCAACTTTTTTAATTTCTTTTAGATGTTACCATTATTTAGAAAAGTACGAGAATATTTTATTTTTCACCCCAAAAGTACCAACCAGATCCAATCTTCTATTAAAAATTGAATTAAATTATCGAAATATAAATTTTATTACCCAATTGCAACCTGATGCAAAAGTGAAATTGTCTTCTTTATTAATTATTAGACAAGAACTGTTGTCGATGTGTGGAAAAAATCCTTGTAATACTAAATGACTAAGTGGAGTCTGTTTATGAAAACCAGTGATCTGTAAAAGCGTAAACATTTTTTATGATGAACAATTAATATAAAGGCAAAATATTAATGTCTCGTTATGTAAGTGTCAGTAGAGAGTTTTAAATAAAGTCTGACTAAACAAACTTTTTAAATTTGGAAATAAATCGATTATAAAATAAGAATAATATTTAGTTGTTTTATAATTTTTTTTTTAATTCTTGTTGCCAGTGGAAGTGTAGAAGTCCTAACAAGTCACAATAACAAAAAATGTATTCACAGAACTCATACGATATAATACGGATGAAAATAGAAATAAAGTTAGCCCATTTTGTTCAAATGAAGCAAATCTCAGTAAATCTGAATGTATATTTAAGTTTTTTTTTTATTTTGTACGTTCGTTGGAATTAGTTGTGTCCCTTTGTAGAAATTAAACCAGTCAATCAATTTCATATTATATTTTATGTATTTAATAAAACTTCAAACTAAGTATATTGTATAACAAATTTACCTTTCCGTAAGTTCCATTCCGTACTTTATATTTACTATACCAATCGATACAAACGGGTGTAACACCATTACTAAACGAAATTTTGTCTGCTAACACAATTACTGCTAAATGTTGAGCAACGATTTCATAACGAAGAAAATATCTATGTTCATTAAACACGTAAATCATTTTTGCCTGCACAAATATTGTAATTTATATAATACATAGTTTACCAATTATTTTTAAACTTTAAAATTAAAAATAGTTAATAACTTACATCGATATAATAGTGAGATATATCACTGTCAGTTTGTAGAATACCAATTTTAAACGAATATGTACCATTAACGTCTATTAAATTTCCCTTAAATTTTATATCGCTATCCCAAAAAATGTGTTTCGCTAAGAATAATATTTAATTAATTTTAATTCCTCCTTAAATATATTATGCAAGGACTTTACCAGCAACTACTACATTTGGAGAAATAATTGTTCCTAAACCTAAATGGTGATAATTTGAATCCGTCCCTTCATTGAAAACATCATATGTGTTTGATTGTTTATTAATTCTATATATATCAACTATCCAAGGTGTTGCTTCTAACGAATGTTTATTTTTAATTTCTTTGGATACTGTACCGCAATCTAAAACAGTATAAGATATATTATTAAATGTAAAATTAGAAGCTCCAATGCTCAATATTTAGATTCATATAAGTAACTCTGGCATATATTTGTTACTACACAAACATAGAAAAATATTATACGTATATCATTAAGCTATTGTTTTGTACCCATGCTGATATTTGTTCCATACTCGTATCGTGCACACAACTCTTTTATCTCGTCCAAACCATCTAAGCAATCCTTATGACCATCGCAAACCGATGACCATTCTATACGCAGTCCATTTGAACAATAAAACATATCATCAATGTCTCTATAATGTTATTCAAATAAGCAAAAAATTATTATTTTATATAAGTTATACAATGATAAGCAAATATGTAAGCTATTTAAATATAAACAATTAGAATAAAAGAAATTCAAGATTATAATAAACAATTCGATTGCAGAGCATACAATTAAATGTTATGTCGGAATCCAATTGCTTGTGCTTTGTCAACATTTTAACAATAGAAAAAAAATGAGAGGATAAATATAGTTTTTTGCATACTAAAAATGTTAAGTAAGAAGGGGTTTTGATCTTCCTGATCTTAATGTGTAGTTACTAGTTACTAGTTAGTAGATCAAAATATATTGATCGGATAATATTTAATGGTCCTTATTAAGATTTTAGGTCTCTAAGTCCCCCAAGCTCCAACCACCAATATTTCTCGACAGCTATACCTACCTACTAACATACATTATGTTACATAATATTTATTTATACTAAAGTCACCAACTCCGAAGATGATGACACAGCTTGTCGTATTTCGAGTTTTCCATCACACAAAATGCTCGATCCTGAAAAAATGAATTATTATGCATTAAATACGTAAACAACGTTTAGTGTATTAAGATTATTAATTATTTTTTTAATCAGCATTTATAGTTTGAATACAATGGTATCATAATTAAATTATAATAAAATATATCTTGCATTCATGTTTAATATTTGGTATGTACTAGGGCAGTGGCGTGGTGAACGGTTATTTCAGAGGCCGTGGTAGCCAGTGGGTCCCCTAGTAAATTTATTATGATATTCTCAATAGGTAGTCAATAACGATCTGAAATATAATTTGTTAAATTATATTAATACATTATCATGCATAAATACTTGGGATATTTGTAACTTGTCTTTGGAAAATTTTTAGTTCATCACGCCACTTTACTATAGCATCATTTCAGTTAATAATAGTGGGTGAGGAAAATAACTAAAAAATAAACTAAAAAGTTTAGTTTTTGATGATGGTTGAAGCTTTGGAAAGCAATGTTTTCCGTCCAGTGTGCGGTAAAGTGGGAATCCCCAAGAATACTGAGATTAGATATCACACGTATCGTCTGAACAAACAGACACTAAAGTTTCTTAAGTAAATGTAAGTACTATTCGAAAATCGATGATTCCAATACAGTTATTAATCGTTTTTAAGATCACAAACACAATAAACCAGATGAAAAAACTTTGAACTGACAAAAAAGTAGCAATAGTCTCAAACGAACAGAATAACTGTTTTTGGTATTGTATTAAAAATTTTGGCGTGTTATAATAAATTACTATTTTTTTATATAAATTTATATTCATTTTTGACAAATTACAATAAATATAAATAGTATAAAGAACTGTTTTTGGTATTGTATTTTAATTATTAATTTTCACTCATTATATTTTCATTGATTGATTTATTATATATCATTATAATATAAACATATATTATTATTATTTTTTTTTTATTATATGTTTATTACGTCCAATTCATTTCGTCACATTAATTTAACTTTTTTGGTGTATTTTATATTTTAATCAGAGCTTTAAAACGAAAAACAAATTAACGAAATCAATAAACGAAAAACTAAAATATTCTAATATCATTAATCATATTAATTATTAACAATAAACATAACATAAAAAAAAATGTCGAATTACGTTATTTTATATAACGTTTATGCTTTTTTTTACGTTGAACTTAACATTACTATTGTTTTTAAATCTTTAGTCTAAATAAGCATGAATTTTAAAAGTTATAACTATGATCAATTCAAAGTTGGCAAACCTATGTTAACAGTAATCTATATTTTTGAAATACTATTCCTGTTTGATTTATAAATATTCAATTTAATAAAATATTAGTTTATTTCTGTAATTAAAATTTTAATGAGATACAAAACTGCAAGTGCGTGGTTTGGTGTACCTGCGTAACTACCTACTAAATACTTATATAACATTAACATGATTATGTAATTTAAAGTTGTATTATTGTTATAAATATTATTTATTTTTTTTTTAATAAAATCTATTATTTGATCTTTCATTTATGCCACAACATTTAAGCAATATTTAACACCTAGGTCCTAGACTAACACTAACTTTCCAGTCTTAGACTCACTAAAAATCCTAGGATGGACAACAAATTTGATAGCTATTACGTCAAAATGTGGTTAATTACTCATCTATACCAAAAATAATAATATAATTTATAAAAATTAAAAATTAAAATAACGTTTAAAAATATAAAAACGATAAACGGAAAAAATAAAATAACATCGGAAAGTACAATAATGATAAACATTAAAATTGTATAACGTTTAAATATCCGAAAACGCAAAAATGATACATATTTTATTTTTAATTTAAGCCCTGATTTAATATTTCTTTATTATATTCATAGAACATTCTTTTTTTTAAATTTAATATTAATTACTAACATAATGTCTTTAAAACATAATTTGTCTATTTATTTATTACTAAATTTTTTACGTACCGAAAATTAAACATGAACATATTATCCAGGAATATAACACCTCCATCGCCGTTGTGACCTGAAATTAAAGCAAATAATTTTAAAAATATAATCAATAAATGTTTGTTTATGAGTTATATCAAACAAAAAGGTAGATCATAATGAATAAAAACAAAATGTAATACCTATATTAAACACTGAAAATATCTGTAGAGAATTTATATTTTTTTACATAATCAGATAATTCTATGTAAGAGACGATAATATCAATACAACTTTACTACACTATAGAGTTCTAGACACATTATGTCGGGTCTTATAAAAACTTCAGCTAATATCGCAAAATGCTTGAGTGTTATCGGTTTCTTGTTATGTAGTATAATATGCGATCACATGTTCGACCAGAGATCAAACTCCATAGATATATGGCAAAGGAAAAATTATGATTAACTATATTTTTTTAAATTTGTTTATAATATTATATGCTGCAAATATAATTAATATATTATTAATAATTTATATTTTGACCTTAAAATATAATGAATTTTAATCAACAAAACAAACTGTTTTCTTTTCTAATGTTAGTTATTAAGTCAGTATTTTGCAAGGCTGGGCATTACCGAGGTAAAAGGTTAATTTACTTTTAACAAAGTTAAATAACGAGTTACCAACTCGTCCAATCGACTCGAAACCGGTGTCAATATTTTGCAAATTAATTGCGAATAATTGCAAATTGGGTTTCACAATTTTAAAATTGATACGAACGCCGCAAAAAGAAATTTTCGTTTGGTGGGGCTAAATTCACTCACGTCCGATCGACTCCAAACCGATGTCAATATTTTGCAAATTAATTGCGAATAATTGCAAATTGATTTTTAGAATTTGCAAATCAAAATTGTAACTTTGGGGAATTTTTTTGCCAAATTTAGTCAGCCCCACCAACTCGCCCAATCGACTCCAAACCGGTGTCAATATTTTGCAAATTAATTGCAAATAATTGCAAATTTGGTTTTGGTATGAATAATATGTTTAAATTGATTTAGACCGATTTGCAACACCACCCATACTCCGAAAATATGGTTTGCTGATGTACGTGCCAAAGTATCGCCTATGTTCAGCGAATTAATTGTAAATAGTAAATTACTAAAAGAAATTAATAAAAATCATCTAAAATATAATGTTATATTTAAAAATACCTTGTATTAAAAATAATTAATAAGATGTACTCATTAAATGAAAAAAATTAATAAAAATGGTAAATAAAATTATATTACATTAATAATTTGTAAAATATATAATACCTATTTAAAACTAATTAATAAAATTAATGCATAAAAATAATAAATAAAGTTTATGTATATTAATAATTAATAAATATATAATATTCAAAATAATTATTATGTACAATTCTGTATATTAATAATTAACAAACAATATTTTTTTTAAAAATGGCTTTTAATGGCTCACAAATACTTTATAAAATTAATGTAGGTATATATGAAACTAATAAAAAACATAATAATTAGTAAAAATGTATTAACTAATTTAAATAATTTAAAAAAATCATATATAAAAAAAAATTAAAATTAAATTAATAAATAAAATTGTCTACAATAAATGATTACAATTGCAACAGCGATTTATCATTTTGAATCATTTCAATTATTATATTTAATATATATTTTTAGTTTTTATTCATAAGTTTTTACACATTGTTATTTATTTATTTATTTTTGTTTAATTTATCTCAATAATTAAAAATAAAATATTTTTTATTAATTACAATTAAGAACTACTATTTTTATTAATAGGTTATTTAAAAAAAAAAAAAACAATTTTTCACAATGTTGAAAAAATTATGAATAAAAACTTATAATTTAAATAACATTAAACAATTTAATTATTAATATAGGGGTTTTGTATAAATTATTATTAAATATTACATTTTTATTAATTATAAATATACCCACATATTCATATTTTTTTCAACATATTTTTGGTTAGTTTGTATTAATCATTTTCGAGTCATTTTTATTTATTATTTCTAAACATTTTTTTTGTATTTATTATTAATATACATGGTTTTTATAAATTAGTTTTATTAATTTACTGTTTTTTATTTATAATGTTAATTAGTCTTATTAATTAATTTGTTACATGTTATTCAACATTTTTTTTATTTTAGTTTATTTCATTATATATATTCATTATACATAGTTTAATTCATAGATGACATTGTAAAATATTTTTATAAATTTCAATTATTTTTTTGTAATTTATTAACAAAAGTTTTTTTTATTAATGATTTTTACTCTTATATAAATTTATAAATAACCTTAATTTGTGATTTCAATTTATTTTATTTTATTTATGTTTTAAAATTTTTTATTAATATTACTTTTATTAATGGTAATTATTTTAATCGCAATTGTAAATTAATTTTTAATACTTTTTGACATACATATTTTTAGAAACTAGAAAACACGGAAATTTAAATATTTTTTTTTAGTATTTGAATCGCTTGATATTGGCGATACTTTGGACAAAGCTACAGAGGATATAGAACTAATAAAACTTGTTGAAAAATTGGCACTAGTTTGAATAATTATTATGAATGATGTGGGCTATAACTTCATGACCAAATTAGCCAATATTTTATGAATAACGAATTTTCGTGGAGACATTCATTCAAACAATAACTAATACGTTATGCGGTATTTAAGTATTATAATTTATAATATTCCAACCTACCTGTAATTTTAGTTTTTTTTATATGTCGTTGAGCCCGGGGGTAGGCCCGAAGACCTAACTAAGTTCTGACGCCATGGACTTAAGCATAAGAATAATACATTTTGAATTATAAATAATAACTGTTATTTTTTGTTTAAATAATATTCAAAGTTGTCAACATTTAAACATGATAATGTTAGTAATTTTTAATAATATAAAAACAGTAAAAATTTAGTAAAAATGTATTTTTTGGGGCTGCAAATTGTTGCAAATATTTTTAAAAAACTCAGCACTAATTTCAATTTAATAACAATAAGAGAAAATTAGTTTTCAGGTTAAGAAGAAAATTTCATAATGTGGTATTGCAATTTGTTACAAAATATTGACACTGGTGAATTCAATAGCTGAAAAAGGCTGATGCTGTGAGCAAGTATTGCACACATAGGAAATCATATTTTCTGGCGTAAGAGTGGTTTTGCCAGCTAGTGTAAATCAATAAATATTACTACTAACCAGTTGATTAAGATATAATATTACGTAGTTATACAATTAAAAATGAGAATTGTATCTTAATAAATTAACAAGTTATAAAAAAAAGGATATATAACAAGTTAATTCCGAATAAAATATAAAATATGTGGTGTTACACTAATGTTCTTGATACAGCTGTTGGCAGCACAAAAGTTTCAAAAGCTGTCCTGACAAAAATAATGTCCAACAAATGTTCAGATTGGTCCAACAGTGTCCAACAAATCAAGCTGGACATTTTTTATTAGGGTGAAATTTCGCTAGCGTAAAGTTGTGCTGTTGGCAGCACAACTTTGGAAAGATTCTCCTGGAAAAAATAATGTCCAACAAATTTTCAGAGTGATCAAACAGTGTCCAATCAATCAAGCTTGACATTTTTTATAAGGGTGAAATGTCGCTAGCGTAAAGTTGTGCTGTTAGAGTATAGTTGGCAGCACAAAAGTGTCGAAAGCTCTACCGGCAAAAATAAAGTCCAACAAAATCTGGGGGTAATCCAACAATGTCCAACAAGTTTGTTGGGTGTATTGGATATGTGCCTGTCATAGTTGTGCTGCTAACTTTATGAGGGTCGCAGCGGGCGAGACCAGTAGGATATAATAGCCGATTCGAAAACACTGATTCCTCTGATCCTCCGATCATATGATCCCTCTGATCCTCTGACCCCCTCCGATCCTCCACATCCTCCGATCTGATACGTTTACGACACATATATCCACGCATGCGTACAGTCACGCCACCCCGGCAGACCACCACCGCCGCATACACTCCACCGCCACACATACTCCACCACCGCCCGCCACACACACTCCACCCGGACCATTCACCACCCCGGCTGTTCTACCCTCCACATCGCACAACCCTATCCCGCGTTATCAGATTGCTGTGAGCAGTTATCATAATCTATTAATAATTATTTATATGTGTACGTGGGAAATTATTTAAAAATATTCGTGTTATACGTATATGATAATATTATAACGTAAACAAAAACACACATACATTTGTCCGCCGCCGACTGTACCCTAACCTGCAAGGTCACCGCTGAATGACCACAACCACCCAAACATTTTAAGAGACAAGCGTACAACGTGTTACAGTCATATGACCTACATATTATTGTTCGTCTTAAAAAATGCGTGCATCAGACAAGTGAGTATAAGCGGTCATACGACCTGCACGGTCACCCTTTCAGTCTTCACCCCGTTTTTGTATAATGTTATACGTATATGATAATATAACGCAAACACATACTTTTGTACCCTTCAGTCTTCACCCCGATGTTTACCAAGCCATACGTAGTAAAACCATAACGTGTTTAAAATGTCGTGTACTAGCAGCCAAGTGTCTACTATAAATACACAAGACATATCAACAGGATTTATCGATTTTTCAGCAAATGGCGAGTTTGATGAAATGGTAAGTTAAATTATTTCCATATTATAATTAAAAATAATACAGTTTATATATTATAGCTATCAAATACACCAAGACGAGTATTTTATAGCTCGTTATTAAGCCAAGAAGAAAAAAAATCTGTCGGCGATGAACAAAATGACCAACGAACAGACGGTACGTTCATTTTTTTATTGCTTTTTATACATTTTAATATATTTACCATTATAGAAAACCAAAATGATGTATGGGGTGTAGATTTGGAAGCCACTGACGCTATATGTCTTGAAGCATTGAACAAATTTATGTGGGGTGAAGATTACAGTGATGATGAAAGGGCATTGAATGAAACATGTAGTAAAATTGAATCTTGTACATAATATACTCATTATATATATATTTGTAAAATAAATGGACATTGTTTATTAATTATATATATATTATTTACAATTCGTCATCTGACACAACTGGTGAATAAACTTCGGACATCGTTTCATCGGTATCCGTTTCGACATCAGTCATTTCATCATCGATATCTATCGATTCAATCTCATCATCGGTATCTGATAACTCTTCATAAGCATAGAGGTCCATTATATGTATGGCTGGTGGTGACACTTGCTCGTCTCGACTAAACATCATATATCATAAATTAAAAAGAAATATAGGTAAGTAATGTTAAAGTTGCTTACCTTACGGCCATGAGTAGTTCGTCTAAACGGACCACTCTGGCGGTGGCGGTGGTTCGTCAACGGGTGGTTCTGGTTGCACTCTGACACTAAACATTAAATAAGTCAAATTAATAATAATAATAATAATAATAATAATAATAATAATAATACATAATAATAAACTTGCATTGCATCTAAATTATTTATAATTATTAATTACTAATATTCAATACTATTAATAGTGGTATTGATATTTTTGGTGTACAATAGAATTTAGGAGAGGTTCACCAGGAAAATGAACAATATACAGGATGATCCATTTAGTGTCAGACACTTGTAATGAATATCTTATATGACGAATGCGTCTTACGTTTTCAGTTACATTACAGTAATCACCCTGTATAATAACCGCATTTATAAAGTATATATGTATTGGATATAGAAAAAAACTATAACATACAAGAGTGTAAGGTTGTAGCGCGTGGGATATTACAAAGAAATATCTTCAATATATAAACTGTCGTAAATTTAACAACATATTAAGACTAACGGCTGTTAATTATAATAGCATTTAAAGCTAGATGAAGACATAAGGTATATGAGACTATCAGAAGTGTTAAACTGCAGAGAATACCCCATGGCATGTTGCTGTTCAACTCTGTTTATCTGAACTTATTAATAATTAGTAAAAATAAAAAATTATTCGTTACCTATTCAATTTATAGATTACCTTATAAAGTTAACTATAGATTATTAAAATTTGAAAAATTATGGATATAAATCATGTGCGCCTCATATTTAGTACCCACCTTCATATCTATTCTATTTTTTTGAATAATTAAATATTATTATAATACAATTTAATAGATTTCCATTACAATGTAGGCATTATGCAATTACTCTAAATTCTAAAACACTATAAACGGACTCTATAAACACTTGTCTATATAACGGACAATTTAATGATACATTGAGTTCCGTTATACAGTAGAGAACAATTATCTGTTTCAATTATGTTATACATAAACTTAGAAGCAAATTCAATTAATAAACTGATTTTAGTAATATGAAGTAAATAATTTTCGTACTTTAATTGAATAATTTTTTTATTTTAACTACATTAAATTATTGTTTTAATTACATTAAATTAAGTTAGAACAATGTCAATTTTATCTAAATCCAAATTGCAATTATTTGCAATTAATTTGCAAAATATTGACACTGGTTTTGAGTCAATCGGACGAGTTGGTGGGGTTAGCTTCATAAACGATAATAACAGACTACAGACGCCATACACCGAATATTAAATAACTAATTGAACAAAATTTGAGTCATATAAAGTTGAAACATTTAGCGGGCAAACAAAGTGCACGGGATCAGCTAGTATATTATAATATATAATATTTATACTAAAAGCGCAGCACCACTGTCAACAATCAATGCACTTATTTGGCATAGGATTATGGGCTGGTCTATAACAGTAAAAAAGGTCTGTGACCTAACAATGAAATATTATGTATTTCATTTTATTTTGTTGAAGTACTTACCTATTAATTAAAAACTATTTTTAACATGACGTATTTACCTATTATTTTTGTCTTTTAGTTTATCTTATTTTGTAGGATTGAAATATGTTTCCTTTATACCCAAATAATTATTAAGTACAAATTATGTAGAACTCGATTTTATTTTAACAACAAATTCTTTTATTAATACAGTGTTGACTTTGTAGATGGGTAATAATAAATTATAAATTATATTAAGTATATTATCAAGGTATAAACAATGTACTAACTAAAAATTCAGGATTACATGCATTTAGGTGAATAATTGAAGCGTGAAAATCCAAAACGTGTTATTGCCAAAAATCAAAATGTTCACAAATTAAGAAAAACTATATCACGTCCTATGACATGAATTAACACTTGTAAAAAATGAAAAAAAAACAATTTGTGGTGTCAAAATAAATCTATTTTGAGTTTAAAACTTAGTTTTAATACTTTGAAAAAGTATTCACAGGCCAAAATGTGGTATTGCCGGATAAACCACATTTTGAATTAAACACCGGCAATACCACATTTTGGCATGTGAACACTTTTTCAAAGTATTAAAACTAAGTTTCAAACTCAAAATATATTTATTTGAATCTAATATATTATTCAAAAATAATATTTTATATAGTATAATAGTAAGTATACTGTAATAACTTAAAAATTAGAAAAGAAATATAAATAAAATTACGACGCCTGTCGATAATTATATTTTAATCAGAAAAGAAATATAATATAAGTACGACTCCTGTCGATACTTATATTAAAATCAGAATGTTAATACATTAAAATTTAATATAATTTAATATAAGCTATTACCTTCCTCCAGGTGTTCGGAGGGCTCTCGAGATCGTGTATTCGAGAATTATATCAAATACACCGTACAATATAATTTTATGTAAAAAGCATATATAATTTTATAACTGCAATCAATATAAAATATTATATTAAATGCCTTACCTGATTCGCAGTTGTTTCTGTATGATATTGTAGGAGTTTTAGGTTTTTAAATGAAATAAGGTAAAACTTCAAATACACAAAATTGAATT
Source organism: Sitobion miscanthi (assembly GCA_008086715.1). Lineage (NCBI taxonomy): Eukaryota > Metazoa > Arthropoda > Insecta > Hemiptera > Aphididae > Sitobion > Sitobion miscanthi. The sequence goes on from CM017800.1 coordinate 730,647, forward strand.
AAAGAACGCACTGATTATTGCTCGCATAAGGAGTCCAGTTGTCGCTCGTCGAAATCGGTTTCTGGTACTTGAGAGGTTGTTACTCTGGTGATAGGTGCTCATGCACTCGTGATAGGTGCTCATGCACTGATGATGGATGCTCATGCACTGATTTAGGGGACGACACGGATATGCCGACCAGAGAGAAGTAGGCGGTATTTATCAAAGGCTTTTTACACTTCCCCGAACTAAATTTCTCTTCGGCGGCAAGGACCTTTTTACCGTACATTTCCTCTAGCGGCATATAAGAGTTCTGCACGTCCTGCGCCCCGCTGGGCGCCGGTGCGTGCCGATCTCTTAATTCGTGATCGCATAATGGATATTGTACTTATTTGTCAATGACAACGATTTTATTAGGGATGTTCGATTTCTACAAGCGACAGTCTGGACGTTATTTTATTACTCAATAAAATTTTATTTAATTTATAATAATGGTGTGTGAGCATATCATTACAATACTATTGCGCATTATAAAAATCTTGTTGTTCTAATTTAGGTATTATTAAATTTTACTGGTATACAAAAATAAACATAAATGGCAGATTCTTTAATCTCTGAGATAATGATGTACTTAGGTAGGTAAAACAAAAATAGTAAGATGCCCTATTAATGTATTAATATTATTATAACTTAAAAGTTATAATATAGAATCTTACTATGTTTGTTTATTGAACATATAAATAAATTAGGTATATGAATGGTAGTAGGAAACATTCAATTAATGTTTGTAATAAGACATTATTTGTCATTTAATTTTTTTGTTCTTTTAAATGAGATTATCATACAAGAGAACATAGGTACTTTTGTAGTAGTTAATAAAATGTTTTATGTAGGTATTTACTTCTTGAGCAGCTTTTAAAATATCTCTTGTTCTCCTCATTTTGTTTTAATATAGTTTTAAAAATAAACAGATACAGAAAATAAATTATTTAATATTATCTTAATAGATTTATACAACTTGGCACTTGCACAATTTATTATTTTAATCCATTAATAATAATTTTATACATCAGACTGATAACACATAACCACGTTATCTTTATCAACAATATGAATATATTTTATTTTTATAAATTTGAAATATCATGAAAACAAAAATATTCTGAAAAATCATAATGTTAAGTATAATAAACATTTAGACTCTGAGAAGTTAAATAAAAGTTTACTATAATGGGTACATATTAAGTACATTATTATAGAAGGACAATACAACGTTTTGTTTTAATATAGAATGTAGTCCTATAGAAAAAACAAGGGAAATACTGCGGTTTGGTTTAAACATTGCAATAACACGTTTTGAATTGAATGACGATTATTGCACCGGATTTGAATTCCTCGTGTTCTTTTACATAAGAATCGATGTTTATCTCGATTTTCAAATTTTTGGCAGTACCACGTTTTGGATTTTCGGCCTTCAATTATAATATTGCAATGATAGATGATAGATGTAAGATGATAGATGATTGATGATAAATGATATATGATAGATGTTGTATTCATCAATACGATGCTGGATGGACTGTTCGACTGTTCAACTGTTCGACTGCCGACTGTTCAACTGTTCGACTGCCGACTGTAATATTATTTGAAAATATTATTTCTACTTAATCGTAATATTATATTATATTATAATAAATATTAAGTACCTATATATACAGTACCTTTCATTTTTGTAAATATAGACCCAGACAAAATGATGGTGGCCAGCGCTATGCTCCGATTTATGGCGTCCCTAACCGAGGAAATTGTTGGAGACTCTTTCGAACCGGCAAATCAGATAAACGGTGACGTGATCGTTACTTCGCTATCATGGGGTGGACCAGAATACACAAAAATGTAGGTAATCGGGCTGTCAGCTATATGTATGAGTAAGTTCTGGGGAGTGGGAATTACAATAGCCCCTAAAATTCTGTTACACCTCAACCTTAATAAAAATAAAGAATGATTAGAAAATGACAACGGAATTGGCCTAAAAATCTGAAAATGCATTCATAGACAGATAGCTTCTCGACGTGTTATATGGCTGGTCCAATAATGACTTTTCCGTACGTGCATCAGACCGATGCGCGACGGCTGCTCACCAACGCGTCGACATCCACCAGGTAACTTTGGTAAGTTTGTAAGCAATACCGTTCATTCTTGCGGAATGCTAAAGAAAATTAATTTATTAGATAAATATTATACTATAACAGTTTTTAAATATAGACGTTTTCAACTTACAGTTATGCAGGTGGATGTCGACCAATTTGGGAGCAACGTCTGGTACGGAATTGTTCTAATGAATTCAAACATAAATAATACATTATTATAATATTGTCATGTATACGTATATACGGTTAGGTATATTAAATTCATTAAGTAGGTACTATATTAATAATATAGTCTATTAATTATTTTTTTACTATGCTTTTATTGTATTAAATACACAATAACTTATAACTTACATTATTGGACCGGACATACAGCAATATCGAGTTAAGGTATTTGTCCATGAATACATTTTCGATTTTGCCAAGGCTGGCACCAATTCCGTTGCACATTTTCCAACACTATAGACATTTAAAATATAAATTAAAGTTCCACATAAATAATAATATAATTATATTTAAGCTAAATGATGTACATACTTCAATTTTATCAAGGTTTTTCGGGAGATGTAGCAGTATTTTCGGGGCAATCGTTTTCCCTACTTCCAGAATCTTATCCATGCTTAAAGCTGACGGCCCGATAACACCCATTTTGCTGTACTCTGGACCGCCCCATGGCGGTGATGTGACCATAACGTCACCCTTTATGTGCTTTGCCAATTTGAAGAAGTCTCCAACAACGAACTCGATCTTATCGAGTACACCATAAATCGCGGCATTTTCCCTGGCCATCACAATCTTGTCTGGGTCAATATCTACAGCAATGACTATTACAAACAGAAAATATTACGATTAATAAAATCCGCAGATAATAGGTACCTACTTAATATATTATTAAGGTACAGACAATTATTACATTTCGGTAATTACCAATTAAGTAGAAATAATATGTTCACATTTTATTTCTACGAAAACGGTTTTATTTATGTTTAATGCAAAAAATATTATAGTACCTTTGTCGAACAGTCGTGCAAGCTGAATGATGTTTCCGCCGGCGCCACAAAACGGGTCTACAGCCACTTTCACCCGGCCACACTTTTCCGCCATATAGACACTGAGTGTCTCGGGACAGACCGAATAAAAGCTCTCTATAAAACCAAACATACGATTATAATATATATCTTTTTTATTTTTAACATGATATGATGCGTATATAATATATAAATGTTTTTTTTACATACCCTCGTCCATTAAAATGCCTTCGTCAAATTTTGAAAATAAGGCATGTCTCTTCCTCCAGTATTTGTATGTGTTTTGTCTGTGGGCAATATAAAAAAAAAACATTAATTAATTTCTGATTATACCTATAAGTAAATGCACGTACGTGGTATCAACACGCACGGCTGACGCCTCCTTGACGTTGCCGAGCGGAGTGCCGTCTGCCGTACTCGCGGCTTCCACGTGGAATGGCGTCTCAACGCTGTCAACGGGCAGCGGAGTGCCGTTTTCCGTGTTGACGGATTCCACATGGAATGGCGTCTCAACGCTGTCAACGGGCAGCGGAGTGCCGTTTTCCGTGTTGACGGATTCCACATGGAATGGCGTCTCAACGCTGTCAACGGGCAGCGGAGTGCCGTTTTCCGTGTTGACGGATTCCACATGGAATGGCGTCTCAACGCTGTCAACGGGCAGCGGAGTGCCGTTTTCCGTGTTGACGGATTCCACATGGAATGGCGTCTCAACGCTGTCAACGGGCAGCGGAGTGCCGTTTTCCGTGTTGACGGATTCCACATGGAATGGCGTCTCAACGCTGTCAACGGGCAGCGGAGTGCCGTTTTCCGTGCTGACGGATTCCATGTGCAATGGAGTCTCAACGCTGCCAACTGGCAGCGGAGTGCCGTTCGGCGTACTCACGGCTTCCATGTGCAATGGAGTCTCAACGCTGCCAACGGGCAGCGGAGTACCGTTCGGCGTACTCGCGGCTTCCATGTGCAATGGAGTCTCAACGCTGCCAACGGGCAGCGGAGTGCCGTTCGGCGTACTCGCGGCTTCCATGTGCAATGGAGTCTCAACGCTGTCAACGGGCAGCGGAGTGCCGTTTTCCGTGCTGACGGATTCCATGTGCAATGGAGTCTCAACGCTGCCAACTGGCAGCGGAGTGCCGTTCGGCGTACTCGCGGCTTCCATGTGCAATGGAGTCTCAACGTGCTCATCGGGTCGGCTGGAGGGTCCGAGAAACTCCACTGCCATGAGCATCCCGATGCCGACGGACTGAGCGACAAACCAAATGCCAAAGACCAGCGTCGCAGTCGCCAGTCTTGCGCAATTCAACGCGATACGCGACGCTGTCTCCCCGTCAACCGTAACGGCGGCTACCGGCGAACGTCTTCTCAATGCCCGTTGCACTGCAGGACTTCTAGCGATGTTAGCGATAAACGCAGTGATCGCGAGTCCTGCGTACAACAGGCAGAGCAGCAACGCCAAGACGCTCATGGCCAAAATCCCGACGACGGTTACGGCTATCATTGATGTCACCCTCATGACCGCTGCAGTGAGATTGTCGTCCTGCAATAAGATAAACATTAAAGTCAATAATTATTCATAGTTAATTCGTCGACGAAAACGTGACACACACACACGGGAGGCTTGCAGTAGCGTTTTTCTATATAATATCAAATTATACTTACATATTCTGCAGTACACCACGCGGCCAATGTTGTTTGTACCCGCGTGTACCGTAACCTAAAGTTTTCTGGTGCATATGTCATGACCATTGAAAACTTTAGGCAACAAAAAAAATAAACAAAAAAAAACAAAAAAAAAATAAACAGAAAAAAACAAAAAAAAAACTATGTAAATAAACTAAATAACAAAAAAAATTCAATTTATCTTAAACTATCACAAAAATTACAAAAAATAACAAAAAAATACTTTGCAGTACAAAAAGAAAGCGCTGGGGGTGTTCAGAGAGTAAGCTCGGCGTTATAACGTGAGAAGGTATAAGCGGCTTGGCGTCTATGAATCAAATGTCATATTTTATCGAGTGTTTACGCCTTTTATAGGAAAAATTTTGGCCGCACACACCGTTGGTAACAAACGCGACTGTTTATATACAGCCAGTATTGGAATTTTTTACGAGAAAAAAAATCTTTATTATATATTAGCCAACAAATTTACTATAATCTAACGACGAAAAATACGCGAGTACAATATATACCCTATATCAGCGTTTCTCAAACTGTGGGTCGTCAGTCAATTTTTGGTGGGTCGTGAAAATTTTTTTGAATTATATAGATTCCAAGAAAATTTTTATTAAATTAAGATTAAATATATTATTATGTTATTAAATATACTTATATCATTATAATAATATAGTACCAAAAATTACGTGGGTAATAAATAATAATTTGTCGTATATTTATTTATTACGACGGGTATTAATACGCCTCATTATTAAAAGTACAATATTTTGAAAAAATATATTGATTATAAACCTGTAAAATAATAAATACCTAATAAAAGTAATAAACAAATTTTGTTTTTATAACTTCTTTTTGAAAAGTTAAACCACGTGGGTTGTGAAAGATTTTTCGGGGGAAATTTGGGTCGCGGTACAAAAAAGATTGAGAACCACTGCCCTATATTATTGTGTCACTGTGCAGGTCCTGGACCGTATTTAAAATTTTGTCACCCGTGGGCAACAACAATTTTGGCACTCGGGTTTTTGTTCATGATTAATTTGTCCCGTTTCAATATTTATTATCCACAAAAAATCAGAAACAACTGTTTTATTATTACTAAATACAATTAAAAACTATATAATATACCAAACAACTATGGACGACTATATTATTATTCTCATAATAAATTGATGTGACAATGCTCTTTTGCAGAGGTAAATAATATTTAGACAGGTACCTGTTTTGTTATAAAATAATAAAGATAGAATTTCTATAGCATACCATAATCTAACCTTTGTTAATAGGTATACATACAAGATTTATTGAATGCTTCAATGAAATTCAGATAACGATGGAATGGTAAAAGTGGTTTTAGATATTTTAAAAGCTGTGGGATTGTAAATAATATAATATTATTGTTGTCGTTAATTCAAGCAGATAAATCTTTGGAAATGTGTACTCATATATTATAATAAGCCACGTCTTATTTTAGTTTGACAGTAGAAGAATAATAATTAATAACAGCTCGCACTTAAAACCACGTCATGCTGATTTAGGCAAGTGTATGTTTCTATAATTATGCGCTCCCGCGAATTCGGGGTTTTTTTTTATATTTTAATTAAAAAACAAATAAATGTGTACTTATCATAACGTCTTGTTAAAAATAATAATAATAATAATAATAATAAAATCGTATTCACACAACGTTTAAAAACGCGTTACTATGCTTCAATGTTTGAAAAATAACAAACAAATCGTATTCGAATTTTTGCGAATTATTTTTCGATCGTATTTTAAAAATACAGAATAAATCCTTACAATGTAACTTGTTGCACTTTTACGATTCATGTGATACCACATAATAATATTACCGCGTTCCGTTTGCCGTGCTTATCAACTTATTGTGAGACCCACCCGGGCAGACTTACGCGACACAGGTTTTGAGATATCCCACACGAACTCGAGCGAACGGTTTTAACCCGGTCAATGGTACAATAGTCGGATAATTCTGGCATTGTATCGATCGGCTTTTGCGTCGCATTCCATGGGGCAATAGTCGGAGTATTCTGGCATTACACCGTTTGCCGACCTTCGCTTGAGTATTCTCACCCCCCTGCCCATCGACAAAGCGTCGGTCGCCGTGGCCGGTTTTATGTTTTCGTCGTTAAAAATTAATTTCTATACCTCATCCGTCTCCCCGTAAAAATCGACTCGGAACTCCCAAATACATGCGCAGCCACTCGGGGACGTACGCACCACGCGTATTGTTTGTTTGGCCGAGAGACTCGCGGAGAAGCAAATTGCACCTTTAAGAGGTGCGTTGAACTTGAAATATTAGAAAGAAATATATACCAGTACGTCTTCGCGTGTCGTTTGCCCTTATCGCAATAGCGACTGTAAATTATATAATACCAAACACCTTTTCGTGTTTGCATTTACAGGAGATATAATGATGAAGTACCTACTCTGCGCATATACGTGGCACGGACTGAGCTTTGGAGATGACTAGACAAAGCTTCTGGTCCCACGGAACGTGTAGCTGCTGTGACAATGCCCTTCGCGCTCAGACACTCACCGAATTCGACAATAATTCGTCGTTGGATTTACAACCACATGCAGACGACAGCTATAAAGGTCCACAGTTATTCGTGTGTACCCTCAACACCAGCACCGCGGATGTTACCAACGCTCCACCAACCATCGAAAGCAGGCCCGAACCTAGATTAGCTTCCTTCGATAACCACTATCTTCTATAATCTATACGATACTCCGATTTAGGTAACCGCGTCGAAAAAGGCGCCTTTCGAGGATTTTCGTGAGGTAGCTAGTGATAAAATATACTGCCGTATACCCATTACCGAGGAGATCCGCTTGCCGCCTGGCCAGAGGAAAGTAAAAAACCTGTTTGTCGACGAATTGATGCAGCGTTAATTACACGTGGGAGGATAGCGTTTTTCATCAAGAAAGCAAATTTTTAATTAAAGACAAGTGAGTTTGCAGCTTGCAAATGTCTACAAACCGATTAATAATCTAAAAATTCACTAACCATAATGTGCACCATGGTAAAAAAAAATAGTGTTTCACATTACATACAATTTGAAAACACGACATTAGCAATATCAATTTATATATATTATAGGTACTTAATTTTGTATTTGAGTATAATGTTGCAATGTCATAGCGATCTACTTAGGTATTAATTTATTATAACATTTATATTTCATTATCTTATTTTTATTCCTGTACACGAACGTAATTTTCAAGTAATGTACAATATTCTTAGGCAACTATAATCGGATTTAAAACTAAAAAAATTCTATTTGTCAAATATAATGTTGTCATGAATTCGAAATCGTGTTTGCATAATTTGTCATCGTGCTAAATCAAAAGAAGAAAATAAACCGTCTTATAACTGTTTTTTAAACTGGAATAAGTCAGCAACATCTATAGAAGCTGACGGAGTGGCTGAGGATTTTATGCTAAGCGTAGAGCTACATAACTTACATAAGTTCAATCGATTAATTGGTAAAATTTATTTCCTGTCATACATTATGAAATAATATAATATTCCTATACTTTATTTATGGTATAATTTAATATGCGACGGTGATAGTAACGTCAGTAAAAGGTTGAACGAAATATTACCCTATGGACCAAATATGTTAGTGGAAAAAATTGAATGCCGCAATCATTTACTACGGAATTATATGCAAAAAGTATCAGTTATAAGTAAGAAATCTTCATTTAAATGCTTTAAAGAAAATCTGTGCAAACACGTACATTGCGATTTAGAACTGCAGCCATTAGAGCTATAGCTCACCGTAAAAATGATGTACATCTACAACACAAAAAATTGAAGGTAAGTATGCATTTTAAAAGTTATGTGTTTTTAATAAAATTATGATATTATTTATTTAATGTGTGTACCTAATACATACTATTATTCCATGATATTTTAGATTTAGCTAAACATCTGCAAAATGGGTCGTTACACGTAATCATATTCAGTTTTAATGTATGTTGTATCATTATTGCGTATACAGAGCGCCGTGTTACACAATATTATAATTTTCTGCCGCTTTTAATATTGTTTGTAATTAACATTTGTTACAAATGTAAGCAGGGTTTTTTTAATGATTTTTTTTTTTTTACTGCACAGACTTATTCCCACTTTTGGATTGTATAGTAGTGAGCATTTGTCTACGCGGACCAACCCTACGGACTGTTAACTGTTGAACTGTGCCTATACTACTGTATACTGTACTAACTACATTTTTTACTTTCATAAGAATGTATACAGGGCTGTATTTGAACATTTCTACCCCAAAAAGTTTTTTTCTTAAATTGTAAGGTACCTATTATTTTGGGTCATAATTTATAACTCATAAATGTGGTTAGATTTCGAAATTTTTTTCCTTGGAAACCTTGTTTTTCAATGAGTTAAGAACAATAAACGATGCAAACAGAATTTGTCGGTCAGACTTCGTTCCAAGTTATACACGAGTTGGCGAATTCCCATCCGTTGGGGTTTTTTTTATTAAATTTCTTTATTAACAGTAAGTACAATAGGTAATTTCTGATTTCTCCCAAAATTATAAGGATAAAAAACTCACATTTACAAAAAAAAATTTTATTTTTGGTATTTTAATAATAAGATTTGAAGGTTTTGAAGTTTTTTTAATCTTATAACTTCTACAGAAAATTTGAACGACTTTTTATATAGTACCATCATTAAGCACGGAAAACACAAATTTTGAAGAAAAAAAATTCCTGGAAATCGATTTGCAGCTAAACTGCATTCCTTCCAATACTTCATATTTTCATTTATTAGGTATCTCTTAAATCTCTAGGAAAACCAATGTTAAATAAACATATTATAGTTTTTATAAAAAAAAGGATAAGTAAAATAAAAATGATTACAATATTAAAATGATTTCTTTATATAAGCGATTAATTTTTTTCTTATTGTAAAAAAAATTATTGCACATATTAATTTGAAAGAATCTAGTACTTTTGGTATCTAAGTAGTTATGGTTTATACTCAATACTCATATTATAAAAATAAATTATAAACTGAAAAAAATGTATTATTTATTTTAATTGCATTTTTTCTGATCTTAATTTTATTAATAATCAAGACGTAGGTATTATGTAAAAGTAAAATAAACATTTTTATTATTATGTTGTGTTTTACTTCTTTACAACAACGCTACAGGCTACAATCATGTCGTTATCAGTTATCCACGGAATTATTATTGTTAGTATAAAAAAGATTTGAGAGTATATATCATTCAAAAATAAATTTTGGAGAAATCTCCACCAAATCACAATTACAATACATAAGGAAAAAAACATTTTACATAATTTCAAGGTTATAACTAGGTCGACTTAATAATAAAAAAAAGTTCATGAAAATTTACCGCCCCCCAAGTACCACTAGGAAGGGCAATGGCCTCCCCTTGCCACCACCAGGGTAGTTTATCATACTCAGAAACGATACCTATGTGAAAACATATAAATTCGGACTAACCCATGATTTACCAAATAAATCATTTTATATTAATGCACTATTTTTCTTTTAAATAATAATTTTTAAATTTTTTTTCAAACATAAGTAATAATACTTACTACCTAAGTAATATTTACTTGTAATTTGTAATAATAATTGTTTATCAAAATAAAAACAATCAATTGACTAGGTAACTTCTTTTACATTTTTGTGTTAAACTTTTATATAAAATAATAGACACAATTTTATAATATACAATAAATATCATCCTGAAATTCTTTTTTTGCACTGCACAAAGTAACAATTTTCACTGCACAATATACTGTTCTTACTGCACAAAAGGTGTCTCCCTCCACACTAAAAAAGAACACTGAGTAAAATATAATAATATAATATTATCGGATACTATAAGCTTGATGACGTGATATCTATACCATTGTCTATTAATAAGCATATAATATTGTGGTACTGCCGGTAAACATACATTTTCAATTTTGTGTGGTTCGTCTGAACGGTTAAGTGTTCTTGGTAAATACCAGGAGACGGTTATCGTGGTGACTATACTGACTGTTTATTCGACTACGCAAAACTTATCGATATTGGCTGAATCGCTCGATAGACATTTTTTTCATAAACTTCAATTTTTTTAGTACATGCCTAATAGATGATGAATAATTTTATGACAATATGATTTATATATATAAATATAATTTGTTTTCAATTTATATTTTAAAATTATTATAGATTTTAAGACGAACGATCTATTTATCGAATAGATAAATACATAATATTATATACATTTCCCAAGGGTGGGGCTAATGCTCCTAAGCCCATTCCCCTGGATCCACGACTATTGCCCAATTCGTAAAATAGACGTAGTCACGACAGACGACCAAAACAACGAATGTCAACAATCGTTTTACCGACGTTTTCGAAACTCTTTTTTACAAAAATAAGAAACATTTTTAGTCTTCGTTATCGGAAAATACTACAGCCAACAGTATTGTTATTCCGTTGTCGGCCGATTATCAATGTGCAGACGTCGTAGTATGACGTCAATGAGACCATAACGGAAAACGTAAGTATTACGCAATGATAAGAAATTTAACTCGCTGAGCATTTTTTTATTGTGTTTGATCACGCGTGTCTTTCGATATAATCGATATTATAATATATTAATATGCAACGCGGTAAAAATTTCATAGAAAACAAAAAAACTCGCCAACCAATAATTGTACTGCGATAGCAAAATATCAATTAAACCCAATATTAAATATTATTCGATTTTTTACGATCGGATCGGCGGATCGCTTATCACATCCCCATCATGATCGCTGGTTTAGGACGACGAAACGGTGAGCTGCTGAGCTGGACAAGCCCGGATTAAGGGGGGGGGGTGAGTCAAAGGAGGCCTCTATAGTTAGAATTTAATGAGGGGCCTCAGATTTGTCCATTACTTTTTTCGTTATAGGCTGTAACGCTGCATAAATCACCTAAAAAAAAATCGATGATTATTTAGCGAGGAAAAAAGCTTGTAAATTATAATTTATAAATAAGGTAATACATTATTCATTATTTATTGCTATGTACCTAATATCTACATAATATCCATATATTATAATAGCTACCTAACATTAAATAATTTATAGATTATTATTTTTTTTGTACAGGGGCCTCAGTTAAGATTTTCGCCCATGGGCCTCAAAATGTCTTAATACGGGCTTGGGGCTGGACCTATGGACTCCGACCACCGTTCGATAGAGACGAATTAAAAAAATATATATACTTTTACGACTTGAGATAATATGGTTAGCAGTGCATGTTTGATATCTATATTCTTATACAGAATTTATTTTCCAAATTCGTCGTTTTGTCGTTGTGACTCGCCGGTGATGGCACAGCCGATAGTAAAATTTGAAAACAACATTGAGCGTTAAAAAAATCTATCATCGTACCTAATTTTTGTTCGTAATGATAAAACTGTAGTTGTACTTTAAGCCTCGGAAGATGTGTGTTTAGAAACCTTTAATTAATTAAGAAAAAAATGTTCATAGCCAGCACCACAGCCTGCATAATGTTGTTTTCATGAAATTAAATATTTAACATTTAACAATGTTTGTATTTGGAATATTAATTCAAACTGACGGGGTGCATACCTAATAAAGTCCAGGAACACCCGGGGTCATTCTTGTACTTGAAATGCGAGCGTTATTGTGGCCAACGTAAGTCCCACGGTGTTCGCGAAATTGTAAAATTGTACAATCGTTTCGGTGTTCAAATAGTAGGTAAATAAAACACAAGTCAGGGAACATGAAAACCCATAAAAATAAAATATATTAACACAGGTGAAAAAATATAATGACTGTATTCGCTGGCCATCGAGTGATAAAGTGATCAAGTAATGGGTCCATGGGTGTATCGGTCGATGTATGAACTAACAATACTCCACATTTCCGTTTTGACTAACATGAGTTTCGAAATCGCGGACCCCCTTACCAAATTTTTTTCGAATACTTTTTTTTTCAAAACATCTCATGTCGTCATAATCAAAATTATAATAATTCTTATTTTATATTACAAATTACATAAGTAGACATGACAAAACATACACATTTATAGTTATTTTTATTTCACTTTTACACAATTTTTTATAAAAATATAATATAAATGTATAATTGAGTACGATCGATCAACTGCACTTAGTGGCAATAAATAGAAAATTTATGACTGCCGACTAGAGTGCTGTACGCCTGCACATTTCATATGAACAAGAAAAACTGATAAATAAATATTAATAGGTAATAAAATTATTTGGTGTAGAATCTACACCTAGTATCAAACACTAAACTTAATTGTATCGAATTTCATTATGTCTCGCCATCAGTGTGGTTTGGATAAAATAGGTCTATCTAAAAAAAATAAAATAATAATCCAACAATATTGTAATAATGCACTCGTGTCATTGACGCATGATATGTGTTAAAGATTCTGCAGACCACGGGTTAAGATCCGCTGTTCCAAGTTACTAATGTTAATATATAAAATATGAACCATTTACTATAGAATGTGGTTATTATTGATGGCCGCTCAATGGTCACACGAACCAACTCAGTTTTGGAATGTTACAAGAGATTAATAAAATCAATTTCTGTACAGTTGATAGTGTCTTATAAAACATTGTCAACAATATTGACCGAAAAATGAGGTAACTGATAGGTGGTGGGTGTTGCATATTAAGCAACACAATATAATACAATAGTGTTTATAATATATTGTTTATAATCAATAATGAAAGATAAAAAAATAACGTTAAGCTTACGGCAGTATCAATTATAGTAACAAACACCATAGTTTTTAAGATCATGTAGGTTGACATGGACCTTATAAATTTTACAAATACAACACAAAATCTATTTTAGTTCAATGGTTCAACAAAAATAATATTATTATTGTGGAAAATTGGTAAGTTAAGTAATGGTAAGTAACCATTCAAGTACCAGTTTGAGTGATGTTTAAAAAAAAAAAAAATGTTTAGGTTAAAACTTAAATTAATACAATATTATAAAATATAATAGTTTGGTACAATAGTTAACTATGTATCTAAATTATAGTTCTTTCAACAAAAACACAGTTATCTTTACAGTAAATTAATGTCATGAATTGTGATGTATTTTCTATCTTTACACATACAATTTTCAACGAATCTGGTTTTAAAAAATTGAAAAGAAAATGCTTTTGTAAGTGAATGTATTTTTATAAACAAAATTTTGATTGATTTTGCTATTATTGTACTAGTTTATATAAGTGTACACTGTTATTAAATACCAATGAAATGTACAATAATGTTTGTTCCATTAAGAAATGAAATAGTGGGACCACAAGTGCGTACTGGGACAATATTTCAGGCCTGGAAATGCTTAAGGCAGGCCAAAAAGGTTTTTAAAAAATAGCCAGTTGGGCCATGAACATAAATATAAGGCCAGACTATAGTGAAATCATTTCACCTTCGTCATACCTGTCCAGTCCACACCTGTGCATGGTTTCTCTCTTACAATGGTATTATACATTCCCAGATTCAATATGTTCTTAAATAATATAATTTAGGAACATTATAACAATTATCAATGTTTACAATATCTAAATTTAATAATTCATCTATTATTAATATAATAATAATAATTATAACAAAATAAAATAATCTGTAAAATATTACAAAACGACTTGTTAATTTAACTAAAATCTATAATCAGTCTTGATCTTATGCTTTAACATTAAAAGACAAATATTTCAACATCAACCCTGTGTTTACATACTCTAGAGATTTGTCAGACTTTATGTCAGTTCTTTTTATAATTTCACAATATTTACCATCTATAAACAAAATAATTGGCATTTAATGTCATCGCAATACAACTAGTGGGTAACAATTCAATTAAGTTAACTTATGTTTTATTGTGAGAGTACAATTTTTTCTCGTTGTCACCGTCGCAATGTAAAGTTGTATCCTGAAGTTTTCGTTTACGTTTCATCATCACTTTAACATGTTTCTTTGAACCCATATGGATGTTGTATTGTATGTCATCTGCAACATAATAAAACAAATTAACCATAGAGAAAACAAAAATGTAAAACAATTCACTTCATGCACACTACAACAGATTTGTTTCAAATCATTACATTATCTACACTAACATGAAGAATATTTGGAATCAAATGTACAACAGCTAATTATGTGGAAGAATATCGAGTTAAAAACATTAAATTGTAAGATATTGGGTATAGGTATAGTAAAAAGGAATAAAAATATACAATTTTAAATGAGTCAGATCTATTTGGTTTTCAAAATTGTTACTATAAAATTGAAAAAAATAAATTATAAACTGTTTTTTTCTTTAACTGATGATAAAATTGCTTGATAAAATTATTATAAATTATTTTTTGATGTCTAAAATAGATCAAATATTATTTGTTAATACTTCATCATACATTTTTGATCTTTATTAATATCATTATTCATTAATCATTACATTTGAAAGAGGTGAAATTTTAAAACGATACTGAGTGTGAGTCCTATTCTATAACTATAAAACTAATTTTGAGAAAAAATTGATCATGATAATAATATCTCCTCTCTCCTTGCTTGTTCCACTCTCAAACTAAATACAACTTACAACTCACTCAACATACAATTTTTCTTCATAATATCACACTACACAATATTATAGTACAAGTTTTACTAATTTCAACTAGAGTTTAACAAACTCGTTTAATTTATTCATACACCTATTCATACATATTAAGCTATATAATTTAGTTTATTTATAGTCGAGATCATGTTCTAAGGCTATAAATACCATACTTAATATTTATACATATTTAATAGTTCTACACCACACAGCCTGTTGTCTTGCCTTTGTTTTATCTATCTCGTACACATATAGATATTCCTCTGTCCACCACTTCCTGTTTAAAATCTTAAACTTACCAAGCTCTATAATATTCAAATTGGTACCCTCAGCGGAAATTAATAATTCAACATTCAAAAAGGTACTCGGATTGAAAATAAAATTATCAAAAACTAAATATATACTTATTTTGAGTTTAAGTTACATTGTAAACACTATAATATTACGACCCACCATTATTAGCATCACCGCGTAATAAGTTATTACTAATAGGTAACTATCCAAAATCGTACTTAAAAAAATAATAATTGGAAAAAGTTATCGATGGGGGGGACCAACGCTTGCAGGTAAGATGCCACCCCGGTACAAACGCGGGGAATAGTCGTTTCGCGGTATAATAAAATAGCTAATCGATACAACTATTAATCACACAGTTATCGACAAAACATAAAATATTTTCAGATTGCATCTGCCTCTCTCTCTCTCTCTCTCTTTCTCTCACACACACTCGATTATCGTAGGCACGCACACACACGACTGACGATCGCGCGGCGTCTGAAACTCACTGGAAAACATTCTGGAACAGTCGTCGCAATAATAGTCGCCGTACACGGGCAAAACGGTTTTCTGGTTGCTGACGTCGATCGGCTCCAGCGTGTGTTGACCGCGAGGTTTTCGGCCAAGCACGACCTGCGCCAAGTCCACCGCCCGGTCGCTCAGCAGCTTCCACTCCCCGAGGTCGGTGCAGTCCAGTCGGTACACCGAGACGGCCTACAGTGTGTGGAGAAAAAAAAAGGTTATCGTTAAGACATCGTGACGACTAAATACTATACCGGACATGCTATAACAAGGGCCACCAACTAATTTCTACAGGGGTTCGTTTTGAAACTTTACCAGACTTCCCACGGTCCAGAACACGTTTAAATGCCCAATGACTTTTTTTCATACATTAACAATTAATAACTACTAAATTGCAATAAAACGCACCTACTTGGAACGAGCGTCTAACGTACCTATCAGTCGACTTCTCTGAATTATTTTTCGCACCCATATGGGCTTTCAACGTAACCGCTCGGTGAAGGAGACACGTAAATGATACATATTAAATATGCATACCGTACTCAAAATATCGGATAATATTTTTATTCGTCATTTTACTATAAAAACGTAATGTAAAAACTATAATAAATATATTTTATCATTACGCAGCCATTAGGGTCCGTAAAAAACGTGTCTGCGGTCCGGATCGCCAGTTGGTGACCTCCTGTGCTATAATGTAGATTTCGTTTTCGCTATCATCGAGCATAATTATGTTAGGTACTGAAATGTACAGCGTTTATTCCAAGTCTAAGGAAAATTCCACGTTCGGTGTTATCTATAGCTGACATGCCAAAATCGATTTGCTCGTAGATAATATATAACACGTAAATCTAATACCTATATATACGAAACACGCACTATACCGCATAAGCTTTTAGCTCAGGCATACGGGGCATTTTACCTTATATATGTAACTATATATTATGGGGTGTGCCCTCGTGGCTCAAAGGTACCTTTAACCAGGTATAACTAGTGCTTTTAAGTGCCCTATGCGACGGCAATTCTCGAGTTCGAATCAAATTTTTTTTAAATAAAAAAAGACTGTTTCATTCTCACCAACGTCACCCTGTAATCTCACACATCTCTTCGTTCGAAACCCAAGACGAGTAAAAGCAAAAACAATTGTTTTTACTAATTATACTATTAAGGCAGAAAATAATGTGCAAAAACCAATTTAATAATATATAATATTATTATGGTGCAAAAAAATTACCAAATTTAGTCGATAAAGCAGTATGCCTTGAAAAAGTATAATTCTTATGTGGTAATGCGATATTTTAAAACCGAAGTTTAAAATCAAACGATACACAACTCAATATAGGTAATAAATTATGATTACAGTTAAGTCGTGAAACTCGAACCTCGATAATTCGAAATACTTGAAAACTAGAATTTTTTGTAACACTCGACGTATTATTATAGTCTCGTTAACTCGAAGATAAAATTGTGATTTATAGCAAGTCATAGAAAAAATATATAGGTACTAATATAAGTTATATACCTAGCTACAAATAATTATGCATCAAAGCGATTCCGAATATTATGAAAACCGAAGAAAAATCAAATATTATTTCGGCGAACTAAGCAATGTCAGCATTACAAAATGTTAGTCAATTTGTCGAATCTGTCGAAGGCGTAAATATATATACAAAAGAGCGGGAAAATACGATATTTTAATAAACTTCCAATTCATAAAATATTAATAACAAAATATTTTTATAATGATACCGCTGAGTGTTTTTTAATTTTTACCATCATAACGTATTTTATTATAAATTGCTTATATTGCAATTTTACGTGGGTAATATGTAGGTATAGTTCACTTTTTTAAGCTCAATTTACACACACGTAGTTAATACAATGTGTTTAAGATTACATTTCATTGTACAACTCAAAATGTTGACTTAATTTTGATACATTATATATACATGACTGTCACAACAACAAAAAAGTTTATCCCTTTACAACCAATGGACTTTTTGGGAATTACGACTTATTTCCATTTTTTTTTTTTTTTGAATAATGCGTTTTCCTTATAAAATATATTTATTAATTTATAGTCGCTCATCGGGCGTTACAGAAGAAATAATGTGCCTAGGATGCAGTGGGAAATGGGCAAGTTACATAATATACTACAACACATACAAATCCGCGACGCCATCACTGATCACCCCTATATGTCCTATACGGCTATACCTACTCCTATCTACGAGTGGCAATTATTATGATGAGCACGTTGTCACACAAGTTTCGTCATGTCACCTGTTTGTCGTTGGGCTTGAGGAAACGGTTGTTGATCCACCGGATCTGCCGTCTGGCGTATTTTTTTGTCATGTACTTCATGGCGACGAGCGCGTCCTCCAGACACTTGCGGCCAGCCTCGGTGTCTCGGCCGTCGACCGGCAACTCCAGGTACTGCTGGAACTGTTTCAGGCCGATGCACTGCAACACGCCCTTCGTAAAGTCCAAATTGAAGCTGAAACGCATCGCACAACAAAACCGATTAATAACCGGCGGGCTCTCGTATACAAAATATATTAATATTATATTGGGCACCTCTGCATTATAATATGGTATATTATTAAGACGTAAAAAAAAAACCTACGATAGTAAAATAATTTGAAAAGCAACAAAAAAAAAAAAAAAACAACTCGGCGGATCGTGTTAACACTCATTACACGTTGATAATGCGTCGAGAACATTTACAATACTTAAAATGAAAAAATTCGTTCGAACCGGTTATGCGCCACGAGCGGAATACGAATGTATAAAACAGTATATTATATACGTATAAAATATATATATAGGTACATACAATATTATTATAGGAGATATGTTATACGCTATGTGTGCACTGCAAAGTTCTCTCTATGCATATACAAATATAATAACGTCGTGCGTCGTACTACACTAGCGTGCGGTATTATGGGTGTACAATGTATACATATATACTCCATAAATCGCATTTATTTAATGTTTATAAACGCTTTGCGTAAAACGTGTATGCCCCCAAACGATTATTATTCGCATACTTGGATAAATACTGCAGCTAGGGGGTTTTATACGGCACAGTGTAAGCTAGTGTATAATAATATAATACCCACGTACGTATTGTAATCGTAGGTTTTTTTCGTCTGCGATTATACATTTTCGGACTTGGGCAGATATATGCGAGCCGACCAATCCTTACTCCACAGACGTACTTACAATACGCGTACACTGTACATCTTTAAATTATAGTTGGGAATATACTCAGCCCAGTGCTCGCATTCGTGCGCCACGACAGTAGTCGCGTTGTAGTGCATAATATATATTATAATGTAATATACTAATGACCATAAACTGAACGTATTTGATAATATTATAACTTATATACAATCGAACCGATGAAAATATGTTTGTTTGTGTGTGTGTGTCCGGAAGTAATAAATCGTTCGTCGAACGCGTTCACAGTTTGTTTTGAACATTATAATATACGGTCCAAACGGTTCGTTTCGTTAAATACGAGTAAATATGGTTGCACAAAGGATAATAACAACAAGACGATAATACCATAAAACACTATCCGTAGGTCGTACTCAAATAGTTCATAACAGTCATAACGTATAAATCAGTTCCCGTCAAAAAATGTAGTGATTTGGAAATTCCCTCCCACCGCGTGAAAGAAGAATCGAAGAATCGATGTCACAGGGTGATTCACTAGCTGAGAACATGCTCACATGTACAGTTTGGAAAATAAATACATAATAATACTGAACGATATACAGTAGAGTAATAACTTTATCCCGCGATGTACGACGTTGACCTTGTACAGTAAAATTCGTAAGATTGTGTCGGATGTAACGATGTGTATACACATTTTAAACACTGCACCTACATACGCATATGATATTATAATATTTCGTTTCCTACAATTTGACGATAAATCTCAGTTACCGAAACGATGAGTAAGTGGCCCTGCAAAGGCAACCACGGCATACGATGATGTTGTATTCTATACGCAACATTTTAACATATGATATTATTTCAAACGGTATAAAATCAAGGAGATTCGATACCGTGATTTTCTGTTTTTGTCTAACACACACCCGACATAGGATTTTAGATAATATGTTTTTTGCCAAACATACCAATTGATCTAATGAAGCGATAAGAATTCTAAAGACAGATTTGAATTTTTGGTCAAGTCTACTTGAAATCGACTTTCCCACATTTTTTATTTTTTTATTTTAACTTCTCCAAAAATTGAAATGCGAACATTTTTGAATATGACATTTTTAGGAATTTGGGGGCTAATATCAAATATGTGGGAACGTCGATTACAAGTAGACTTGACGACAAATTCAAATATGTTTTCAGAATTCTTATCGCTTCAATAGATCGATTGGAATGTTTGGCAAAAAACACGTCTAAAATACTATGTCGCGCGCGTGTTAGACAAAAACAGAAAATCACTGTATCGAATCCCCTGAATGTCGGTAAGCTTACCGTCGCATGTATGCCACAGTATTTATAAATTGTGGTCCGTGTGAAAATAAACGTAAGTACGTATACAATATAAACACGCTCCCTTGAAAACAAACTTTCGGGGATGTATTAAGTGGACTGCACGCGGTCGTGATATTATGTAACACTTGTAAAAGTAAACACAAGGGTACCTAATATTGTAAGACGTCACTGGGTATACTTTGATTCAGAGAGACCGTGTTCATTTAAAAAGTCATCGTAATAAGGCACGTACAGACTCTATAATAATTCTAACAGAAATAAGAGTGGCATAAAAAACAAAGCTATCCAAATTCGTCATATCAGCCACCCATGTTTTGACTGATACTATCGATATATATACTTAATAGTATGTAAAATATAATCTACCACCCCTAATATACAAGCTATATAATATTATCTGATGTTTAAATTTGATTTGATTGCAGATTTTAGAGTTTCGCATATTGTTTGCGTTAACCGACCGCTGGTTCGGAGTGTTCGTCTTAACCGTGTACGATAAAGTCATATAGGTATAATATAAACGAACGACGGGACGACTTACTTTTCTGCACCGGTCATTCTGGAAAGTTCTTTTTTGAACTGGCAAAGCTCGTCGACCAATCCGCGTTCGGCCATCTCGTCCGTGCGTTCTTCGAGCCGTCTGTTCAAAACGTCCTGGAAAAAAATAATGATAAAAATCCAATAAATATAAACGACAAATAAAATGAGACACACATAAAACGTGTTTCCGAACAAAATATCACGGAGAGAAAAAATACGACATTTCGATCATAATATAGCATATAGGTACACACGAGATTTGTCGACTTTTTCGCACAATTATTATTTTCATCGACGACCGGCGGAGAGTCATTGAACCAGTTATTATATTTTCTTTACACACACACACACACACACACACCATCGCCGTAAATGATTAACTGCCCCGGCAACTATAAAGCCCGGCGTGTTTGAATTATTCATTTAGAGCACATACTTTCACGGTTAATCCGCTAGCCGTCTGTTTATTATAAATATGTATCGTCGCGTTTACGTTCGCATATAATATTATGTATGTATACTCCAGAAAAGCGGACGGCGTGCTTTCACCGCTATTATACTCTATATAATATTATATACGCGAGCATAAATATGGTAGAGTCTCGGTAATCCGACATATATGGGACCGGAGTAGAGCCGTATCACAGCTATACAGTATACTATATTATTGTCGGGTCGTCAAATTTGTCGGATATTATCGGAATTAATAAAAAAAAAATATATATATATATATATTTTTTATCTTATTATACCTTATCACATTTTGTAATCTATCGACGTCAGACCGTTGTGCAAAATGTGCGTTGCACACTGCGGAATTCTATTATTACATTTTAATATATATATACAGACATATACAGTAATTATATAGTGTATACACGCGTAGGAAAACGTCCGCCCGTTTTGCAGTTGATAAACGAAACAGCAGTCAGCAGTAGATAAACCGTATTTTTTTTAACTTCTATCCATCCCTCAAGTTCTGTAATCTATATGTCATATACTTGGTAGTTGGTTATGGCTTTAACATTTCCTGCACGTGAATTGTATTTCTTTTCTACGCGAAACCTGCGTAAACCACCGCATTTTAAAACGTTTGCAGACGAACATCCATGTCTTCGCGTAAACATGTCTACCGAGCTGTATATTATATAATAGTATACCAAAATCAACCGAATTGTTTTACATGTTATTGCCGATTTTTTAATTTTTATCATATTTTACTGATCGATTATATTTACAGCCTTACGGAATAATAGAACACACGCTTTATACCGTGTAATAAGCTGGTAAAAACTAGTAGCACGTAAATGTTTTTTTTTTTTTTTTAATTCAACCGATTTATAAGTCCATCAAAACGATTGTCATCGTCGAACTATTACGCAAACATTTATCAATTTTAATTACGATTGTAGACCCTCGACCGTTCGACGCATACAATATGCACAACGATGACCATATATACAACCGGCCGAAACAGACATCAAAGAGGCACGCTCTTTCTGGTACTATATACTATTATACGCAATAAGTTACGCACATTTAAACTTTCAAATCATCTATATAGTCGCGTTCGGGAGAGGTGTATTTTCAAGCCCTCGGCTACAGACAGACCACACTGAGCCCGTCGTCGAATTATTACCACGCTGACGACGACGACGTAGGGGTGACCAAACACGAATACACGATATATTAAAAACCAGGATCAGTATATACCGCGTATATCAAACGTCCTCCGCCAAAACAAATACTAAAGCTAGGGGGATGTAACACCAAATACGGTATAATAATCCCCTCAAAAATTGCTTTTCGATAATACATATTAAGTAGATATGTTGACCCTCTTTCGAGCCCGACTTTTCTCCTCATATAATGAGATTGTGGTTCCGGCTGGAAACCAACTAAGTATTTTAGAAGTAAATCGCCGACAGTATTATAATATATATTATGTAACGATCAATCGTCGGCGGTAAACAGCTGTCTCGTTTTGCAGCTATCCCACGTCTTGCAGGACCGCGAACATGCGAATATAGGTGCATAATATTATCATTATTTTAAAAGCCATACAGTCGAGGCAGATACCCATTGGCTACAGGGATATATACATATATATATATCAGGAAAATCCTAGCAATGATATTCGCCGCAGGCAGAATTCGCGAGTAAGGAAAACATTCAAAGATGAATCGTATGCGATGCCACTGCGGGAAATTTTCGGCGAAAAATCGTCCATATGACAATAACAGTACAATACAAGACCGCGATAACGCTCGGACGTCATGGGAAAACGAACGAAATCTCCTAGAATCTCCGAGTTGGAAAAACAATATCGGAAAACCGACGGAGGAGTGGGCACGTTATTATCGCCCGTTAGACCGCAGGATATAAATGGCGTCCCGTTTACATTTCGTGCCGAGCAAAAAGAACCGACAAGACCGCAGAACAAATGAAATACCTATACCGACGTCGCCGTCCTACGCGTTATATTATACAGTTTCAAGACGTATATTATATACGTGTACCTCTACTATATACGGGCTTTTTGGCTCGAAACGTCAGTCCGCGTCGGCGCCGCAGCTTTGAAAAAAATACGGGAAAATAAAAAACCGCTTCGTCGCGGTCCGGTCACGAAACGACCGCTGCAGAAAACGTGACGGAACGCGCCAGGTCTCCGCTCTCTGTACCACTACCGCGGTCGCGGTGCCGAGGGCTAAGGTGAAGCGTCGCGTGATTTTATTAAAACTCTGCCGCCGCCGCCGCACGGTGACGCGACGACTTCACGACGCACAACTTAATATTTCGATAAAAATACAATTCTTTGGCCGCCGACTCGGCAGAAGGTTTTTTTCGTTTTTGGCCGCAAGACCCGCGAGCGTCACAACGCCACGTAACGTGATTTGTAATATAATTATTACTATTATTATTATAATTATAATTTCTGTACGCACAGCGGACATAGGTACTATTATTATAATATTTTAATATAAGTACTTAATTATACAATAAATGCTACGAAAACCGAAATGACATCATCATACAGTTGATGCGTTACAACACTTGGGCGAACTTGGGTTACCTAATTGATTTCTTAAAGTTAATAATGATTTAGATGTGGCACAGATATTCGAATTAATTACCATTTAAATGTTTATGATTTAAATTTAAAATACAAACGATTATTGTTTTACATAAAATAGAATCCAACATATTTAAAAATAACCGTTAGCAGAGATAATATAGTATAATATTATAGGCAGTGGCGTATTTAGGGAGGGGGGAGGAGGGAATCGTCCCTGAGCGCCAAATTCTGAGTCTTTTAAAGGGGCACCGTACAGGTCGAATTTTTTTTCAAAGTGACGTTAAAACAAAAAAAAATATTTATTTTTTCATTTAATTGATTTTGTTGATAAATTATATTAGTGATAACCTGTATCTTTTCATTTTATATCGTTTACATTTCTATACATATTTATATAATGTATTGTATTTATTATGGTACATACAATTTATAAAAAAAAAGACTAAAATCTAAAATTATGATTGGCTGTATTTAATTATAGTGGTTGACTTTTTGATTAGGAATAAATGGAGTGGTAATGGTAAAATAAAAGAGTTCTCTATAAACTAGTGGACGCATAAGTGCAACAAGGGGGATAATATACATTTGGCAAATCCAACGAAGGGAAACAATTGTAAATTACGCCTGGTATTTTTCAGGTACAGATTTCTGTGTAGTAAATTGCGCCCAATAGAAATATTATTTTTATGATAGTCATTTAGCGAATCAATACACGTTTTTATACTACATCGACACTTTGTTTCACCCGAAGACAACTTACGTTTTAATTTTTAAAATTTATAAATAAGGTTGATTATAACATCATTTTCTTTCTGGCTAAATCCAGTATATATATAATATCCATATTTCACTTGCTTGCACGCAAACAGCTCACTAAAATATAACCTATACGTAAAGTCGTTGTGTACACGTAAAGCACGGACTAAGATATAATGGACTGGAAACGACATGGTGGGCGGGTTACGGGGGACGGCCCGGAAAAGGTTCCTCTGTTATCATCAACACCATAATAGAATGTTTTCAGCGCTACCAGTGGTTTTATTTAGCGTTTGTATCTCAGTCAGTGTTTCATACAGATGGCGCTGTAAACTCTCAATTATGATCGCGACCCCCCGCATTTGCCTCTTGTACATACTTATGAGGCCACTGATAATCTGCTCGTTCCCAGTCCATTATATCTTAGTCCGCGACGTAAAGGCATTACGATTATAGCGATAACGGCTTTGGCTTATCCACCAATAAATGAACAACAGTATTTTTAAAATACACATAATAGGTGACGATGAATTTAAGGTCACTTAGCTACTATGGGCGCAATTAACTATACCCATTTTAGAAACCAAAAAATCCCGGGCGCAATTTACTGTAGTATTTTTATTACCTGCTTAATGTGGGCGCAATTCACAAGTGGCCATACATTTCGGGGTACCTACAACTTTAAACGGAGAGAAAAAGTAAATTTTCTAATTAGAAAGAAATTAATTAATCTAATTAATCAGAAACTGAAAAAAAAGGGGCGTCAAAATCGTAAATACGCCTCTGGTTATAGGTACACCGTACACGAGTAGTATTATTATGATTTATTTTAAGTATAAATCCAATGAGCATTATTTTTTACATGATTATTTAAACCAAAAAATTGCATTATTGGTTAGGTTTTTCAGGTCCACTTTTAAGAAGATCGAAATTCCTATACACATTACATAGGTAGTAACGTCATACAAATGATCCGCGGAAATATAACTAATTGTACTCGTCTTATTAAATCTCTAATATTCGCAAATTCGACAATATGCATTATATATTTATTAATCAGCACAAATATATTGCGTAGTTTGGGTCAAAAGTCGCCGACTATATAACAGATCAACGAGTTTTATTTCAGGCGTTTTACGATTCATCCCGAATTGTACCAGTTGATAACGTTCAGACAGAATAATATTTACAAAAATTAAATACCAATTAAAAAATAACATTTCCCAGTATAAATTGATCGGTTAATCGATTTCTTTAATTGGACAAATTACAATATTATTATAGTAGGCATGTAAGTTATATTGTGTATTGTGTTACCCACATTAGGAGGATCTTAGCATGACCAGAAAAATTCAGAAACAAAATTAGGTATGTGTTGTAAAAATTAATGACAAGTAAATTTTATCTAGGGTTTAACATATTATTATACGTTTAGTAAAATATACAATTTAAAAAAATTTAAAGCTACTTTACCTTTATTAAAAATAAATATATGATACTTAAATATATGTTGTAGGTAGTGTTCCAGAAATTAAAACTAAAAATTTATATGCCATGAAAATATTGTTATATTCTGCAGCTTTTGCAATAGTTTTTTTCACTATAAAATCGTTCTGGAACAATATTTGAGTGAGCATAATATATACTTTATAGATAATTTATTTTATACAATTTCGTAATTGCGTTACAACCAATAAGTGGGTTACAGATACTGTAGGTACACTAGTATACAGAAACGGGAGACGACCTCATAAATTACTTTGAAATTTTTCATTTTTTAATTTAAAATTTTGTTTAAATAACATGTCAAACCCATTAGAAATGCTTGCGCTGACATCCTCTTGATATGGCGAAAAACCGTTAACGTAGAATATTTTTCTTATAAGTACACCCACCTACTTATAAGCTATCTGACGCTATCCGGTTCCCTGCGTGCGACCCCAGAGAACGGGTAAACTATTTGCGTTTTTGAAAATGTGAACCACCACCAACTCACATTGAATTTCGGTTGAGGGCAATTTTTTTACGGACTTGGTCCCGAATCGTTTACACACACCGATTCCAGCGTCGAGTGTTATAAGAACTTTTGCTTTGCTTGGATTTCGATCGACCAGATTATTGGTCGTAGATTGTTCTGTATATATATATATACAATTAAGAATTTGTTTTTTCACACAACAAACACGAAACAACAAGGCACTCTTTGACCTAAAACGATGCACGTAAACACGTCAACAACTAATCGCGTCCAATCTATATAATAATATGTAATACACGATTTCCGATCGACTTACATTTTATGGCAGAGCACCGAAGTGTGGTCGGATATCTGATTATATTAATCAGTGATTATACGATAAGAACATTTCAACAAAAGTTAATCGGTAAATCGCTATATCATTATGTTTGGAACTTGCGCAAACACGTAAAACGGAAATCATTATCAGCTAAAATTGTTTACATTTTTTTTTCGTTTCGAGTTCTTGAAACGACACCCCAAAACATATTGTTCGTAGATTTTGATAGTCCTCCGCGATACAGTCTATCGTACCCGACTACAACATACAACACATAATAATAAAATACGCGAGATAAAATCGTTTTCCGTTTCTAAATTTTGTTATATACATAATACATATACCTATATAACATACAATACAAAAACATATACATATACAATAACATAATATACGATTTCGAGATTTATGATATTATATACACACGGAAACGAGTTATTTTCAACTTTTAAAAATTCCATTATAAGTTCCCAGACGTCGAAATGTGTGCTGCTGCCGAAGAAATAATAATATAATTAATCTTAATTCTTAAAATATGATTATAAACGGAATCGTGCGAAAATCTTCTCACATAATAAAATATACATATTTAATATATATATATATTATATTATATGGTATTATATACGCGCGTACAGAATATTTTAATGACTCGTGCGCGTATGCTGCAATTTCATCACTCCGACAATTCCATAGAATTTTATTGCTTTTCTGCACGCTCAATATTATTATTATAATGTATTAAATAATAATGTTCATTCGACGTTTTGGTGTTCGCCGTTCGAGATTAATTTGTATGCGCCTCGCCGCCGAATTATACGTTTTTCAATTAAAAATTACATTTACTCCGGCGCCGCATGCATACGGAACGTCAATTATTAAACACGAGATAGATTTACGGCCAAAAATACTTTGGAGATGACAAAAATATATTATTACCAAGAATCTCGACCGTGCATAGTGCATACTGTGGTAAACGTAAATTACATTTACTCCAAATTACAATTTAATTATAATAAAAATTTAAAAGGTAATCCGATTAGCTAACGTCTTAAACACATCTGGTGCAACCTCCTACTTAGCACGTAAGACTAAAATTGAAATTAATTAACTAATTAAATGTGAGAGGTAAAAATCTGGAAAAAAATAAATAAAAATAATCAAAATCATAAACTATACAGATTGTAAACAAAAGATAATAAAGGTTTTTTCAAGAACAAAATAAAATGATTATAAAATAAATAACAAATAGTTCCAATAATACAATACGAATAATAAAACGGCAATAATATACTCGTTTAGAACGTGGCTCGGCGATCTTATCCACACATCATCCGGCAGTCCTGATTTTTATTCAATCAAATTTTTTTTTGTAAATTAGATTATTTTTTATTAACTACAGTTTTTTCAAGGGTTTTTATAGATTTTTGAATCAACTAGGCTTTTTTTAAGGTTGTAAACAACACTATTGTAATTAAATATTTTTCTAAACTTAACATTATAATCTTGATTGAATAAAAAGCCTAGTTGAGTAAAAAATCTATAATAAAAAAAACCTTTGTAAAACACCTGTAATTAATAAAAAATAATCTATTTTTAATAAACAATCTATATTAAATAAAAATCTATATTTTATAAAAAAACCCAAAATTAAATAAAAAACTTAATAGACAACTGTAATTATAAAAAAATAATCTAAGTACAATGGAAAAAATCTTGATCGAATAAAAAATCCATCTTGACAAAAGACCTTTATAAAAAAATCTATTTCGAATAAAAATGAATTTTTCGTTTTTGGATGTGGAAGGAAGGTCTTGCGAATTTTTAAACTAGGCGTGCGAATTCCGTGCTAAATATCTGTATAGTTTGTACATAGATTTTCTTTTGGTTGGGGGGGGAAGGGGGGACTGGTCAAACGTTTAATCGTTATTGAAGAAAAAAGGGGTGAGCATGTTTGGTGAATCACCCAATATTTATATTTTTAAGACGATGCTGCGATAACCATTCAACGCATTGCTGCACACACTACGACGACGTCACGTCGACAGGGCTGAAACATAAGTGTATGTGTGTGCGGCATACACCCCCCCCCCGAGTTCTGCTATTACTCCTAGAGACGTTGGGGACGAGATGCTGCAGCGCAAAGAAATGTATACGTTATGTTGTTATTTTTTATTTTTTTTTCAAAATTCCGCGAAAAAAACGTTTGCCTGTATAATAACCGTATAGAAATATACCGCGGTAAGTGCGGGGTTCTGGCTTCTGGTCGTAAAACGTATATATGCGCTTCACGGGCTCGTATCCTCGGCGGGAGGGATTTCGAATTTCGCGGAACGGAGGCCGACGACAAACACAAAAAAAAAAGTCCCATCACGTCATCGTCGTCCACGAGAGGTTGGTGGAGCCGAGTACGGCACACGGTCGTCCGATTATAATAATAAAGCGTACCTTGGCGACAACGTTCTGTCGCGGCGGTGGTGAAAGTATATGTGGCGGCGGCGTACTCCGCTCGATATGGACAGACGGGGCCCCGCCGATGAGTCACTCGCACGCACGCACGCACGAACGCATGGTCGGTCGGCCGACGCCCACGACGCCGACGACCATAATAATAATCATAATATATAATACCGGGAAAAAGGCACAGACACGATATCAGCGAGCGTCGACCGTTAACTCGGTTTAGGGTATAAACCGAGAAAGAATTTATTGCCGTTCTCTCAACGCAGCGGCGGGCGGTGGCGGCGGTCGTCGTCGTCGTACGCAGTTTACGAGGAACAACTACACAACGCGAGAAATAATATTTTATGCGTATTGTGTTGCAGCGACTCGTTGTCGTTGTCGTCGTCACCTCTTCGGTCGTCCCCGATGATTGTCGCGCGAAAGTCGTCAAACGTATATAATGTATAAACAACGAGGGAGGCGTAAGAGGTTTTGCGCGATATTTATCATTAATTTCCTACAGACGTCGTTACCGTGTATTTATTATAGTGCATAATATTCTGTACGTCGCAATCGAATTTATATTGTATTTATGCGTAAAAATATCCAGCAGCGTTACGATCAATTGTTTCAGTCGACGTACAGTCGTAACTTATAATAAAGACAATTCAACGGTAAAAAATGTATTTTGTAAACTTTATAGATTGTTTACAGTTATGTTCTGTTTACGTCCTACCCCCGATAACGCGATTCGTCGATATGACTATGTAATTGATAAAATAATATGTCTAAATCACGGACTAAGATATAATGGACTGGAAACGAGCAGCTTATCACGGCCACGATGTATGTACAAGAGGCAAAGTGCAGGGGGTCGCTATGTGTTCCTGGAGTTCATAGCGTCCTCTGCATTTAACACGGACTAAGATACAAATTGTGTAGCCAAATAAAACTACTAGTAGTGCTGAAAACTTCAAGAACAGTATTCTTATCAGCTAAGTGACACATTTTCGTGGCCGTCCCCCGATCCCCGCCGACCCTGTCGTTTCCAGTCCATTATATCTTAGTCTGTGGTCTAAATTGTTGAATTAAAAATACTGATAACCTAACCGTCATAACAAATAATTATTTAACCGACTGTTGTTCAAATAAATATTGAAACGTTGCGACAAGAAGGGAAACGGAAACCCACAGATGGTTCGTTGAAATCGGAAATATTCAGTTCCCGAGAAAATTGCGAAGACGATAATGATGATGAAACTGAGCACGCAATTTCACTGTTCTGTTGTGGTTGTATTTTAAATGCAGTTACTAGGAATTTGAAAATCAAACAAAATATTTACCAGATCCTTCTCAATTTGTATGGCATCCAAATTTTATGAGATTCTGCCAAAAAATTTAATTATTCCAGTTAAAAACCCTTTATCACACCCTATCCGTTTCAAACCCATATTCAAACGTTAGAAGAAACAGCCATCCGTCCATATAGTCTATATATCGTCATTACCATTCCTCACTTCTAAACCATCGCTTTTCAACTGCTAAAACTATGGCTGTAGGTACCTATAAGAATCATGTTCCCTGATGTCTCAAACTAAAATGGTGCTAAGACTAATTATAGTTAAAATAAATTTAACAGATGAAAACCTCACTAACGAGTCACCTAACCTTTTCTCAAGACTTCATGTAAGAAATAACAAATAAATAAATAATTATGAATATTGTACAAAAAAAATCATCTACCTAGCTATCGTATATTACAATAAAAAATGATAACTAGTTAAGTATTGGAAGTACTGCAAACTCAAAAGTCAGAACATAATCCATTAAGTGGTTAGGTTATAACATGGTATAAAAAAAGGTTCAAGCAGAGGTCACAAAAGTTATGTATTTTTTGTACTATTTTGTTTTGTTTTCATAAACAATATTAATAATAAAAGTAATTTGTTTTACCATATCTGATTGTTTTCAAGTAAATAATTATGAAATACTAGTCTAATATACTTAATCTGATCACAACGTTAAGCAGCATAATAAGTAATAAGTAATAACGTTAAAAACTTTATAAATATGTAAATGTAAACAATAATAATAAGTTGAAACGTATAATTATTAATTTTGAAAAATACACATTAAATTTACTAAAAATATTAATTTCAATGATCGTACAAAAAAAAACTATCTGTTATAGTCACCTCTCCATCCAGACCTGAGGTTATAGTATTTCTTGATTATAAGGTCAAAATTTGAGCGACCTTGCACACCATGAACTACCGCTGCGAATAACGCACGAAATTATATTTCGTCGGTCCAGAAACCGTCAATTTTTCGCTTGCGCTGCATATCTCGTCGTGCAGTTGTTATGTGGTTCGTGAAATTCCGTCACTAACAAATGCAATTCTAAATATACCTTGTTCAAAGTCCGAAAGAGAAAACCGTAAAACTTTTAAACAAACAACAACGTTAAAAAGAAAATCACCAAAAATACCAAATTAAATATTTATCAGTGTCGGTCGGCCGGCATGCTATACACTATATACACATAAACGTAGTCTACAGAGATATAACTTCTTCCCCTAAAACAACTACAAAACTAAAACACTAATAAAGATAGACATGACAGAGAAAAGTTTTGGAAACGATGTTATTAATTGAGCACTGATAATTATATATACAGAATTTTAAATAACATAAATGCAGAATAAATTTGGGTGTTTTTTTTTTTTACTAATTTTCCATCTATGTTTAAATATTTATTTGTTTGTGCGGTAATACATATATTTTTTATTTAAAAAAATCTCATGTAGTACCTATAAGAACATGAACGAGTCCGTGCGTGCACCACAGATTACTGCGCATAGGTACCGTCAAATACCAGTCGAGACTAAAGATTACGATTATATATTTATGAAATATTACGTCACTAAGGAATTATTTTGAACTCAATTAATTTTTAAAATTAATTAAGTTCGATAAATTGAATTATCACTCTTAGTACTCTATTATTACTTTATTTCATTTTTTTTGAACACCACTGTACGTGGTACGTCAATTGTTTCTCGATATGGCACACGCAATAATAAGCAAGGTACCTTTAACTTGTTCATAATTCGTCTTCGATATGACGTCTAAAAACTCAAATCAAATAATATTATTTTGATTGTTATTCCTCATTTTGTTTTTCCTAATTCTTTTTAGATTCTGAGGAAAGTATTGGTTATAAAGAATATTTATTGTAAAATAAATATCAATAAAATTTGTCATGGCGTTTCAGAGCAAAACATATTCTTTGACATTGAGGGTGAATTTTGGTAACAAATTTTATCAAGTTAGTACTGTGATGAGGTGTTTAAATCAAGAAATCCAAAGTACTTTTTTTAGTAATTGGAATAAAAAACAAAAAATAATGCGGGAAAACGTTAATTTATACGCAACACCAGTTATTTATTGACAAAATCTATTTCGTTATTTCGTCTTGATTCAAAAATATTAACCGTAGAAACTAATACTACTCCGCAGTAATACTGTTATAATCGTTTCTTATATACAATTAAATATTAAAAATATTTATACTAAATGTAACCTACCATCGCACAACACCTATTCACACCATTATTCTAAAGTACGTCAGTATTGACTTATAACACGCAACATTTTTAGCAAAAATTAATTAAATGCAATACAAATATTAATATATATATGTACACCATAAAATATTCTTGCAGAAATAAATACCGATCCACCTGTCTCCTTCGCTCATAATCACTTAACCGCGTTAATCATGAAGTGCACTGAATTCAAATTTAAAAAATACATTATACGCAGTAACCTACGCTGAATGACAAAGTACACTAAAAACCTAAATTATGCAGCGGAAGCAAATTCTCTAGTTTTCTGATATACGCATATTACATTGAAGAAAAAACGAGTTTATAACTATTTTACTAGTTATAATAACAATGTTTTTAACATACCTATTACGTACACACTAATTTCCCTATTATGCAAAAAAAACCAATTATGATTATATTGGAGATTTATTCATAGTACTCCTATAAAAGCATAAGTTTATTAAAGTTGCGTTCGCATTAACTCCGTATATTATATTTTGTAGATAAATTAATTGGGTTATTAATTTTTTTTTTTTTCGATAATTTATAGATATATGATTTTTATCTGTATAGCGCACTTGCGGGTAAAAAAAATAACATTTATAAATTAAATATATTAAATATTAATTGATTATACTATGTACCGGTGCTCCGGATGCCCATAGGTCAAAAATAACAACACGCTGCTGTATGTACCTATACCTATGACGAGTAACGTACGATATGTACCTGCAGATAAAAAAAAATACGTAAATGATTTTATTAGGGAATCATTTAGGTATTTAATCCAGTAATTTTTATAATTTCAACACCAGCGTCGATGTACATTGTACTTACATATAAATAGAACAAAACTAAATGTCTGAAACTACTTGATCGCACGCACCGGAAAAAGGCCTAAACATTACATTGATCGATATACTAATATAATACACCATAATTTGATACAGTGCGTACACTATGTAACTATCGAAGTTTGCGGGGAAAAAAATTCAACTTACTAAAAATGTCGAGTTTTTAAATTTTTAATGTGTTATTGTTATTTGAAGGTGAAATTTATTTGTTCGAGATGTCGAGAATTTCGAGTTATCGAGGTTCGAGTTTTACTGAGAGTATATTGTATCATCACGCGTCGAGTTAAGAATTATAATTTTTTGCGTAATTTTAAACGGCTATACGCAGTCTTGGATTACAATTTTTAACGTCATCCTGTCAACATGCCAACAAGTCGAATAAAAATATACGTTTTAATATCAATTTATTTTTTTCCAGCAATTATGATATATCACTTCAACATTTCAAAAGTTTTTAACACGATTGCACGGTACACCCGCAGATTGTTCTTGATGAATTAATTTAACCACCGGCCAAAAGACGAATCGATAAAATGTATCATATTGTATTGAAATTATACTCATATAATATTACTATCGTCGACAGTTAAGGCGCTTATCCGGTCTTCGAGTGCACACGTAAATAGGTATAGCCTACATGCCGCAATATAATAATAATTATTATAATAAAAATCATAATCCATCGTCGTACGTATTATAATAATAATACGGCAAAACCACTTTCGTTTTCTCTACAGATCTGAAAACGATAAAAACAATTTGAAAAACGATTTGAATAATTAGACCCATCCAAACATAATTAAAAACAATTAAATTTAATTAGTCTTATACTCTTATATTGGCTACAAAACATATTAGTGTTTTTATTATTCGACTCCTTTAAATTATCGGTAACATAATAATATAATATAGAACGTCCGATTTAATAGAACAATGCGGCGTACGTAGTGAAATGAAATGAATATTATATATTATAAAAGTTTCATAGACATTGCTCGGTAAAATTCGCTACCGGTTTAATGTTCTTTCGAATCATCGAACGATTTGAAACGATTGAATAATAAATTATAGGTGCGTAGTAAACTCGTAGTCGTAGGTAACCATTCAAAATCGCCATTCATTCCAATAATTGGACGGGTGTTTTTGATTTCCAAGGTAAATAATATTACCTGCCAGCTATTACCGATAGCAAATAGTAATAGCACTATTAACCACTATATAATAATGTTATTAACACCGTAAAAAAATCGAATCGCAGGCACGTGCGAGAGAACTATTTAACGAGTTTTGATGGGAAACGATGAGTAGTTATTTTTTTTCTCGAAAAATTTAAACGATCGTAATAGATAAGTATACGTATATGAGCTGTGACGGATTTGGTAGCGTATACAACGCGTTATTCATTCATTTAGCAAATGGAAATGAAAAAAGTACGACTGACGAGGATATCAGTATGTATTATTAGGGAGCTCCGGGCTCTGCCCCCTGCTTGTCATGCTCGCAAACACCTAAGGGGGCTTCGCTACATACTGAAATGAAAAAGAAATGTTAGAAGTACTTTATGAGATGGATAGTAAAATGAAGGTTATTTTTGCCATTGTAGTCATGACAACTTCATTTTTTTTTTTATGTGTGTAATACGAAAATGTACAAACCTTTTATACGTATGTAATTTCGAGAGCCATCATAATACCGCTATTCGAATGGAGTGAGGAAGAGATTAGGCAATAAATTACTAATAATATATTCTAAATACGCTTCAAATGAATCAAAATAATGTATACATAGGTATTTAGTTCGACTCCGTCTGAATAAGTTTACTTTGGAAAGATCAACAATGAAACATTGTAGGGACTTGGGCTTATTATTTGCCAGTAAAATCCTACAAAACAAATGGCTCTTATATTTATTTTCATACTTTTATCAAAGGTAACGGTAAGACATTTCTTGAAAACAAAAAGCGAATAGTTTATTATATTCTTGTGAAGTTGATTTTAAATCGTGTTTTGAATATTTAGGATCTACGTATTTTAATTCTTTACCATATCAGACTAAAAAAAAATAATGATGTACTGTAATCAAAGTAATGTAAAAAATATTGTTTATAATTTTTTATTCTTAAATTTAGAATTGTTTCTATGCTTTATAGTACTGTACAAATGCTATTATTTACAAACTTTAAAATAGATAATAGATTGGTTAATCGCTTTTATGCCCTTCTTTTTCTAAGTAAATTTGATTTTTATTGTAATTTAATTACTCTAACGTAATAGTTTCCACGTATAACAGATATATAGCATATACACATTTAATTGGATTTAAAATAAATCAGTATCACGTACTTTTATTATAATGAATATAAAAAATTAATATCATATTAGTGTGGCAGCAATCCGTTGGATATCTTTATAATATCTTTCAGTACACACAAGTAGGACGCTTGATCGCACGCGCGGGTAGATCAAGTCAACTATACGTAGTCGTTATTATTATTGTTATTACTATTATTGTTGTTGTTGTTGTTATTGATGTTAATGTTGTTATTGATGTTGATGTTGTTACGAATGGGAATAAACACGCAATAATATAATAGTAAATACAGACGACGATTTTCGAACGGGTTAATAACCGTCGTCGAAGCCACCGCGGAGGAGGATGCAAGCAGCAAGCTACACAAACGCTGGTACATGATGAGACGATAATAATATTATAATAGGAATAATATACATATTATATCGAAAGTGCAATGAAAACGGCGCCGCCGCCACCGCTTACGGGTTTCCGGTCGCGTGGGGGCCGCCACCGTCGCTCTCCTATATTTATTTATTTTTATTATCATATATAAGTAGGTATGTATAATATAATAATATCAAACGCTCGCGATCCCTCTCCTCACCTCCCCCCTCCTCCTTTTGGTTCGGCGCACAGGAAGTCGCCCCCGCGAATATCACCTGTCGCCAGAGACAATTTTAAACGCTTTCCGTTCTTATATAAACTGCGGGGGAGGCACCGCCAGCTCCACCATCCCTACACTGGACTGACAAAATGAAAACGATTCACCGCGGTGCACCTTGTACACATATACATTGGTATAGGTATACGCGTAGATAAAGTGCAGATTGCATGTGCCGTTATTGATTTTATTTTTATTTATATCTATAGATAAAAATGTCAAACAATTAGGTAAGTCTAGGGCTTGGAAGTTGTTGCAAGTGGATGTCGCTCTGCTATACAATTGGTTACAGGTGGGTACTAAATATTGAATGGTACCTATTAAATTTGAATTCAATGATATAATACCATTGTGGATGTATAAGAAAAACTATTCTGAGCGGAGACGGTTTGTCAGTGTGGATATTCTTATAGAAATTTTGTTATGATAAAGGTCTTGTATTACATTTTAAAATCAAAGATTTTAAAAGAAAATGATTTAGAAATTTCCAACTCAAAATAATTCCTACATATTCGTGATTTCTACGACTTATGTCAAAATTTGAACTTTAAATGCTTTTAAAGAAAATCGTGTATGTATTTTTAATAATTTTTCAACTGTCATTGTAACAATTAGTAGCCTTGTATTACATTTTCAAACTGTTTGACTCAACGAATAAAATTTGATTGATATTTATAGAAAAAAAACTATTTCCATTTTCAATTTGTATACACATTATGCATGTAGACATATAATATAATAATAAAAGGTTTTTTTTCGAGAAAAATGTTTAAAGCTTTTTATTTATTATTAAAGTTATTTTAGAAAAAAATTATGTTTTCACAATTTCAAATATATAGGTATTCGTTTCATTATTTATGTAATTTTAAGAATAGGCATAACTATACTAGGTGTATAAAGATTAAAGGCACATAGGATTTTATTTTCCTATATCAGCTGGGCTTAACTATAATATATTGTTATATAAAATATTTATATTTATGATCGCCAAGTTTTCTGACCAAGAGATTATTCGTTTGAAAATAGACTCAGAAATATAGACCGAGAAGGTCTAGCTACGAATCTCGTAATGCTATTGGAACTCGTAAGCTTATATTGTATACACCCGAGAAGCTTATATGCGAAGCAATCACTATTTCCAATAGAAGTAATTATGATCTTAATAATAATATATTATACAACGTACACGCCGTACGTTATACAACGGTTATTCCGATCGGAAGAAGCACAGACGACGCTCTGGCAACGCGTCTGAACTGTGAATTAATAATAAAAAAATTATCCCGCCAGTCGCGGTCATAAACTCGCACGCGCGTCCGCCTGCAGGCTCGCCTAAATGACGTGTAATGTATATAACTAAGCGACACCGGCGGGAAGGGCTAAAAACGCGTATCCGGTCAGCGATGATGTCGACCGACACACACTGCACTCGGCGGTGCTCCTGTCACATTATATATTAGCCCCTTCCTATTTACGTCGAAAAACCACAACGTCATAATACAATACAATATAATATCTCGGGCATTTGCCACAACATTACCCGTAGATTTGATGACGCACATAGTATATGTTATACGCGCTTATAATATCATAATGTAATAGGTCCATTTTCCCAGCACCCCCACCTCTAAATTTTGATTCAAAACCTAAACCACTCGTTTGTACCTTAATTAAAATCGTTTGTACCTCAACGGTTTTCCAACTGTCCCTACTTTGATTTTGGGGGTGCCGAAGAAACGCTGGCACCCCCCCCCCTTTGAATTTTGAGTTTAAACACATACCAATCTTTGTACCTCGTCTGTACCTGTTTGTACCTCAAATAAAATTGTTTGTACCTCAACGGTTTTCTAATAATTCCAAATTTTAAGGTGGGGGTGCTGAGGAAACGCTGATACCAATCGTTTGCACCTGTTTGTACCTCAACGGTTTTCCAGTTACTCCGTTCGTAAAGTTGGCACCCCCACTTTAACCTAACGACTTAAAGCTAGTGCCAATATTTTGCAACTGATTTGCAACATCACCAATTCTCCGGAAAATATGATTTCCCGGTAGTAGAAACTTGCATGAATAAATTATAAACAAAATCAATTAATTAAAACATTATTAATAAAAAAAAATAACTTATATGAATATGCCAACTTCACAACGCAATTTAGATTTTATTTAATTGACTATGATCTTTTTATTTTAGTTACATTTTTTATTAATTACATATTTATTTTATACCTACTTTGTTTTTATCAATTGAGAATTTTTTCCCATTACATTTTTTTCTTAAATTTATATTTTAAATCGAATGAAAAAGCATAGTTTAATAAAAAAATCTAAAAAAAACAAAAAATCTAAATTGAAATAAAAAGCCTAGTTTGAAAAAGTTTATATTTCATACGAATCTGACTCTAATTCTTAAGTAGAAAAGCCAAATTTAATAAAAAAAAAAAAAATATAAATTTATTAAAAAGCGTTTCCTCGGCACCCCCACCTTAAAACTTGGAATAATTAGCAAACTGCTGAGGTACAACCGATTTTATTTGAGGTACAAACAGAGGTATATACGATTGGTATGTGTTTAAACTCAAAATTCAAAGGTGGGGGTGCCAGCGTTTTTTCGGCACCCCCAAAATGGACCTTAATGTAATAAATATACAATGATAGTGTGTGTGTGTGTGTGCGCGCGAGTACAATAATATACGATACCTGCAGAGGTTAAAGGATTAGCCGCGGTGGACCGAAAACGCGGACAAAAAGTGTAAGAGTTTGAAGCACTCGTACATCGAGTATCGAGCGTTACCGCCGGAAAATGTGTGGGGGGAATAGTTAAATGTGGGGGTACGGCGTGCCGGAGGGGAGGACACGGATCAGGAGGGGCGGGGAATAACAGTCATGAATGAGCAGTTGTAAACGTAAATCGAGACGCGGCGATTGCCGTTGCTGCGTAGGCCGCGTTGCAGCCGCATATACTTAATGGGGACCTAACCATGTAAGGAACGTCCGTGTGTGTGTTTGTGTTGAGATAGCTCAAATGTATACTCGACATGCGTCCTATATCGCGGCGGTACGCGTATATATTGTTATTACGAAAACGGGGTTAATGCCATACGAGAAAATACCGCGACCGCGGTATGTGCCATATGGACGTCGGCGTAGAGCATAATATAGCTAGGCTAGGCGAAGGGGGGGAGCAGCGTAGGATTACCCGCGACGGTGACCGAGAGGTAACGAAAAACCACCGATGACAGACTCAACGGAGAGTGCACGCATGCATGTATCGCTTGTGACGTGAATTGTATTGTTCGCGGGATCGGCAAACAAAGATGTTTTCCTGCGCGACAACGAGTCCATCAGGAACCTGCCTACATTATAAACGACCGACAGAAGACAGAAAAATCCACGACTATTTAATATATTTAATAGATATTATAAGGTGCTAGTGACTTTTCGATTTCAGAAGCCACTCTACAGTGATTCGTGTCACCACGCGAAATTGTCTAATGCCTGTGTTTGTGAATAATGTATAGTAAAAATTACACTGCTGCGCATATAGATACACAATAGCATTATAAATTAATATCGAAAGTCAATAACTAAGTAACGAATAAACATATAAAATTATGGCATATATATAGGTGGGTACAGACATAAAACTACAAAACGAGCGTTTTAAGTTTTTAACAACGCAATATGAATTTTGTCTCAAGCTAGTGAATAACAGAAAAACATACTTATTATTAGGTATACTATCGCCTACACGTGCGAATGCCCACTTTTCCACTGGCGCCAACGATACAATTTCTGTTCACGGACTATACGATCATCAGGTTAAATCATAATAATATAACACCATAAAAGCTATTGTACGAAAAAAAAATTATACATTTATTATAATAATTTATTATTCGTAAAAAGGTATGAACACGAGTGGTAGGTACCTTTAATATTACTATGATAGTATAATATTATCTATGCGTAGTGTATTATATACGTACTGTATAATGTATAACACGTGAGAATGTTTTGAAACCAGTGAAAAGAAGCGGGAAAAGTCGCAACCCGCGGTGGGGCCCCCATGCAAGTCCACCTCGTCTGCCTTTACGGATTATAATATAATGTGTGTAATATACTATGTACACCGCGTCGTCGGTGCGATTCATCACCCACAAGTCGTACACGACCCATGCTGGTGACTCGCAAACGGTGTAAGGACCGAATTCCGCAAACGTCCGTGATTTTCATCGACCGAACGATACATATATAG
Organism: Sitobion miscanthi; assembly: GCA_008086715.1. Lineage (NCBI taxonomy): Eukaryota > Metazoa > Arthropoda > Insecta > Hemiptera > Aphididae > Sitobion > Sitobion miscanthi. Next base: position 772,261 of record CM017800.1, read on the forward strand.
TTTATTACGAGTAACCGACAAACATAATATTTTTGTCACCGGACACGACAAAAAACTTGTTATAAACAAGATTTTCAACAGGTATCATGTTTTATTGCATACAATCATTGTATATATAGGTACGCGCCCGACGTAAGTACATATCATACAAGGCAATTTATTTAAACATCTACACTGTCATTATTTTGAAACAAAAATTATATTTTTACAATTTGCATCGTTATAATTTTTTTACTTTTTTGAATATGAATTTATTTTGAATTTCATATTTTTCGAAGCAGAATATTTTATGGAGTATTTACTTCGATACTGTACAAATTGAAATTCAACCTATAGTAGTTCTAACTTTAAATACTTATAAGTTATAACTAATTAAATTTGATCATACGTTTCAAAATTCGAAATATATTCTGCTTCAGAATATGAAATAAAAATGTATGTCATTCTAAAAAGTAAAAAAAAATCATAAGTTATGACAACCATAAATTGTAAAACACGTGACTACCTATTATTATAATTACTTTTAAAATCAACGAATGTATACACTTAAACGGATCACCTTGTATAATATATTATAATATTATGTGTTCGCCGATCGTCATCCCCTATTCGGATTATCGCCTAGCGCGGCGAAAGCCATTAGAGTAATGACGGTTTTCCCGAGACGCTGCACAATATTAATATATACACGTGAAATCGGACGACGCGTTTGGAAGCATAAAATATCACAATAATATTGCATACGTTATAATGTATTATATACACGTCAATACACTATACGCGGGGGAAAACGTCAAGAGTCCCTGGGACGGAGACAAATGCATTTCGTGTTGGGTTTCAGAATCGGAGGCGAAACGAATATACACGACGCGGCGTTTCTAATAATATTGTGTGGGGAAAAAATGTCGCGGACGAGAAATACTTCTCCACCGTTCATAACGATATATACACACACACACATACAAAATATTATACTACACTAACTCGTTACGTTGTTGAGAAAGACGCAACGATATGAATAAACAACTTCATTTCCGGTTTGCAGTGCTCATCTACATTTTAAATTATTTATTGAAGGTCAAAGAGCCATATTGATTTTACATCTATACACATGCAAACGTCATAATATATAACAATAACCTATTATATTAAATTCGTGTGTGCGTTTGAGTGTACTATAGTGTAGATAGGACTCGTTTATATAGAGATGATTCAGAAGCTATAATATACAGTGTACACTGTACATATTATTATGTGTTAAACATAATCATTATAATATATTATTATAATAATATTACTTTGTATTTAGTTGTGTTGTTATTAAATAGCATGCATATATATATATATATTATAATACATAAAACGTTTCGCGGAAATAATTGGCTGAACAATTTTAAAAGGGCATTACTAATATTGAGTAATATACTAATATTATACTTGCGTTAAGTCATATAGCGTATTAAAATAATATGTCGCGTATGTTATGTACTCTCGACATCATACTATTTGGTATACGTGAGTGCATCGCAGAAAAAAAAATTTCTAAGAAATACAATGATGTCAATGTTTTGAGAGATGGCGCCCTTGATGACGATAAATATAGATAGTTTCAAACAATTAACGCCGCCGTCGTATTGGTATATTGTATTGTATAATATTACGGTATACGGCCAGAGGCGGTCATAATAATAATATTATAATACCGCGAGAGTGGGTAGAAGGGGTGGTGTACATGTGTGTGTGTGTGTGTGTATATTACGAGTGTTTGTTTTGAAGACGACATTGTTGTTGCGAAACGTATTCTCATCATCGCCGATAATTATTATTATGCAGAAAAAATATTCCGCGTCGCGATTCTCTTCTACCAAGACGATTGGCGCACACGAAGTGCTTCATAATAATATTATATACTAATACAAATTGTATTAAGTATGTTTCAATATATTATTATTTTGTATTGTAAGGAGCTTACGTATCAAAAACGTTAACGGGCAAACGGCGCAATTGGAATGGTCGTCAGCGAGGGGTGAAACCGAACGCGGAAATATTATCTATACGTCGGGTCATCTCCGACATATGACGACAAGCCATCGTGGCGTTTGGCACTAGCCCTTGAAAAACTAGAGGAGGCACGTCTGAGTGGCAAAACACGCACTGCACCATCGTGGTTCATTCACGCCCAACCCTTTATCCGGGGGAGAGAGAAAATGGAACTAGGAAAGTTTGTGCACTGTCAACTTCATTGCTGAAGAGTATCGAAACACCGCAGACGATGCCCGTCCGCCGTGAAGTAAACTCGGCAATGGATAGGCGGAACCTCGCCAGCGGATTTATTTATTAATCGTATAATGTATATTTTATACGATGTATAACACCAGTGCCTACGCATAATTAACTGCCGAGCACTTTATTTATCGTCCATACGTCCGTTTGTCAACCGCGAATCCCGTCGGCAGACGAGAGTTATTTTTATCTATATAGTGCAATATGCTTATATATTATTATAGCCCCACCACCGTCCTGGACCGAAGAGAATATAGGTATTTCGAAACGTATAATATATCAGGAACGAAGAGGACATACGTTGATATATGTATACGTGGTATAACATACTATTATAACGATCTATATAAAGCATCTAAAACTATAAATTCTAAACAAAGATCTATGACCGCTCAACTAGGCGATCAACAAATTAAAATGTCTATTCAAAAGTGAATAGCTCACTGTCATTAGCCGTGAGACGCATGTTTTTCTCAATTAACTGTAAGAAAAATCTGCCCCTGGATTATCCTGTCAAGCCTCCCCCGGAAAACAGTAGTCTCCGTATACGCGTGGGACTCGACCTCTATATATCCATACAAACTCACAGTGTTTACCACACACACAGCCTACGTATTATTCCCCTTTGTGCACCGAACTGTGCATTTCAGTTTGTCACACGTCGTCGTCACATTCATCTCGACTCCTCTTTTCTCAAACCATAACGTCAATCACTTAGTACAACCCCCTTAAAAATCAATTTTTTTCTTACCCCTAAACGCTTTTCTATAACTTTATGTTTGCACGCCTCAAATTTTCTGAAGTTCGACATCTACAATATATAAACTTCCATTACTTGGTAATTTCATTAAACCTAAATGCGCAACCTCTTGCAGCTTTCAACAACATTCCCACATGACTAATAATCGTCGGAAATATATCGGTCCCACTGCAGCAGTAACTTATACCTACGTATCGAACGGAGCTACCAAAAATACCGAACAAAACAGTTGAAAATCCGCCGAGTACTACATGACAAGTCGTCGTATACACATCACACGGTGATAAATAATTCATTTTAAAAGCGAAAATAAATTGAGCACACAATACACTACACACTGCAAGTACGTTGAAGTTAACATGATCGGTTTAATTTCATGCGTCATAACGAAACACATTTTGGTTTCAAAGCAAATTAATAAGCATACTACGCGTTCGGACAATGAGAAAAAAATTATAAATGCAAAAAAATCCATCGGTACCTTACACAGACACACAATTTACATTTCCGCGGTGAATACGTTTCGATGTAAATAATATTTTCCCCCACGAAGGTACATAATATATAATAATCACTACTTATATATTATACATGCGTGAATATGGGTTACTAAGCCAAGACTCTATAACATACACAATAACGTCAAAAACAAGAAAAAATAATGCTCGAGGGGATATGCCCCCCAAGCATCGCCACTCAATTACGCCACGAGCCGACTAGCGCGTGTTGTGCATATATATGATAACATATAAACCACTATTTTACCTTTATGTATTTCAATACTAGGTAAACGTTTTTGAAAATATTTTTTAACATAATTTTAAAATCATTAAAAACAATATCTATTACCTATTATTATTTATAACGTATTAATTTCAGATTACAAAGTCGAATAGTTTTCCGAGTATTTTTCAACGAATAAAAATTAATACTAAAAATTAAATTTCGAACGAATTATGTATTAAACTTTATAAACCTACTTACTAAAAAAAAAACGAGAAGGAAATTCAATTTTTTTACATTAACAAACATTTCAAAATCGTTAAAAAATTTTGAAATAATGAGTCTTTTCCTAAAAAAAAAATCATCCTGTATAGAGCGGCAAGCAAACGCTAAAAAATCAGAAGGCGTTTCGAAATCACTGGCAACAGTATAAAACAGTATAGTTTTATAAGACTTATAAATAGACAATTTTCAAAAAAAAAAAAAACAATTAGGTATAATATATTATACATATATATAAATATATTTTTCCAAATTTTCTCAAGACGTCATTAATTTCCCGCGCACAAAGCTCTGATATTATAGTTTACACGCGACAGTGTTATTTTTACTCTTTCACCGAAGTCCTCTCCCCGGTGCCGTATATAATATTTGAGCCTACGCGACTGTTTACAAAATACGCGTCCGGTGCCAAAATTCGGTCTCAAACTCGGAAGCCGCCCGCACTACCACCGTGAAGCACATATATTACGATGTCCCATCATTGTAACGTGCTTATCACCATAATATATGCGAGTGCGTTTACCTCGTCCGATATTTATGTGGTTTAGCTCGGTTAGCGGACGAAATTAATTTTGAATAAATGCGGGAACTGGTTTTTTTACATATACATGGCGATGGCAATTCGTTCAACATGCTCAACCATTTTATCCTTAAATAATGCAGCAATTCAAAATCTAACTTTCGGAATTATTAAGCATACTTAAAGAGAACATTTTAAAATTCTTGAGATTTGTTTATACTGATTACTGGTGTATCCCCTGTACTCTTGTGAGATACAAACTTCTGTTTTTCAAATGAGAACTGCGGGATAATAGGTCCATGCAAATGGGTTTGGAAGATATTGGGGTGATTTGAAAATTAAGTATAAGAAATACAAAATACATACCTATGCAATACATTACTATTTTTTAAGAACTATTATCCTTAATAAAATATTTTAATAATAGAATAACTATTTGTTCGAATTTAGAACTATGGGTACTCACAATCACATTATCAAATAAATCATATACTAAATATTTATAAGTAAAAAATCCCTCTCCCACGTTTATATTTTAAAAAAAGAAGTCTTTTCGCCACAGACACTCCTTGAGTAGTACAAAAAAATTCAAAACCTTGAAAGTATGATCTTCAAGAGTATAATCAAAAATCCAAAACTCAAAATTTGAATAAATTCATTATTAAATGAAAAAATTAGGAAGAGCGCGATACCCTATATATTACGGGGCGAACACCTCTGCACTGTTACAAGTGTGTGTTAGCGAGACATTTACTCCTTAAATTTTGAAATTGAACCCCTGGAAGACATTTAATGTAATAAATTGAATATAAACAATTAACAATATGTATTAAACAATATACCTACGTATTAAGTATATAATATACTATAACATAGTAATGTGTAATAAATATATATATTATATACAATACTTCACACGTTATATGGTAAGAAAAACAGTCGGAAATAAAAATTTAACTTAAATTAGTGTTCGAATGGCTTCAAGAATATTGCTATTAAGTAGATATGGTATTACAAAACTACTTAATCAATTAAATCATTAAATACGAACATTTCATTTAAACAAATAATCATTATTGTGGTGCATGTCTGCATGACCGAGTGTTATTTAAACACGTCAGTATTATAATTTATAATGGCATGCGTATGTTGCGATAAAATGTTGTATAGAACTCAACGTACACTTTTGCGGAAAATGTAACTACTCTGCCGTCGAGACTCGTCAAAGCATCGTGCAGAGAGGGGCCCAAAAATACTGTAGACACCAACCTGATAGATTCGTACCATGTATAGGTGGTACCTACTATTATGATGGTAGCAATATAATATCGTAGAACGGGCAACTGTTAAACGTATATCATGTATATTTTTTGATAATGCACATGCTACACATTTACAGATTATCATATTATAATATTATCCTGAGCCCATATTGTTGTGTGATGTGATAAACTATTATATTATACAACAGTAGTCTGTTGTAGTACATATTATTATTATAATGTACGCGCAGTGCACCGGCCGACAATGATCATTATCACACACGCACACACACGCACAAACCATCGACGCGACCTATGACCTTCGGTCGGATTAGATAGCACGCCAACCGTATAATCGAGCAACCTAATAAAACTGCCGAAACCGTCCCACCCATTAAAAAACATAAAAAAATAATATCATATTATACTCTAATAAAATCATAAACAATCCGACTGATGGACTAGGAGGCGACTGCGGTGGCGATGGCGGCGGTAGCAGCTGACAGAACTCATAATCTCCCCACTCACAGTTTGAGCGTTCGTTAGACTGTCTGCAGGCGCTGCAGTCGTTGAAATCTGTATAAATTCCGAAACCGAGCCAGTGTATAATAGTAATGTGCACTTATACTGGGAACGGTATACTGAGCGGTTCTACATACTGCGATGATGTCGGCCCACAAAATATATAAATAATACATTTTAGTTTTATATCTATGATAACACATAACAAATTGCTACATAATATTACTATAGGTACAGTGCAGCTGTGGTAGGAGGTAGTTAATCTTTTGAGAGGTAACTACCATGAGTATGTATATGGTTTCAAAATAAAAGAGTCAAGGTAGGTAGTGAAGCAAAGAAGGTTGAAGAACAAAGTTGCGTCTTTAGTCATATTTTCAGAAGATTTTATATACATGTACCTAATACATGTATAATTATTATCGTTTGTAATTTATATTTTCTGAACGGGTCTAGAACTATTAATAATATTTAAAACGTTTTCCAAGAATCGTCAAGTTTGTAGGTACACCCCGCATTTTAATAACTCAACATTATGGGTTTTCAATTTCGAAATATTGGCTGCTATAAATATATATATATAACTCCATAAAAATTGTTTTAAAATCAAAACAATTGGGAAAATCACTTTCCAGTACTGTTATAACTGATTGATTACCTGCACCATCGCAGTACTCAATAGTAACGTCATTGAAGAAAGAAACGAATATATATATACATTATGTCTATTATACCTACTATAGTACACTATAATATTATGTATATTACAATTTATATCATACTTCACAATTGCAACAAGATATGTTTAACCTGTCCCGACCCCCCCCCCCCCCCATCGACTTTTCGCCAATTTTTTTTTTATTTTATTCTAAATACTTAGCAGATGTGTAGAAAGGCTATTTATTATATACATTGTGATGACGACTTGTCGACTCATGATATACATGATATGCGATAACCCTCCCCGACGCGTCTAACATATATCTAATGTATATACATATATGTTTGGTTACCTAGAACACATACGCGTAAAGCTACATACTTAGAAAGCACTCGTCGCTCCGATGTCAAAAAGGATATCAAATAAAGGTCGGCGAATCCTATATATATATATATATATTATACTTAACAACTTAAAACCTTGAAATAAACCCTTCCGAAGACAATATAATATATATACATAAACACATATAAAAATGACGTCGTATATACTACACTCATCTCTTGGAACCCTATACGACTACTTTGTCGCAGTTAGAAGCCTTATTGAGTAATATCTTATATTATTAAATCGTTATTACAGTACCTACAACATTATACGGAATAGTTGAAGATGATGTACTTCGACATATATAATCAAAAACGAATTAACACCGAAGACATTACGTCACGATATAATAATCTCAATAATATATATTATATATTTATAGGCATAAATTATAACGGAAGCAATAATATCTATATCCTTTTACGTTTCGAATATACACTTCATTCTGACCTCTATACTTTATTCACGAATATGCTTCCTTAGCTTCTGAAAAATTGCACCTTAATTATTCCCATCAGAATCTAGATAGTTGTTAAAAATCAACACTCAAACATTATCCCTGCTGCAGGAAATGTTCAACACCCCCTTAAACGCTACTATAGTGCAGACACCTTGAATTTCATTAAACATTAAACAAAAAAATGATTACATTTAAAAATTAAACTAAAAAATAATTAAAGCGTTAACATATAGGTGTATCGTACTTGGCATTTAAAGTTCTAAAACGTTCGTACTTAAAACCTATTATTTTTTATCGATGTACATTGTATTATCCAATTCTGCAAAAAGCAACAAAACAGACATTATATTTTTTATAAAAGTTCAAAATCTACGAATTTAGAACCACTACGTACCATCGATAATTGTTTTCCACTAATTTCTAAATTTCTTATTACAAAAAGTAATATCAATACAATTTAATTAATAAACGTAGATATTAAACAAATTGCTTTCCTCGGATCCCGACGAAATATACAGCCATGAAAATTAATACTCAAAAGTGACATTGACCTTAAACCACTGCAGGAATGAAGTTTATGCAGTACGTCACGAGACACAGTTCATTGAAAAAACTCCAACGACGTACCCACCTAGTTTTAAGAATGTCTCGACGTTCGTTTTTTTCCTCCGTCGCAATTATTAGGTAATAATTTAATTAACGTTTGTTTGTAGACAAGCCAATATAATAGCCAAACAACTGTTGGGTCCCCAATTTGGAACAATATTTAAAATTCGAAATCATGTGAAAAACGATAGTATATTAATCAACCGGAATATTCCTCTATAATGAACGAAATACAAAATTATCGAAAACGGCAATCGTGTGGCAGCAGCGATAACCGACGCTGTGACATTTTATGCGTTTAGAACGCGCGAACGAAAAGAATGTTTGGACGTTTGTCGAATGTTTATAACTCGGTTTATAACACTCTAAAAAAAAAAACTCGTTCTTGGGCAACGCGTCTAATTAAAAACCATTTAGATGTTCGGGAATCTCGTAGTTTGGCACACGGCGTACCTAATACATATAGCGTTATATATTATATGGACATTTCTTTTCCATCGCGCGGGTCAACGCCGCGATTTGGCAACCACGAATTACCAACCTAGACGACTCTTCTTCTTATTCCGTCCTGAAGGTCAACATTTTTAATCGAATTCGAAAATGTCGGCACGGCGCACACTACCTATAAATGTATATTATGCTTACGTACGTACAATACACAGTTATATCATTACGTGTGGCTACACATATAGTTACCGATAACGACGAGGACGATGATAACACCGACCGTGGCGGTGGCGGAAAGGCGTAACCGCGACCGCAATACCGTAGGTACAGAATATTTTAACGTTTAAATTATAATATAGTTCTCGAGGGCAAATCGCCGTGTTCTCGATACAAGCAGATGTACCCCTACACCTCTACTACCCGTATGACTGATTTACATCTCGCTCGCGGTAAAACAAAAACAATTATATATATTTTACGAGAATTTAAAGATCTGGACGAATTTAGGGCTTGGGACACTCGGTTTGTTCCGGCCGTCAACTTTTGTGTTTTCAAAGAAGAAAAAATTATTTCTCCATTTCATTTATGCCGCTATACACATAAAAGTAGTGTAAGCATAAAAAAAAGCAATAATTGTATAACTTTCGAAAAGTTTAACATTTTAACGTGAACCGTTTACTATTTATAACCGTTTGAAAAAGTATAGACGCCCCGCGGGATTTAGATGCACCAAATATAGGTATAATGTTGATTAAATGTTGTTTCTATGTACACTGTACAGTTTTGTAGTCGGTAACATTTTTTTTTTTAAAAAAACATTTTGATTTGAATATGAAATTATTTACATGCGGGTGGCAAAAAAAATTTAAGATTTCCAACCCGCAGTATATTATATGATATTTTGACGGACAGACGCAATTCCTACCCCCTGCGGTGCACCGGATTACAATTTTACGACCCTCGTGTATTAATTTTCCCGTTTTTCGAGATGACAATTTTATTACAACTATTATTAATTATTATAACCACTCGTCCAAGATTATAATCAGGCTCAAGGACGGGTTGTTCACATACAATATTATATAGGTACTATATATTATGTATACTGGGTGATCGTTTTATCACGAGCCGGATTTGATCCGAAACTTGTTTTCGGGTTTTCTTATTGTATGCATATTAGAAGATTTCTTCTTTTCGTTTAGAGTATTTTCAATTTTTGTTCATTACCTATCATGGTGATTTTTCAACAAGTTTCTTTTCAAAAGACAAACCCCCATATTTGTCTATAAACGACGGTGCGTAAATTCCGAACGTCGAACAAATAGCTTAGGTAGTTCGTCGAGCGTTCAAATTCGAGTCGAGTCGAATGTCCATATATTTTAATACCGCCGCGGTATACCTGCGTATATACTCGTAGACTCGAAACGATCATTCGTCCTCGTCGATATAATATTGTAATATATGATTATAGATCGGATCACAAAAATCGGTCCAATGTTCGTCTGCAAAGGATAGGACGTAACAAAACGTTATACGTCCATACACATAGATACGCGTATATATTTTGGGGAAACTTTGCGATCGAAGCTCGTATCGAATCGAAAAACGTACGCCGATAACCTTCGCGAACAACGAGACCACGGTGTATACGTCATGTACATGACGTGTACCTAAGTGTGCGAGTGTGTGTACTTACTCGGCGGCGTCCGTGCGATGTGACCGAACACGCTCGACGGGGTTTGCGCAGGAAACCGGTTGACAAAACGGCGCCAGGAACAGGTTTGAAAGTTGTGTAGGGGAAGGATATACGATGATACGCGCACACACACACACACACACACACACACACACACACACACACACAACATGTATATAAAATACCGTATACACACACACACGCACAGGTAAGCGGTATACTTACGGTATTTCCGAATAACTTTACACCGCGCGCGGGTTTCGCTCTAGGTATATATATAATATATATTGTATATATGTGTATATTATACATGGGTTTTCATCGATCCGGAATGTCGATCCGATAATTGAGCCGTAACGGAACCGCGTCGTCGAGTCGGCCGCTCACAAAGTTTTATATACTGTGCGCGCGCGCGCGTTTCGAGTTTACGCATTATTATATCTAGGCACGATACGCGCAGTATAGGTTCAACAATAGTATGTGATATACGCACTATATAATATTTGCGAGTTTAGAGACTGCCCAACGGTGTTAACGGGTTTATTGTATTGCAATATGTTGTAACATTATACATATTATTATATTATATAGATACTATATTATACTTATTGTGTTTCCCGCACAGATCCGAAATATCTAATCGTGTTAATGATTCGACGCGTTTCTATATATTATTATTTTATGTGCGCGTCACATGTATATAGGATGGTGACTTGAGCGCTTTTCCTGTCGCCGCCGCGATCTCGCGAATGGATGTAGGCACAGTGATTTCCATCGGGAGCCGGTCATCGTCGTTTATTTTTATGGCCACCGGTATAATTAATGATCCCGAACAAAGTTTTGGGCGCCAAGAGTGGTGTACGCAACTTCGTGTTATATGGTTTGGCACCAAAAATCATAGTGCCTATGCCTATATAGACCGTGGTGTAAATGTATAATACACAACATGTTTAGGCAACTAAATTTAAATATATATGTGTGCACGCCTCCTATATATCAAAAGGGAATTTTCAATTTTTTTTTACGATTCTGTGGCTAGGCCATATATTATTTATTTTCAAAAACTTAAAATATATTAAAATTAAAAATATAAACATATTATATGCCTGTACAAAACAACAAGCGTATCACGTTAATAAACCACTCTGTACCTATATACAAAATCATTGCGGTAAAACGCGATATTCAGATTGTACCTAAAACGCTGCACCTCTCGCGCGTACCTTACAAATAAAAACCCTATAATTTACAGTAATCCGAGCCGTTTAGAATCTACGACAGCGGCGAATCGTATAATATACAACAGTAGGTAAATTATGCGACATGTCCATAATTCGCGATTAGAATACTACGTAAGTTTATATCTTTTTTACGTTGGTGCTGTTATTATTAGCGTTTAAAACAAATTATATTCGAGTGATAATTATTTTTTTTTTTTTAATCGAAACCCCATTAACTTCAACGTACATGCGTAATCACGTCAACCATATAAACAATTCAGTATAGGTCTTTATTTTTAAGTAGCTATACAGTGCATGCATATGATCGGTCGATAGTTTATTATATATAATATCTATAGATACACTCGTTTATTACAAGATATATTACTCTTTAATATCAACGCGAGCCATAAAATATAAAACGATTGACAACAAATATTGTAGTGGAATTAAATAATAGAATGTACACGAAAAGTCAATACTTCGAATGAATACTGTAGCGTAATCCGATTCCGGATTCTGGACTAAAACAAATCAAAAAGGAAAGAAAATATACAAACATTGTTGTTACATATATATATGTACGTTATATTTTTCTCGTTTAAATCTTCAGAGTTAACAATTCTTTATATTTTTTTTATGATGGAAATAATTTATATATTTTGTAAACGTAAATCGCATTCCAATCGGTTAGGAATTTATTCATTCGATACATTTTTACAATCTACAAGGCTACATATATGTATAGCTTGAGCTAGAAATCAATAAAAAAAAAATAAATAGCTACAAAGCATGGTGTTTAATAATAAATTAGAAAATCACGGTGACAGGTGTTGTTGGCTGCTAAAGAGATTTTGTGAAATCCGTCAAAAACTAAAAGAAAAATGAAATGTGGACGTTTAATACCGAATTAATTAATCGTGCAAACCTTAAGCGCGTTAATAATCACGTAGGTATACGACAGACTAATATTAAATATATTAAAACCTAATAAGTAATGACTAAAACGGAAACAGAGATTTTGGACTCCACTACTGTTTTAAATTTTAATTTGGTTATTATTTTATCGTTGATGCTGCTTATACATACGTATACGTGATTCGCGATAAACGTCTCGTCCTATTAAGTGTGTAGAGTGCACACTGAATGAATCTTCGACATCGGCAATATAATATATATATTCTCTCTGTTTAATTATATTATAGAGAAAACAAAAAAGTCAATCAATTATTTTCGCACACAAAACTGTTATAGGTATACGAACCGCCACTAATCGCGTATATCGCACTACATGCTAAATATATACGATAATAATATTCTAAATTATGTCTCTATAATATAACTGCATAGTGCATACTGCACACGGCATGCAAGTACATACAATGCAGTTATTTTGTAGTATATCATAATTATTATTTGTAAGACATCGTCGCGTATACATTAACGGCTACGTAGGTGCCTTATTATATGCGTACACGTATAAAAATCCTAATAATGGCACACGACGGCATTATCAGTAAAACAGCGATACATTTTCCCAGGACCGACGAGGTAAACGTTTAACAAGCGTGCAATAATATTATATGCATCCGTAATAATAATTTGCACTGCTGCAGGTACACGTGTATATTTTAATATATTTCGATGAAGATTAATAATAATAAACATCCGAGGACGGTTCATTTCAATAACCGCTGCAGTCGCGTGAAATTGCCACCGAATGTGTTTATTCCCATCCTGCAGCCATACACATTATTATACAGCCTGGTGATAAAGATGGTTTTGTTTAAAACTATTTGTGAATAGTAAAGACAACTCAATAATAGTAAAAAGATAAACACGTATTATATAATATTATATTTACCTTCTACAAAAAACTACTTGAATGGATTATTTTCATAGTTATTATTATTTGCGCGTATTTTAATGAAATTTAAATGCTGACTAATTTAAAAAATACTATTACCTATACAGGTATTATTTTACATAATACCATATACTAAAATAGTTGTTTGCTCGATAACGCCGCAGCAGCAGATTAGAATCGATATGTAAAATTAAATACTATAAAAATAATATACACACCAAGTAAAATGTTGCGTAAGAATAACACCATAAGAACATTACGTCGGGCATAATATAGTAAATTTTAGAGGATGTAAGTTGACTAGTTTTTAATATAATAAACACATCTAAAAAGAAATAGGCACGAAACGCATTAGTACGAATGAGGTCGTAAACAAACGTGTATTTACATTAATTATAATAAAATACCCATCCCTCTTTTATTTTATTTTTTATGTCTTTCCCGTGCAGATAAGGCTTAATGTGCCTCGAACATAAGTATGGAGTTTTTCAGCAACGTTTTACATAAGTTAGACATTGTATTGTGTATTGGATCTTTAATACTTTTGCTCAAAATTATTTTATCACGTATTATTCTAAAACACATACAATAGGTATACATTATATTAATTTTAATTCATAGTTAGTATACACTTCAAAAAGTGTTATGTCATGGTAATATATTAATATCGTTAAGTTAAATTATATAAATGTAATTTATTTGTAAATTAAAATGTAAATAGGTACTATTGAAATACAGATGATAAAAATTCAAACCTTCAAAGTAGATACAGTTAATTATTTTTCAAAGTGAATAAATTGATGCAAAAGAAAGTATAAGTATGTAAATAGATAGATTTAAATGGAAAAAAATAATGTATAATATAAGGCTTATGAAATCTATTAAAACATAACGATCGATATTCAGAGGCCATAGGGTAATAAATAGTGATCAACTAAACATATTTTTTTTAATTGGATTTTATTCTTTAATATGAATAATCTTTTCTTTCTTGATAAGGTATAGAAGGAAAATAAATTCTATTTAACGTTTAATAATGACTGAAGAAGACAAGTGAAAAAAATTTAACTTTTTATTCGTGTACGATACATATTTTATTAAAACTCCAATGATAACAAAAAAAAAACCTATACACATCTAAACGAAATTCCTTAAAAAACATTTACATATAAAACCTATTTCTATTTGAAGGACCCTGCGCCGATAACACGACTCGAGTATTTTTTAAATACACCAACACCACGGGAGAAAATAATTTAAGTATTATTTTTTCGTTCAAAGATTAGTATAGTAGTGAAGAATGAAATGGAAGTGTAGAAACTATATAGTGTATTATACATAATATATGTACAGTGGGCACAAACTTATATTTGAGTGCAACTATTTCCGGGTGCGCGCGGGACGACGTGTAGCCGTGTAGGTACCTATAATACACAAGTCTGGTCTGTGTGAGTGGACGAACACTGACGAGGGGGATGGGAGGGACACAACTTATTAAGACGTAACTCCCTCTCCCACTACCCCTCGACAACCGTCAATCCTTGTCGCGGGACAACCGCCAAACGCGTGGGCGCCCCGGGTCAGCACGTGGACTTCACTATTTCTACTACCTCGAACCCCCCCACCCCTCACCGCACGCACTATCCAATTGTCGTCGTCGTCATCGTCTGCTGCTGCTGTCCGGTTGCTCACCCGACGACGTTTCGTACGTTTTATTATTAAACGAGAAAAACTATTTTTTAAATATAATTCCGTCTAGCCCGTGCCCGCCATTATAATATGTACATATTATTACACTCGTGTCGACAGCTTCCTTTTCGGCGCGGGACACCGCCCTTTTCCACCCGAACCGCTCCCGGGGGACCTTGACGGACGGTAGCGCACGGCGCCCACTGAAATCCCCGAAGGCGGCGCGCGCGTATGCATATGCACGAGTATAATAGTAGTAGTCGTCGGATGTTTATTATCATTAGTATCATTATTATTTTAACGGCTGAGGACCTTTTTAATAATAAAATAAAAATTTAGTTTTTTATTATTATTATTAACGACCGCTCTCAGACGACGACGCACTTAAACTCGGCGATATATAGGGTGACCGTAAACCCGGCGCGGTGTGCGCGGCGTGCATTGACGACGGGATGACGACCATTTATACGCAAGACTTATACAACAACGGGATTTATCGTGGTTGGCCGCTGGTGACGAGTCCTAACCTACAATCTCCTGCCTATATTTACCGTGGTTGTGCGAACGATTTTAGGACTTCATCGGAAATTGTGGCGTTCTCGCTTCCAGAAAGTTTCCAAACGCGGTACCATCGCGGTATCAAAATTTAATTAAGCACGGATAGGTTTGACGACGATGACGACGACGGATAAATGGGTCTTCGGAAATATATTAATATGACAACTAGATACATCGACCACCTCTAAGAAAATTTTAGGTGGTTCTACGCGGGAACGGTGCCACTCGCATTGCAGAAATTAAACCGCACGTAAAGCATCATCGGACTGCTTCATATAAAGAAGTCGCGAGAGAGGGTACGGGCCCAGTCATACATCATATATGTATACACGTGAGCATAATACGTACATAGGTAGGTACCTATATATACGAACGGGACAATAATATACTGTATACGTAATAATAAAAACGCAATAAAGAGACACTGTTTTGTATATGATATTATATAAAAAAAAATAAAGAATACAATATTATCGGGCGTTCGCTGAATCCGCATACCATCCCACCTCTTCCTTCACTAACCATTGCTGCAGCAAGCCGCGATTACAGTACGCTAACCAGTGGTTGCCAACCGGATGGGTTTTCTTATATTCGTTTTAAGACTTCCGAATTAAATTATTATGCTTTTCCGTCTGTTCGCACATAAAATAATAATGTATATATTATTATGTTCCATCACCGTCCGCGACGCGTTAATAAAACTATTGACATATATAATATATACATAGATGCCTATATGGTGTCGGAAATTTATCGTCCGGCCCGCGTCTCAACTTTCCTATACAATATTAAATATATGTTATTATAGTTGCTTTGCATCCACGAAAATACCGCGACTCTGTTGGAAAAAAAATTTGACCACCACTGCCACACAAGCTGTACATACACGCCGTAGTCATGCACAATATAATAATATTATTTATTACACCGTGTCCCAAGTATCGAATTGCAATAATAACGACGGTATGTGTATATATGTAAGTACGCGGGTATACGTGGTGTATATACATCATATTATGCGCAATATCGCTCGGCGATAGGACTTTACACGCACGCTGCAGTCGTTCGAAATTTCGTTACATGTTATGTATTTATTTGTATTGTACACTGTTATATTATATAATATAATGCAGCGGTTCGCGTTTCCTCGCCACGTATTTATCGAATGCGTTCCAAATTTACATTTTTGCAAACCCATACCCCGATGCACGCGCCGTTAGTTATTCTTTTGAAATTGAAATTGTCGTTATATTCACGTTTGGCTCACTGATTGCGCGAGTGATTTGCTTTGCGACCGAATAAGACGCGTTCGACGAAGTCTCTTTAAAAAAAAATAAAAACCTGAACGAACGCGAAATGAAAAAATAAACGAAACTAGTCTGTATATAATATATATATATATATATGTAACACATAATATGTGAGTGTGTGTGTGTTTAAACCGCGAATATAATATATTAAAGTGTACACACTACACATATATAACATATATAATAGTATAAGGAGGATGTTATGTGTGCGGACGAGGCGCCTATAAATTTATTTCCCTCTCTCTTTTTCGCTCCCCTGTCGTTTGTTCGACTCTCTAATGCGCATTTACCAGATAAGATACGACAAAGAAAAAACAGAGTTTTTGCACACGGTACCTATAACGTATACAAACGTTCCTTGTTTTCCTAACCAAAAACGCCGATCGCAGGATAACAAAAAAAACTCGAATAACGGGCATCCGCAGTCTGCTGCGATAGTGGCGAACACAAGTAAAATTACGTCGGTACAAAGAATATCGACGAGCCGGAGGAAATCTTTGACAACTTACACAATAATACTTACAGACACTATAATATAAGATAATACTTACAGACGTATATCTATTTAAACGAAAATATACATCCGAAGGATTAAAATATTAAAACTTGCGTTATCCCTCTATAGCGCACAGTCGACGAAAACAGATGAGCAAATTAGGTAATGAATATATTATACAACAATATATTGTAATAATATATAGGTAAATATACGGAGTACGGACAATGACGAGTTCTCGTACAAAGTATTACGTATATTCAACCCTCTCCTCACCCTACAAGAGAAAAAATGTTTCGCAAATTTTCCTATTGTAAGAATATAATTATAAATAAATATGTATGTTAAATTTAGAAAACACAGACTGAAAAAATTTGAATAGTATAATATTAAATATTATCTGAGTATGTTTAAATCACTATTATTCTAAATATATATATAGATTATTCCTGAGTGACATAGACTATACTTGACTGTGATTAATAAATAATATTTTTTATGTAAAATAACAAAATATATACATCAAAACATAATAAACAACATTTTAATAAAACATTCGTAACAATACGTACGAACCTTGCAAGGTCTGCAATCCACCGCATGTGAATTGCCCACCTCAAAATATACTGCTCGCATAATTACAAGCGTGGCTATAATATAATATAATCGAACGTGTATCCTGACTGACTGATGATCAACGTTGGGTCCACATAATGATAGCTTTAGGCTTGCAATTTTCACGGTACTTTCGTACCTACCACCATATAAGTGTGCACTAAGAAAGCATCTTTTAAAATTTGCATTTTAAAGTGGTGCTTACACAAGTATTTTGAGATTCAAGATGATTGATGAATATTTTTATGTTTTGAACACAATACAACGAATATTAAATAACGAATTGAACAAAGTTTGAATCATGTGGAGTTAGCACTTTTAAAGGGCAACGAAGTGCACAGATCAGATAATAATTAATACAATGAATTGTAACATACTAAAATATGATATAGAAAGTACAAATTATACGAAATCCCAAACGATACTTAAAGGTACGTAACAGAAACACGCTGCAATGGCCCAAAACATTTGAATTATTTTAAGATCTCGTCCACATACATCCTGTTGCAATAGAATCCTTAAGACATGTAATAAAATTAAACCACAAAACTCAAAAGTTTGAACATTCATTTTTGTGTTTAATTAAACTTTTGAAGTCTAATATAAGCCCTAGGATACATGCATACACATATGCGGTTAATTTCAGTTGCCAGAAAGTATAAGGCGGACGCGGGCGGTAAAATACAGACAGACCTCTCATATATGGCTCTATAATAATCGTTTCGTTTTTAAATTAAATTAAATAATATAATATAATATAATATAATATATTAAATTCTTATTGCTCAAGCACATGAAAAATAATTAGCATAAATATTAATATTATATTTTTTTTGTCTTTTATATTGTAAATAAATACAATATTTCTAATTAACTTTATTATATTTTACATTGTTTGAATGTGGAACTGATTAAAAAACTGCATTTATTTGTTGGTTCAAATCGTTTACATTTATATGAATTCGAAACAGTGTTTTGAAGTTGATCTTCTTTCCCGTATTATGTATAGGAATATGCAGGCCCGGCTCAAGTGGTAGGCGACATAGGCCTAGGGCGGCACTTAGGCTGCACTTTAGTAAGAGGGCGGCATTTTCAAAATACTGATAATATTCTATTGTTAAGGGCGGCAAAATTTGATTTTGCCTAGTTCACTATTTTCGCTTGAACCGGTCCTAGATATATGTCGTAAACATGACTGAGCAAATTTAAATAATGTTGACACAGTTGAAGGATATAAGATCGATCAAAATATTATGTTTTACAATAGATACTACCAGTACGACAGTACACTACAATAATGAATAAACGAAATTCTATTTGGCACATGGTTGTATATATTATATTTTAATAGTTTATACCAGCAAGGTATAGGTTAGGCAGCAAGGTTGATAAATATTAAATCGCCTTCAAATAACATTTAAAAAAATAATAATTTTGTATTTTAAACCGTACGTTTTATTGTGTATATTTCGACAATAATTTCTCAGTGTATAATATACATCATGATCATTTAACAGTTATATTTTAGTGCATCCAATCTACAGCTCTGCAATTCATAGACATCCGACTACCTTGCAACTCACGGCTTTGTCACGTTTCGTTTTGTTGTTCTCGCAAGCTTTATACACAATGCGTCTGCTTCCCGCGAATAAGGCAGACCACCCGCCGAATCGCCCACAATATAGTATAATATAGGTACCTAAGTAATATTAGGTACACGTGTGTATTAATATACGCGATATTGTAAACTACAATACACAACGTGCACTCTGGTGCGATATAGGATGATACACGTTCACTGGCAGTCCCAAAGAAAACTAGTTTTTTTCACATCAGTATACCTACAATATTATACAATAATTGTCGCCTATAGCTATTTTAATACGACGGAGTTTGCCTAGGTGGAATTCATAGGTATATAAGGTATTCGTCAATAGTCTATAACCGGTCTGTTGAATTATGTCAGTGTGTTTTAGTATATGCGAACACTACCGCGGTCGTAGGTTTATAATAATTTAAGTATAATATTTATAATGACATGTATATTATAATATAGGATATACGCACGAGCGAGAGTTGTTAATTTTTGTAGACAAGAGACGGCCAAGATAAAAAAAATAAACAGCAAAAAAACGATCACAACACTTCGCGGTGTATTTCAAAACGATTTACATAATATGTAATCATTAAAAAAAAAAAAAAAAAAATGTTTTTTCTTCCCTATAAACCAACGTCACACAATATACCGTACACCGTTGAGTGTTATTAGTTATTACTATTTGAACGCACACGACGACGACGTTTATACCTACATATTATACGAATATAGCAATGTAAATTTCATTGATAGTCACAATACATTTTTTTCTAAGACATTTTTAAATAAAACCACGTGTGCGCACGTATTAATATTATTATAATATTATATGTATAAGTGAACAAAACACCTGTTTGGAATAAAAACAATACAGAGCTGGAGGAAGATATTCCTAAATTAAACGTTGCACGCCAAATTAATTTATGACGAATAATTAATAATTAGCGTAGATTTGTTGGCAGAAACAAATTGTATGCAGTATGCACAATATATTTTATTATAATATTGTTATTATATTAAGAGGTGCGGTGTATAACACATAATATATATAGGTACCTATACTACTGAAAAATATGGTCTCGAGTTACAGACACGCAGATCAATAGAGTACTGCGGCGGACTGCGATCACAGATAATAATATATGCACAGGTCGCGTGACGGGTGAAAAAATTCCGATTCACAGGTATTTAATCGAATCGTCGTAAAACCTGTTTTACGTAAAAAAAAAATCGCCAAATATTCCGCCCGAGACGCAAATCGTCGGTTTAATATAATTATAAAATTATTATAATATTGTACAGCCGAATATAATAATAGTACGTCAGGTAAGGTCCGCGGTGTTCGACATTTATATTATACCTACTTAATATTATATTATATTATTATCGTTGCGTAATACGTGTATTATAATATACATAATATAATATTATAGCCCGCGACGAAGCCCGGGATGATAAACTCGTTTGATTAACGAATTCTCGAATATAATAATTAAATAATATTATACCATAATATAATAATTCGTTTTAAAAGGTACACATTATAAACATTCGAAAACAATTATTCATCCCATATTAACATACGTATTATAATCTACTACACTATTAATATAACATGATAAATTTTTAAGGCCCAACGCGCTAGGGCTACACTATACGTATAGATAAAATATAAAAAAATAATTATTGCGCTTACGTAAAACGGTAATAATTAAATAATAACAGACAGTTAAATTTGAACTCTTTCTTTTATTTCTATTTTAATTGCTGCACAGGAACAACGTTACACTTGTAATAATTTTGTTGTTATTTCCGGCTACTATATCATAATAATATGTATAGACGTTATTGCAACACACCATTATGCCAATTAAAACTGTCTACATCCCACTGAGCCCATTGTTATAGTTTAGCTCGAGTCTTTTAAACGCGAATGTACATCGTAAACTGTTTTATGAATGAAGTATACGGAATCGTTAGTATATACGCGGTGGCCGACTGACATATTATTATAGTGAAAAGGTGTCAGGCGGCGACGGAGAAAAAACATTAATATAAATTTTAGCACTTCACGCGTTGAGAGTGAAAAAATTAAATAAAATATTAACTATTGTTGTAAACTATCGATGTGTGGAAACAACTTTAATACACAATATTACATATATACTGAAACCATTATAATACCTACTGAAAACCGAACTACGTAGGTATATATTATGAAAAATGTGCTGTAGACACGATTGGAATTCATTCATGTGTCAAGAAAGAAATCGGCCATTGTTAATTATTACGAGGAAATGTTAATATAGATAACCTTTGTGAACGGGTTTAATTAAAATATTGATATGACTATCACGGAAAATAAAAATAAATTATACCATGATTCAAACATAAATCAATTCCGTTTTCAGTATATTATAATATAGAGTTGTTCTTACGCATAATTATGTACACATATTATTATATATTATATTTATCCTGCGCAGAATAAACAAATGTGGTCCGGAAAAGTAATAAGATCAGGACATCTTGGAAAAACTATGTAGGTATGTAAGAATAATTATTTGCAGACAATGATAATGATGATAGTAAGAAAAAAACCAACGATCAAGCGTCGGTAACACGGCATCGCAATAAATCGACACTTATTATGCGTACAACAATTTGGTCGGAATTAAAAAAAAACTGATTCTCGTAGTCATCGCGCGTACGTAAAAGTGTGTTGTGTTACACTAATATCGATGATGATAATAATACGAACGACCCAAAGGAAAATAATGATAATAATAATATTATTATTATTATGTAAATCGTCAACTGAACGGTACACACAGGCGGAGGCGGAGGCGATTAAGATTATGACGTTGTAGAGAGAGAGGTAGACGCGCGCCTGTACGGACGACGGAGTATACAAATCTAAAACGAAAGTGATGAATGAAAGGGAAACCGAACGTTGTATGTTGTTCCGGCGACGGCGGCGACCGAGTGGGTAGTATAATAGAAGTAAATGAATAAAAAAAAAAAAACCGACGAATTTCGTTTTTCGGCCGGGGAGGAAAAAATTGTATAATAACAAAGCCCATCACCCCCCTCCCCCTAGGCCGAATAGTTGCTGAAGTCTTGTGTGTACGCGTGATAACGCGTATAAGCGAAAAAAAATCGGTCACGGAGAGGGAGGGGGGAAGTGTTTTATAGGACCTAGCCAAAAACCAATGTCGTGTCCTTGATCCGTTCTCTTATAGTCGTTTCGCGCTCGCACTCGCAAACACGCACAACTCGCATATTACACACACACACACATACACACTCGCTTACACGCACTTACGAGCACACACTCGCACACACACAAGGGCGTCGGTTCGGCGATTTTATATATTTCGGCCAGCGTCAAGGCCGGTCATCATAATATCTACCAAGTCGCCCGCCCCACCGCGACCGACCGTTATGGCACACACCGCCACCGCAGCGTTTCCGTTCCTTTGTTGCCGAAAATTCGTTGCGCAGATATGGAAACAAAGAAGGAAAGAGAACATAATAATAATATTATAAGGAAAAATAATAGTAATAATAATAACAACAACAACAATAATAAGACTTAAATGAAAATACAACGTCACACAATCGGCGGGGAACAGGCGCGAGGTTAAGCGCGCGGACGGAGAAAACGCGCGTTTTTCACAGTCGTGTAACCCAAATAACATTTTCTCCCAGATATTTATTTTTGCTTTCGTAAGAAAATATTTGGACTCGAACGCTACGCTTGTTTGTACTGCAATTTCCCTGTCGGTTTTCCCGCGATTCGTAAACGAAGGATCTGCGACGTACAGAACTGCACTGCATCACACATACCTACCACGGCTACACCGCAGCGCACACGAACACGATCGACGTTGGAGTGACAACTTTTATTCTTCGCCCCCGAGAATAATGAAGGAATTTCGTTTTCTGTTTTAATTCACAAGTATGACGTATTACCCGTCGGACAATACAATAGACCTCGAACTTTGAGCATCACGTTATAATATACGCGCCAGACGACAAAATATAATAATGCAATTTAAATAACATTATGATTTTTATTATCATCTATGCATCTCGACTAGAATTCTGGGCAGACGTCTCGCACGCGTCACACACATTCCACGAGGACAAACGGAAACTAGGATGACCCAACCCGAAAAACGCATACACTGAGTATAATAATATAATATTATGATATTTTATAATGATATGGTCGTACCCATATCGTATGCCGATATAATATAAATACCACACAGAGTCAACTAGAGTCTAGAGATACGGGTTGTACCTACTCCGGATACCGTAAAATATACACGTAAATATTAATATTATACAATATAATGTGTTCTGCTGGGTTCACGTGGCGCCCTACGCTTCCTAATAATATTATCATGATGTTAATATTATACAGCGTGCGCGCCGTTTAAAGTTCAAGACGGTCGCCGTCGCCGAGGAGTACATTATCATGATATTACATATTATTTATTTTACAAACAATAGGTACAAAAACCTGCACCCCGTCAGTTTATATAATGATGCATCGAAAGCTATAATATTATTTCCCGTCCAGGTTGCCGCTATTATAAAACATGTACATAGAGCACAACGATAATATCATTACCTCTATTGAATCTTCGAGTTATTTTTTTGATTATTTAGGTACCCATTGAATACGAATATGTACCACACATATTTCCAGGGTATTGTCTCCGATTTAAATTTTACGGCCCACGGTGAGCTTTCCAAACCGCGAAAATTACTAATACGAATTCTCTAGGCCATTAATACACCAGCCATGTTACACATCATAATATTATATTTGCAGTCACCAATCTGAATAAGTAGAACTTTTTGCACTGTTCCAAAATGTATATCATGTTCCCGCTGAAAACACAATACCAATCGGAATCCAAACGCGGCGTATACAAATAGAAATCGATTATATAATAATTACACTAGTGAGTTATAGGGAATATCCCGGGTTGAATGACTTACAATCGAAGGTCTCTACAAAACGCCAAGGCTGTATTATGTATAATGTATATGCTATTTATTATGATTTATGACCTATTTTTGCCGGAATATCATTATAAACGATTTATACTCTAACTATGAAATATGTATACATAGACAATGTACAATATTCCTTGTAAACTTCATATCTACATCAACAAAATTAGGCAAAGACTACAATGTTGTGTAACTACTCCGTATTCGAAATAGAAAATAATCGTTATTAAAAAAGTACAAAAAAAACTGATAAATTATTAATTAAATACCTAATAAACTAATTTATTTAACAAAAATATTTGATTTATTTTTTATTCTATTCCAACTGTGCCAAGTTATCCCATTAAAACACAATTTAAAAAAAATTTAAATTACGATAAATCAATTTGTATTAATTGCGTGGTAACCCTAAGGTATTATAATTGGAATGTGCATATTTTGAACAATTGTATCAATCGCATATTTAGATTACGCAATAACTGCGTACACTTCAAAATTAATTGTATATTTAAATTTTATGAAACTCCTAAAATCCTTACGAGAACTTACATGTCAATCAATAAGATCTGCAGTGTTTAAAATCAACATAATATAAAATATAATACAGATTAGATCAAAATTTTAGTATCTGCTGTATAACCAAATTACAGATATAATACCTACGTTATTGACTACCAAAGCACATACATAATTATATATACCACTTATGATGAACATATTTATAATTCATTACATTAAGACGCTTCTTAATGCGCATTACCTCTATAGGATAATATTACCATTCATCTATAAGATAAGAATAAATATAAATTATTTTAATGATACTATAAAGCAGTGGATTTCAACCATTAGGTCACGACCCAATTTTCAGTCGCGTAAGCTATGAAATTATGAATTATGAATTCGATGAACAACCATTTACAGTACCAAGATATGATGACAATTAAAATGTCTACTGACATTAGATCCCAAACTTAGAGAAAAATATTTATTGAAACTTCTTTGAAAATGTTTTGGGCACACTTATGCACGGGAAATTACGCAAAACTATAATAGCAGCTAAAGCTTTTATTTTTCTTCCATGGTCGCCAAGGCTGACATGGGTCACGAACATTATTTTACGAAAAAGTTAGACACGAGTCAATATATGGTTGAAGACTACTAGCTGCTATAATGCATACCATGTAGTCAGAATGCTCGAGATCGACTAAAAATGTGCAAATTAAATATATTATATAATTGTGATTACCTACTTGTGATTATAGTAAATTAATTCTTAGGGAGTTAGGGAGCCACGCGATAATGCTCGTTTCTTACTTTATAAGCCTAATTAATTCACCAGATATCTTTGTTCAAAAAACAAAATCATTCCCACAACTCTAGTATTTACAACCATATTACAGGTATATCGTAAAAATAATTTGTTTTATTAAAACAATGATATTTTGACTTACCGCGTCACATGTCAGCCACATCATGTGCACTTCTTTGAACCGCAGAGCAACCACTGGTACATCGGACCCGCTCACCCGAGTTCTCTGCTCCTCAAACAGCTTGCTTTTTTGCTTGCCCCTCACCAGGTAAATCTGTATAGTCCTGCGTGGTATACAATACGATTATATTGCGTGCATACGGTATATACAAATCAAATAAAAATAATATAATATATGGGTGTCACAATCATCATCACAAACATGGTCAGTTATGTAACCCAACAACGAAATGTTTGAGACAGTTTTTCCACCACCAAAACGTGTTTTGTTAAAATGTAAAAAATATTCCCTGTAAAGTTCGCATGCAATGTTACTCATTCTTTCACATGATTTTACCCCAATTTACGCCATTTCCGCCAATCTACAGGCACATATTATATCTTGGTAAAATAAAAAACGAAAATAATAAAATGAAAATAATCACCATAATGATATGGTTAGTACTATTGCTAGTTATCGACCAGTATATCGATACAGAATCGACCGGTGTATGGACAGCAGGATAAATCTTCAAACAATATTTTTGAGAATAAATATTTTGAAAATATAAATACCAATAATACTTTGTTTTTGCAGGACCTTACTATAGTCAACTATACTATTACGACTACAACAAGTGTCCTATATAGTGTCACAATATGTTATCCTGTTGGCTGCATTATTCGTCGTAGAAGCTAACTGTATATGAATATATTGTAACTATCTACAATGCGTTATATTCTATAATACATTCGTCGTCATTCGAAGTGATGCGGTTACTTAGAATTGCTTGGAAGAAGTTATTACTAAGCAGAGTAAAAGTTTAGTACTCTAAGGTGGAAATCCGGCCAACAGCTGTCGTTATTAAATATTAGAGGTCATATTATACAGTTGGTCGGAGATAATTGTATATGATAATATGATAAATTATTACGAGTATTATGAGTATATCACTCGTTCGCAGTGAATGACGCGGCATGGCGCGCGACTTCACGAAACTTAGATAACGGCCGGTTATTGTTAATACACATATTTAGAGAATAACTCAACCCAATTAGATATAATATTTGAATATTTCCACTCGATAGATAAACAGTATATAGGTATTAAGATATCGTATCGACGTATCGTAGAGCGCTGTATAAAGATGAAGTAGAAAATGCATTCTATACACAAATTCAAATCCAAAAATCCAGTCAAACGGTTGATAAAATATATTATATATAGTAACAAAGTACCTACGCGTTTTAAGACTCGCGTACAAGACACTGAAACGAGAGTATGAGACACATTATAATATTATTATGGTAGAGGTGAACCAAACGTCGTTATCTGCGATGTTTGCTTCGCGGTATTGTTTGCTGTTAAACACCGAAAGAATGCATTATAATATTTTGATCCCACCCAAAAACTCTATCTGCATTTTAACTCTATCGCAACACACGAATAAGTATTGTTCGTTGCAGTAGACTTGAAAAAAAAACTAAAAATTATAACAAACTCTCCAACACGTTATTATAATATAGGCAGACAGCGCGTGTTTTATGTAATGTTATAGGTACTATTATTTTTATATATTATTATACGGAATGTCCGATTGTTTAACCGAATAAATTCGACGATTTCTTTTTACGATTTTTCACTTATTTGTTTCCGACCAATCGTAATCAATTAGGCAGTGATAAATTAAATATTAAATATGTCCCACAGAGTATAAAATGATCTCCAGTGGAATATAATAATAATAATACGAGTAAAAACAGGTTTCGGTTGTTGGCTGACAAAAAAAAAAAAACAAATAGTGAGTGCATAAAAAAATATATATGCATCATATATATATATATATATTATATACACATAATAAAGATAAATATTCTGATGGGAAAATAGTCTAGTGTGTAAACAGGTGATTTTTATGAAAGGTTATACGTGTAAACATAAAACATTTTTTTTTTTGTAGGTATAGTATATTATGCGCTCATTGTTCCTTTATTTTGTAATTCATGGCTACAATTATATTTCGTAATTTTATAATTACAAATGGGTTATTAATTATACTCTTTCTGAAAGCCATAAATCATAATTGCAGCAGGTAGCTCTCTAATTTGAATGTATTTTTGAAAGGCACATTATAGGGAGATTTGAACTATATATGAATGATGAATAAAATATTGAGAGGAAGGACGGCGCTAAAATTAAACACGGTAAACAAAACTATAAATTTGTCGTAATTAATAAGATAGGTAATAATAAGAATTAAGAGAGAGAGATGTGCAACAATATTTCCCAAATCTCGAACACTAAGCCGGGGAGGGCTATATTTTTTGCAAAATATAGGTTGGAACGTAAAACTTTGGAAAACATTTTTTCTGAATTGTATTAATCTGGAAACGTATTTCGTCGGAAAAGTATTTACTTGGAAACTTATGTTTCGTTGGATGGAAACGTATGCGTTTGGTAAATATTATTTTGGAATCGCATTTAATAATTGAAACGTGTTTTGTCGGAATAGTTATGTCCGTAAACTTAATATAATATTTCCAACAAAATATTTTTCAGTACTTTTATATTATTATTATATAGTTCCATCAACATCATTTTATGTTTCCAACACAATATTTTTAATAAAATATGTGTTTCCGATGGGGTATTTTTCCACTATAATACGGTTCCAAACCAATAATTTTCCAACTTTTTATGCGCCCACTATGGCACCATGCAGGAACAGTATAAACGCACGGAAAACAGAGAACAAAGGCGGCAGCAGCGACCAAAATAATTTATTTAATTTTAATTTTCACAACCGTTCTATTATATATTATTATATACGCGTCGTGATTTAGATTTTAGAAGATAATATATATTATTATAATGTAATTGCTCACTATATTATATAGTGAACATTTTCTCTCGAATACTCGAATAGTGTTATCATAATTCGTTAACACAGTATTTTTTACAATAATATAACATTATTTACACCTCTTTTGAGGATGTCATGGCATGCATCGTCATACCTACATCAAAACTAAATGTTAGAGAATTGTTTTAATTGAAAATAAGAACGATTTGGCATGCAATTGTCTATAATGAAAATTAATGACAATAACTTAATTTTGACAAACTATCCTAGGTATTTGCAAAATAAAAAGTTTTAAGTACCTATCTGTTTTCATTAAATACAAAAAAAAAATGAAATAGGTTAAATATCTGTTTAGTGTTCCCCAGAAGTTAATACTTAAAATGTATTAGTCAAGCCCCAGATAATATTGTTTATCTAGAATTTTGTAATTACTACTCAAAACTCACTTACTATTCAGCAGAGTGAGCTTGTTTTTACTGATTGTTTCATATAATTTTGTATAATTGAGCAACAGACGAACGCCACAAATAATAAAAGTACCGACACGGGACTTCTTAGAAATGACTACCTATAATATTAAATAAGATTAAAACAAAATGTAGGAAATATTTGGGGGGCTATGGACATTTTTGAAGGGCTCAACCCCTAAAGCCCCCCTCTTATTTGCGCCTATGGTTACAGTATAAAATATTAAATTCTGTAATAAATGTACAAACATTTTTTACACATGGTGATTTATTGAAATTTCTGTTTTTGAAATTTTTAGATACACATAAAGAACATATTTTCAAATATGAAAATATGAATATATTATTGAGATTTATTCATGTCTCATGACATTTAAAGAGGAGACACATCAATTTGTTTTAAATTGGAACCCGATTTTGAGAGAAGCGAAGAATGTATTGATTTTATGATGATGTGTGGTTTAAAAAAAGAATGGATAAGTAGCTATAACCTCTCTGCTGTACAGCAGGTATCCGGTGTAACAATGGTTACCAAACAAATATTTTATTAATAATATTACAATTAAACAAATGTTAGAATTATTTTTTGAAGGATTTTTACTTTTTAAAGACAAGTCTTCCGACACAAAAAAGTAAAAAAATTCTGCAAAAAATAATTCAAACATTTGTTGAATTGTAATATTATTAATAAAATATTTGTTTGGTAACCATGGTTACACCCGACACCTACTGTACAGCAGAGTGGTTACCTACTTATCCATTCTTTTTTTAAATATAAACTATATTGTTAAAAAATAATGTTTATGAATATTATGTTGTTGTATAAATTATAAATCTAACTCAAAGTATGCTTTTAATTATATTCCACTAGCTGTATCATCCGACTTCACATAGTAAAAATGAACATTTATATGTACAATTAATGCCACTATATCGGTGTATTTTGGTTTTAGTGTTAGCATGTTGGCGTCAGTGTGCGCTCGCTACGTAGAAAAATCTGACAGAGGTGGTTAATCTGCGCCGAATTGTATACTGCACTTGGTGTATTTCAGTTTAAGTATAATAACTCCATGAGCTAATCGGTTTTATGTCTAGGTACCTCAAACCCGTGAAAATGAACAATTTTAAAATTCGGAATTTTTTAATGTTCTCAGTATTTATAGAATCATACTAACTATTAAACTAGCTATTTATAGTATAGCTAGTATTTTATAATGGCATGTAATCGACATAACATTTTTTATAAAAATACAGATTGTTCAGCTCTATCTATCGGACGTAATATCGACATATTATTATATCCAAAATTATACATATATTATAGTACTTCTAGTTACTACTACGACACATATATGTTTTTCGCGGTAGTCGCGAGTTACGATTTAGTTTTCGATTTTAGAAAAATTAAAATAATTATCGTCGTATTGCGTGAATCCTATTTTTTTCTTTTTCTTCTTTAGAGACAAACTGTTTCGGAAATCTATTGCTTTTGCGGATGTTGTATAGACGGTTTGATGTAACGGTTTATACTGCGCTGTTCCGGATCAAACGTTTCACGCACAAACCGTTTTCGAATTTTCGTGTAGGTATACTTAAAAAGTTAAAAATCGGCATCTCTCCAATCAACCCTTTTTGCGCACTTCCTAGTGTGCTGTAAGAAGCATCCCTCCCTATATAGATACGTCTCATGGGTCAGGCTTTTCTTTCTTTTTCTTTTTTTAACAAAATAAAACAAATAAATAAATAAAACACAAGCGGCATACTCCAACAGCAATTCACACAAACATGCATGTAGATAAAAACTCGACAACATTTCCCCGGGGTATGATGTGCTCTGTGCTGTTAGAAATCTTATATTGTTAATTTAAAAAGTGTTGTTCGCTAGCAGATCGGGCGAGAGGGGAGATAAATATTAAATAACATCGGATATACACACACACACTCACACACACAAGTATATGTTATTATATTACAGAAAATGAACGCAGTTCAGACTAAATGATTAACAACCCGATGCATTTAATGCAAACGTATATACGCTTGGGATGTATAAACAACGACGCGGGACACGGGTAGTTAATTTTTTCGCATAAAAAGTTCACTTAATTGTACAAACGTATATAGTTAAACTCGTTATTATTTCAACGCATGTAAATAATACACCTATATAATGTATACATATGTATATAAAATATAAATATAGTATAATACGCACTCAAACGCCATTCTTTAAAAAGAATTACACCGAGTTCAGAACCAAAATATAATTGTTAAATGTAAAATGCACGTAGTGTTTAAAATTAAAACTACAATATTACATTCAATATAAGTATAACCATAACGGTCTCCTCCTCCCGACAAAAACAAAAGACGCCAAACATGGTCCTCCGCCGAGAGCAGATTTCTATTAGAAATAACACGATATTATGTGCTTATGCGATGCAGAATGACTCAATTTATAATGTTATACTTCTTACTAAACACACATAATAATCGGTTTATGGCGATTGGAAAGCGATTTCGCACAAAATTCGTGTTGACTGTCGTCTACCGCAATTTATTTGTTTTAATAAAATAATAAAATACAGCTCCGTCGATGTATATCATTATAAATAGTATGTATGTCAAACAGGTTTAGTTTTTAAACGATCATCTCAATAATATTATAGATATTATAAGCACTCTAATATCAGGTAAGTTATATTGTCTAATAACTATGCCGAAATAGGAACCATGTTGACTGTTTATCTTTAATACAGCGAGCTGGATTACGCGACAGCAGAAAAAAAATTGTTCTAACGAAATCGTCGTCAACCGAAAACCCGATTTACATAGGATTAAAGACAAGAGATTATAAGTTATAACTACAAGATGATTATATTCAACGTATAGTAACTTGTTCGGTGTTCGATAC
The DNA here is from genome assembly GCA_008086715.1 of Sitobion miscanthi. Classification (NCBI taxonomy): domain Eukaryota; kingdom Metazoa; phylum Arthropoda; class Insecta; order Hemiptera; family Aphididae; genus Sitobion; species Sitobion miscanthi. The sequence goes on from CM017800.1 coordinate 804,966, forward strand.
AATACACACGACATAAAAAAAAAAACAGTGACTATTTCAAATCTATAGGTAACATATAGGTAACCGAAACAAAAACGTTTACAAGTATTCGCGATGGCGTAAATGTACCGGACAGTATTTAATAACGTTCTACAGTTTGGACACGTTTTAAAAAAATTATCGGAAAATTTACGGTTAGCTCGCATATATTGAAAAATGCGAGAAACCGTTCGTGCAGCTATCGCCCATAATCACAAAATATGACCTAAACGCGCAATCTAAAATCACAAACAAAAAACACCCATAAATGCAAAAAATTAAAACACCTTTTTAACAATCCATAAGCACGAATTCCACTTCACTAAATATATAATAGAAATATAATATAGAAACAAAGAAAATATTACTAACATCAAAATTATCATTAATTAAGCGTTTTTAATATACCTATTCAAATTAAGTACGTTAACATGTATTGTATTCTAAATACAGTAGGTATATCGTATATACTATGTACACTGTACAGGTTGCCTATCCTGTACGCTATTTGTATAAAAACACATATATTTCTTCCTTTAATATTTATATAAATTATTGCCAATTATCATTATCTATACAATAAATATAGTTCTACTTGTATTGATCATTTTTGATTTTAAAACAGAAATATATAATACTTAGATAGCTGAAATATGCGATCACCAAATTGTACGTTGAAAGTTAAAACTTAAATAATTAATACGTACAATAAGTTTAATTTATACTAGATAATAAAATGGAATTTTGAACTTCTATCCCACTGCTGATGTATATAAGTACAAACCAGTTTTGATTTTTGGGTATCTCTAAAGAATTATGTAATTTGCTGCTTTTTGGTACTACCCATTTGCGCACGTGATACGTTTTACACGATTGGTTTTATTTGATTTTTTTCCTTCTTTGTCAATTATCTTAATCAATCGAAAAGTCAAAGTCAACACAGAGATCGACTCAATAATATAAACGTATTAGGTTTCGTGTAAAAAATCTAAAATACACAAACAAAAAGTATCAACATGCTTACACGAAATATCTCAATGAATAATACAACACTGCAGTGGTTACGGCAAAATGAGTCCGGACACAATTTTATCGCCACCGCTGCAGTGTGTGGCGTCCTTAAGGCGTCGGTTGCAACGCCACCAGCGCCGGTTCGAACCCAGTCGCGGGTGGCATTTTTCTTTGGGTAAGTCATGGTGTCCGGAGAGAAGTGCCTCCAACCCCCACCCGGACATGACAGATACCAACGGGTGCCCAATAAAAAATCTGCCAAACCAAAAACACACGTTTTTACAAACCTACAATTTCTCCTCTACAAAAACCAAAAAAAACAAACAGCTAATGGCCTTAGAGGCCGGGCTTAACGATCAATTAAAAAAAAAAAAATCAAACATAAACACCACCTCAGTCCTCGCCCAAAGAAGCATTCAGAGATGGACAAGAAAAAAGGATAATAAACTTCAAGATAGCCGATCTCACAGCGAACATCTAGAGCAATGGATCATCAACACTTCACACTATAGCGTAATTAAGTAAATCTTAAAAAAAAGGTTAAATTCGAATTGTAACCTAATTTTGTAAGCAATTGTAGGCTAATGAACCATGTATTTGAAGCCTTAAATTAAATAAAAATGAAAACTAATTAAAAATCCCAACAACTGATTTGTTCTAATACTTGATTTTTAGTTGATTTTATTATTGACGACAGCTATATCGTTGATATGTTAGCTTAATTAATTTAATCCAAGCCATTGACTACATAATGTGTAACCAATTCCGCTATTACACAATATATCGGTTAAGCTATTCACGACGAGCATCAATCATATATGATAATATATAATATAATAATATATTATATTAAATAATACGGCTTGTTTTATGCATAGGCGCAAATACGGTTATTTTCCACCCGTTTATCTCTATAAATACGACAAAATAATAAATTGTGTTACGGTCATTGATATTAAACACATGGATATGGCATTTCTGTTTTTACTAGACACGTCAGGCTAACGTAATGAAAACAAAAACGGAGTAATATGGTTCTCACACGCACAGAAGCTTCTGAGCGATAAAGCCTGTAGCGATAAATTCACAGCTAATTATTGTATCGTGTCGTGCGAGATCGTGGTAACTATGGTTACAACTGGTAACCATATTGGTTAAAAAGACGAGCTGCGGTCAATTTCTGGTATGATCGGTTAGAACTATTACACGATACCAAAAAATTAACGAACAATCAGAATGCGATTTGATGGACACGAAGTAAGGAAACTCAGATTTAAACAACTGGACAGAAAACAGAGATGTATATCTTCGGTTAATAACGGTATCAGTTGAATTGGTTTCAGCTAGGTTCACAGCTGCTATATCGCGTCCAATAACTGAGCTCAACCCAACTGTCACGACGTGACAGATAACGCGGCTGCAGTGAAACCGCGACTTACAGATATTGTACATATAAAGGCGTATTCAGCTATACATATGCAGCTACATCGTGTGTTGTGTCGTGCGAGGGTTAGGTTATTATATTGTGGTTACGACTGGTAACCAATATGGTTTAAAAGTCGAGCTGTAGTAAATTATTGATATACCTACTCGTTTGCAACTTGGTTATTGCACGATACCAAAAAAGTAATATTCAATCACAATACAATCCGATCGACAAAACACGAAATACGACGCAGCTGTGAATCCGACTCATGCCATATCCACAAGCTTTAATACCAAGGTTACGGTACGTACCTAAACACCTTGCGCGTGTTGTGCGGATGGAGCGCGCTGGCCGCCACCGGATCGAAGTAAGCGGCGTGCGCCTTGAGCGCGGCCGGCGTCAGCAGGTCCACGGCCGTCCGCTCGTGGTCGACCAACAAAGCCAGCGCCAGCCGCTGCGTCCGCATCTGCAACTCCGCGTGCGCCCGGCACAGGGCCGCCCGAACGTTTGCGTCCACGTCGACGTCCAACGCCATCATCTTCGCCTTTTTCACCCGCGTCAGCAGATCGTCCAGCCTGGAATGAATATCGGCGAACCCATACCGCTCGAGGTGGCCAACCGCCACGTCGTCGGCCGTCACTTCATACCGGACGTCCGGTCCACCGTCAGTCCGGCCGACCGCCTCGGCAATGGCGTCGAGCACGCGGACGCCGTGAGCGTACAGCGCGGCCGCCTCGCATTCGCCAACCGTCGGCGGCCACGGTCCGGCCACGCTGTCCACGCCGACGAACGTGTTCCTGTACCGCCGGAACGGCAGCCGCCCGACGGCCGCCATGGTCAGCGCGAACCTCACCGCTTCGGACAACACGTACACGTACATGCGTCCCGAGCCGATCGCCGTGACGGCCGTCTGGACGTCATTGACGTTACGGAACAAGGCGTACTCGCGGAAAGCGTTCACGGACAAGTCGGCGCCGTCGTCGTCCTGCTCATCGTCGTCCTGTTCGTCGTCGTCGTCCGCCGCCGCGTCCAGTTCCGGTTCCCCGGCGGCGGACCCCTGCACCAGGTTGTCGTAGATGATCGACTCGATGTAGTACGACGTGCCGCCCACCACCACCGGAACTTTGCCCCTAGAGTATATGTCTTGTATCTGGTAATATTGGCAAGTCAAGGACCACAATGTGTAATATGTACGATGATCATTGATAATAGTATAATAAGAAAAATGAAATGTACTTATTTAAATATAATTGCGTGGCTCCTTATTTTTTAAAAACAATTTGTTACCTATAAATGAAAATTATCTACAGTAATTTATAGATAACCAATCCCTATTCTCTATAGATTGATTGATTTCATGATTCCTGTAAATATATATGAATACGGCAACTATAGGGATTTGTTTTAATAATCATTAAATCATACATTTCCTACTTAGTACTTATTCGGACATTTTTGTGAGTTTTGAAACAAATGTAGACGAAGATCGGGCGAGTGTGGGCTCAAACTGCGGAACACGATACTATATCGTGGTCGTATCTATAAAATATATGCCAAAGTTACAGTAATTCAGTTTTTTTTTTTTTAGGCGTGGAAATTTTGCAAAGGTTGTATTGTAGAAAACAACCCACGATCGACGATTTTTTTTTTAGTATATTTTTCGGGATAGTCGAATTGTGCATTATAATCTAAAAAGAAATAATAATTAGAATTGCACTTGCAGGGTTCAAAAAAGGTAATGGTCGAAGCCGTCTAACTACACTCGAGTAAAAACAGGTAGTGGTCGAACTGCACTCGTTCAAAAAAAGGATTAAAATTACAGGTCACTATGAACGTTCACTTTTATAATTATAATAATATTTGATGATTTAAAAAAAGAATAAAAAAAATAATATAGGTATAATATACCTATATTATTACTACAAAAATTATCAAAATTAGTAAAAAAAAAAAAAAGTTAGAATAATATTTGATGATTTAATACATGTATATATAATAATATTATATTAACATAATGGACAATGCTATGTATAAAACGATCACTTTTAACTACGCCAATAATTAAAATCATCGTCAGTCTTAAGCCCGTAAGTGGGAAGAGAAATGAGTGTATTATAAACATTTAACCCCTTCAAATGCATGATATTTTTGTTGGAATACCTTTTTTTGAGTCCAAGTGCAACTTGACCATTACCATTTTTAAATCCAAGTACAGTTTGACTGAAATAAGTGCAATTCGACCATACCCATAATTTTTTACCATCCCGAGACTTCAACGGTATTTTAACTATATAAACCTTATAGGTATTTTTTTTTTAATTGAAACGTGCAGGAACATTGCAAATGTTTTATATGCTATCAATCCATATTGTTATATTTAAAATACGTATATTACTATAAAATATGCATACATTGTTGGTTATTTATATTATTCGATTGATTTAGCAGTACCTATTGTTATAAATATGCGCAGAGAATATAAAATAAATAATATATATATCTGTACATAATTCTTACTTCGTGCAAATAAATGATTACTAATTATAATTTAAAAAATATAAAGGATTTACGATGAAAGTTCAACAATATAATATTAATACGAAATCGGTGGGCGGTAAAAGCATAATCGAAATTCATCAAGGGTCCCATCGTATTGTACACCTACGTAATCATAAGTGCACACAAATTAATTATTTATTTAAAAAAACGAGGGTTGCTTGAACGCACGTAACGCAATATACGTTGGGGTATGTCAAGTAGTTGCGATTGCTCACTATATTATTAATATACGAGACAAAATGCGTACCGAAAAATACGATCATTGTAACACCCAAAAATATAAGGAGTGTACGCGGTATATATATTATATAATATTGTTGTGGAATGGACATGACTCGACGAAGAAATGAGTGAAAACCATATATACACGGGGATCGATAATTCAGTGAAAATTCTGAACGGAATTACGCCCCTAGAAGTTTTCGGACGCTGCACGAAGAATATAATCATGTTTGTTTTCGCGAATTAACAAAAAGCTCTTCTTCATACCTAATAACAATTTATAGGTAATAATAATATAAAATCAAAGCGTATTGAATAAACGTTTAGCGCGTTTCATGAAACTCACGAGTAAAACATTTTGGAAACCCCTCCTCTCGGATCGTGCAACCAAGTTCCTATCCGCGGTATAACCCCACATGGCTCGTTTAATAACGTATACGTTAAAGGGGAGAGACGTGCAGATCACGGGCTAAAATATAAGCGGCATGATGATGGTGACCGGAAACGAAACGACCGCACCGGAAAAACGCTTGCAGCATAGGTCATTCACTGAATATATATATATATATGTAACACCTTATGACGCGAGGTTTATGTGGTATACGTGTAATGTATAAATATATATATTGCATAAAATACGTATATAAGAATACTTGAGAAGGAATTCGTCGAGAAAATTAAACATGATTTGTACGAAATCGCTCGGTTTCAAGAGCACTTAATCTCGAAAGAGCCACTCGTTTATTTTGTTTTTATTTAATTCGCTTTCATTTTAATATCGTCATCGCTTCTTATCGCAGTAAATGTTTGTTTTATTAATTAGTTTTTTCAGTTCCCTCTCACAGTTTTGAGGATTACGTATTATATATCGTTTCATATTGTCATAATCATTTTCGTATATAGCCGACATGAAGACGCCAAGAGAAAAACTTTAACTATACTATCGCCGTTTATTTTTTTTTCTTTCTTTATTGCCACCATAAATATTATTATTTTAACGTTGTACTTTTCATCGATTTACTCAGTTTAAAACTTCTACTGTAGTATTTTAATTTTCGAACAACATATGTTATACAATATACGATATACAATACACGAAATTGAAAAATATTATTTTGTAAGTGTACAATTGAATACGATGTATAAGCTGACATGAACATTATTGGTCAGATTACATCGTCAATACCCCTCCCTACCTATCATTCGTTGGACATTTTCTATCGACTGTGATTAAAACAATGCATTCAAATTGTCAACCAAAATCGATCATATAACCTCAGTCTGTATTTACCCTTCACCAAATATTAATGAAATCCACATTTAAGCCTTTAAGTCATGTTATCTAAACAAACAAAATATTCAACACACATATGAACTACAATAATTTCAACTACTACTTGTATTTCGTAATAATATTATGTTATGACTTATGACGATGATGAATTGAAATAATTTCTAAATCTATTTTATTCATATATTAATCATATGAACGATAACAACAATTATAAATTATACGGCCTATAAGATATAAATATATAATTTGAAAATTTAAAAATTTAAAAAATACCAAATATATGTTGTACATTACCTAAATATAATAAACATCGAATAAACTATACAATAAACAATATTTAACACTATACCTATAGATATATTGTATAATGTTATGTACCGATCTTTTGTAATTATTTTACCAACGCACATTATGCATAAATTATGTATATAAGAGTATTAGATGGATCGTTTCTATATTATGGTGTTCCAAGAATAAAATACATTTTAATTACATCCATACAAAATAAAACTTGAACGTCAAAAAAAAATCAATATACGTGACATAACTTAAATTAAATCTCAAATAGGTATTTGTATATATTATAATCATTTGACGAACTGTAACAGATTGAAGGTGGCAAGTAGGAACCTACATGAAACATGTACGTTAACAGCACTCGTGCCGGTGTATAATAAATAATAATAATAATAATAATCAGACGATTCTTTAAAAGTTTAAACGTCAATTTATTCACTACGCAAGTTCAGTTTAATACTAGCGCCAGCTTTTTCCATCTTTTATCTGCTTACTCTCTCCCCATGGCTCGTGTCACCTCAGGAAATACTACTATATACCATCACCGCACTGCACCAGTACGGCACTTCCTGCTATTATTCTACTGTCCGAGCTATATTCTACTGTTACACATTTCTACTTCACAGTCCCCTCCTTTTCTTTTCTCTGTACTTGAAAACCGACGCATTATTACTCCCCTATTGGAAAAAGCACTTTCTTCGATAAGTATAATATATACGGTATTATAATAATAATAACGCTGTTGGCGCATATATCACACATACGCATGTGATGTAGGAAAAATGTTTAAAAAAATACACACACACACACACACCCTGACAAACAGCACGAAGCGTGACATTCGAGTATGCACGACAAAAGGACTTCATTAGAAACCTGCTGTTTAAACACGAACAAGAGGTCGTTAATCAGCTATAATATACTGGCTATACGGAGGGCCGAGCGTAAAGAACCTTTTTTCGTCGTTATTTTAACTGCAGGTTATGCGATAATTTCAACAACATCATAATATAATATTAATATAATAATAATAATAACGAGAAAAGGATACAATTTTTAGAGCTTCGTTCCTGTACTGGTGTACGTTACACTCGTCACGCCAATCCACGGTGCCCATCATATGGTGCGGGACTCCGTCCATCTCTTCAGCGGTAGCCTTATTGGTGGCTATGTCAAGACCTTTGTAGACCTGCGGAAAAACCAAGCAATGTATACCTATATATACAATAGGATGGCTAAAATAAGCATACCTAATTTGGGATTATCCACCCGTGTTTAAGTAGTGTTAAAATTAATGTTTTTAAATTTGATAATAATAATATAACATAATATGAGTGCAGAGTTATGCATAATAATATATCCAAAAACTAATATGTATACACACGTCTGTCTTAGAGACATTTTAAACATGCAACCCCTAAATAAACTATGGAGGAATATGTATAGAAAAAATGCGTAGGTACCTATGAGTAAATATAATTATGAAAACAAAACAAAAAAGGATATCAGCTGAAATTGAACGTAACTCTCGATGTCAGGATTTATTATTTAGCAGTCATAATAAATATAATACAAATTCAATAATTTTTATTTTCATTATCATAATACATTATTTTAAATCATTTATTAGTACTTATATCAATTGATATAGAAAACAAACTATGTATTGAGAGGACGTAACACCCGCAAGTGTTGTCTCCGTCTTACAAGTGCGTAATATAGAACATTTTCCCTCAGCAGATCACGTTTAGCTTCGTTAGTTTAAAAATTAGAGCGAATTGACTTCTCATAAAATTACAGGTGAGATTATTATTATCTAGGCAATCTCATGGGCTTTTTATTATATTTTAATTTTAAAGCGAGTTATGAGTATTTTAAAATTGTAAATTGTTTGTACATCTTAAATGTCGACTAAACCCGATAACAGAAATTTCCCGTGGGTAGCATAAATACATATACACAGGTATCATAGGTCTATACATAACGTATATACGAGGTGAAGGAGGAAGAGGAGGAGGTTTTCTAATATATTCGGGTTGTAGCAATGCAGCAATATAACACGCCGCAGCGGCGGGAAAAATCGTCGGCGAGACCTGAGGGGTGGTGGTCTACCGGCGCATAATGCCATATATTGATCCGTCTGCGTCGGATGAGTGTGCGTGTGTAAGTGTGTTTGTCTACCTTTCGCGGCGCAGTGGTGTGTCTGGCCGCCGGCGGCAGACTTGTTGCACGCTACCTATATATACGGTCGGTTGTCGGTTACATTATATGTACATAATATAATAGCTATATAGTATATGGCTGCAGGACACAAAATACATAAACCTCGTCTCTCTGCAGCCTATCTCTGTCGGCCCGTCTGTGGGGTAGGTTAGGTGACGGAAATTTTAAACAGCCCACGCGCCGCCATCGTCGAGGAATGGTATTTTTACCCGTTATTATTTGTTTATATATACTTTCGGTCGGTTCCTAGGCATCGTGTATTTTTTTCGACCCCGCGGCCGCCTATATATCTCTACCATTCTTGTATATAATATTATAATAGATATACACAACAATTTTACAAAATTTTACAACAGCGAGTACGCACTTCGATAAATATTTTTAAACTTACACGTTTTAAAACAAGTATAATAACTGCGTGTACATTTAGGTCGTAGTGTATTTTTATCATCACCCTGCGAGGCGCCAATGAAGCACTAGAAAAATTAAATCACGGAAAGCGCAAGCATATATTTATGCTTTTGTGAATTGAAAAAAAATGTTATGTTCTCGCGTTCGTGGGAACATAAACGTCAATAAAAGTATTTTTAGATGGAGTGGGGTGCTAGCAAGTTGGTTGGCCGGGCAGAAGACATACAACATTATGGGTACAATAGATAGAGGTGTACCACATATATATTCGATCACTGCAGAATGCCAGACACCGACGACTGACAATTCACGCCACGAATTTGTTGAGGAAAAAATTGATAGCACCGACAGAGATGAGCACAGGACGTATCAAAATTACATTCGGTCGACAAAAAATCATCCCCGCAAGCAAGCAAGCACTGTTGAAGACACAGGAAGACATGCAGAAAATTCAACCGTAAAACTTAGGATTGATCACTAAAGGGGGGAAAGATGTATATATATATAACACGTATGTATTATATAGTTAGGTATATGGTCTAACGTTCAATATCGCATGTCGCACCCTCCCACTCGACACTATAGCGCGCAGAGATTTTTCTTCTACACTCTATATATATACGTGGCCGTGCAGGTTTTCAGTCGAATAATTTTGTCGGACTTTATCGCGTGCGGTTCACGCACAAGACTATACGACGGCACATTATAGTTCACTAAAAATGTGTAAGCCCGACCTGCACGGGCGTATTTATCAATGATCGTATCAACTCTATCATTCATATAAATACTTACATACATACATACATACAATATACGCATGACGCATATACTCGGGGCGTGGTAGTAGACCGAACAGAGAGAAGATTATCCGCAAAGATTTTTAGATTTATATAATATATTGAACTCTTCGAATCATTTCCGTTAGGATTATATTACGTTATAATATAGTCTTATAACACGCCGATATTTCAAGACTGAAGTAAACCGGCAAATTTTAATTGCATATCGAACTGTTCGACGATATTATATATACGTCATAATAATAGCATATGCGGATACATGATTTGATAATAATATGTGTTTGAATATAATATATATATCCGAATGGCATACGCATATATTACATTATACATGTATATGTATATATTATAGTGTTTTCACGAATCATAAAGTCGAATTTCATCGCATAAAGTATATAAATAATATCTGTTCTGTATAGGAGCACAATTTTATTTTCCTGCTAACGCCCACTCGAAAACGCGCTAAATATTTTACTTATTTCGAAATAGTTTCCCACGTTTATGTACAAACCGTTTGAATTGGTATTCAGTATATAATATTCATAACAGATAATATTATTATAATATTATTGATACAAGCGTAGTTATAGCGATATGGTCTGACGTAGAAGAAATAAAGTTATGAAACGCTTATAGGTACTATACAAATAGCGATATTAAAAACTATTTAAGTCGATTCGACCATCACAAAAGCGTTTTTTAATTTTTATTTCCATCCTCGTTGTTATTATTATTGAATAGTATACGATAGTTATAATAATTTATATAGGTATAGTTGGTCACTTGTAATTAATGTTATTTAATATATTACGGACAACGGTTTTCACTATACCTATTATAAGTATTGATTATCAGCGATTGTGAAACATAAAACGGCTGTATCAAACAAAACGCATATATTATATATTTATATACAGTTATTTGTATGCGTATTAAACAAAATATCAGTAAAGAAAATAAAAAGTTCAACAAATGATTTTTTTTTTTTTATCTCAAAAATATGTATCAATAACAGTTTTTCAATTATTCAACAGTGTTAGAAAATGTTATAGGGTTATAGAACATTTAATAAGACATTAGTGTAACACAATATTAATACATTTAACCAGAGTAATGTATTTATTTTTCTACGTTCTTTTTTCCCCAGACGCAGAAAAAATTATAGTCCACTATAATGCAGGCACGCGCGAATGCGCGTTATAGAAAATATTAATCAGAACATAATAATATAACATATAATAAGGTTTATAAACGTTATGGGTTTGCTGCCATGCGGAATAATATTGTTTATATCAGTCTCGGAGCATTCTAGTTTAAAATTCTCCGAGTGAATCATATCTGTGATCTAAACGACTTAAACCGGCCAATTAGATTGCCCGCCGTCGAGAGAGGAATTTATGTGGATGATGGCTTTACGTCCATATATATATATATACACACACCTATGAATATAATATATCGTCGTTTCAAAGTCGAATTTAATATTAATAGTCACGCATATACCTCAACGCATAACACGGCTATATACAATATACATATTGTATATTATTATATATTATTACAATCGGTGCATGTGTAAAAAAATTATTATTATCGCACACGCATAATAATTTATTGTGTTAGATACGAGACACTGGACGGTCGTCTCCCCGCAAAAACGTCAATAACAATAAAAGCCCAACGCATATTTTGCGGTTTACGACGACGGCCTAAACACGTCGTGATGCACAACTGTTATATTATTATTATTATGATATTAAATAGGTACCAAAATATGCAGTAGGTAATAAACCACTGAAAATGTTGCGACCATACCACATTTCATGCGTTCGTATTTAGACGGCGGTCGTACGGAATGAATTTTTAAAACTTTCGTGTTATTGTTGTTCGCGAGTTTTCCATTCCGAGGTTGCGTAACGATAAAATATATTATAAAACGTACCTAGGTAATACCAACCTATCTGCATCGAGAATAAGACCAAAATTCTATGAATTCTTTGCAGAACGTTTTTTAAAATTTAAATTACACGTCCGTCGTCTCGGTTGAGATTAATGAGATATTGCGTATTTTTGCAGTATACACACTCGGACGCGAACGGCGTTATAATAATATTATTACTACAACGACTACTTATTTATTAATGATACAAAAGTAGCGTTACGAGTTGGCGCCGTATTGTACGCACACTATATGTGCACCACATTATCATTATAATAATATAATAATATATATAGTATAACGGAGTGTAACAAAACGCGGGAAATTTCGAAATATTATGTTATAATTTATTCAACTTGCGCGTCAAATATGTACTTTAATTATCTAATTTGTTTACAACAACTCGCGGGCTCGTGGAATATACGACGAATTAACATACTATAGTGGAAATTACTGATAAAATGTTTTATCCTCAATTAGTCATGATAACGAGGAAACCTCGCGCGTAAGCGCCGCCAACAATAATAATAATATGTCGTTATAAGCTTGCGGGCAGCGTATATAATATTATAATATGTTATTCTCGCGCCTGACCGCCACGCTGTTTTGCAGAAAGATAGCGCACAGCAATTATATCAAACTTTGGTCGTTGGCGGAATGTTTGATAAAAACGTGCGCGGTGTCCACGCGAATATCGAGCGGCGCGAACGGAGATATTTGTGTCTTTATCAGCGGCGAAATCCGCACAGGAAATAAGATCTCGCCGAGTCGCCGTCGACTATCGGAGCATAGCGAAACCGGGCGAAATAGTCTATTACACTGTGCGTCGCTATTGTGTATGTATATAAGGCCCGCGGTACTTTGGCTACTCGGGCGACTTCGCGCTACACGCCGCAGTGATAACGTGAACCGTAATTTCCGGCGATAAATCACGGAAAAGTATAGTAATTTTTTTATTGCGTAATGAAGTGATACAAGTGTCTGTATTGTTGGGCTAGGCGGTAATAATAATAATGGTAACTGGTTTAAAACTGTATTCGAGTGAGATAGGATTTACTCTCTGACAGTCTGGTATGTGAAATAAACGATAATGGTAACATTTTTCAGATTTACCTCTTACTGACCGCAAGATTCAGCCGATCACAGCGCCAAATCGTTTTTTTGGAAATCACAGCGCATCACCTACACATAATATGTATATGACATACCGGGAACGGTATAAGCGTTGCTGTTATATTAACCATTCAACACGCGCAACATGCATAAATAAAATATCACAAATTTTGTTTTTATATACAATTAATTTAGCATTATTGAACCCAACTACTCGTATACTCCAAACATATTTGATTCGACGACACTCCTCTACTATATACAGTCCATAAAGGAATTCACTGTAGGTATACATACATAATATTATTTTCGCGTTCGATATTACAACGACTAAACAAGGGGGGGGGGGGGGGGGTTTGACTTTTGAAGACTATACGCGAAAACGATATTCATCCTTTAACCCGGTTTCGTAGTTAAATCAAATATGGTAATACCGATGTTTAATACTATTGTAACACTCAATTTAAATGTCATCGACTTGCTGAAAGTCGAGTACATGTACTCGCGAAACAATAGCCGTGTAACAAGACCGTATAGGTAACAGCATGTGTACCATTATCATAATATACAAACAAAACGTGCGGTAAAAAATAATAATAATAATAATAATAATATTCAAACAGTATACATTACAGCGTGTCAAACGTGTCTCTGGTCATAATGATGGTAACGACAATAATGATAAAAAAAACAATAATAATAATAACAATGTATATTTACCCCCATCGCAGTACTTACTAATATTATTATTACACATACGACCGCGGTACATAAAAGGTTAGAGGAAGTGTTATAGACATGACCGGGTGAGGAGAGTGATAAGAGCGATAGATAATATGATGGTGAGTATATAGGTGGGGGTTTTCGACAATACGTTTTGTCTTGGTCTAGGTCGGTATCTCGACGTGGCCATCGACGGATAAGGGCCGACGTGTGGGGGGGGGTTTACATATAGTAGGGGTACGTGACGCAGGTACGTGATCAACCGAGTTTTTAATCGTTACAATCGTTACAGTCGCAGTAAAAAAAATCGAAAAACACAAAAACGGCAGAAGAAGAAGAAAACGCAAACAAAAAAAAAAATTAAGCAACTATCGGCCGTGGCACGGGCCTTGGACCGATAGGCGGCGTCGTGCGATTTCTTCTTATGGCGACGACGACGACGACTGGATCCGTCGCCAGACACGGCGACGAGGGTTAAGGTCGCCGCCGCCAAGCGGTAATGATGAGTGCCGGTGGTGGCCCGTCGACGGCGAACGACAATCCATTTCGCCGGCCGGTAAACTTTTTTTTTTTTAGTTTTAGTTTTAAGATATTTTTTTGCTGCAGTTCCACGAAAGAACACGATCGCTCCCGCACCGCCGTCTCAAAATATCTCGAAAAATCTCGTTAGCCAGCGCATTATATGCGTACGTCGGCGGCGACGAGGCTAACGACCCACAACATTCTTACATGTATATAAATATATATATATACACACAAGGTACTAGTAAATTACGAAAATAATAATATACAATATATTACGAATGATAATGACTATACGGTTTACGAGCAAAAACCACTACTTTTTCACTTATACATCTCCGCCTCGGAGGAGTTCCTGCACCAGTCTGCGTATACCCGCGTAAACTTAATCCGTACGAATTGTCTGTGGTGGTGGTGGGGACTGTCGGTCGACACAATGATGTTAAGGTCATGTCCAAACAAAACATATACAAGACTGCGTATGGTATTTGTTAAATAGCAAATTAACCGCGGGAACCATCATCATTGACGATATCGTCATAAAAAGATCCGATAGAAACTATACAATATATAAATATTAAATATTTTCGTTGGCACGTATAATTTGAAAACTATTTCTTTTTGAAAATAATATACACAAATATCGAATCGATAGCGTCAACCGAGTGTCGACGTTATATCGAAAGTAAAAAGTAAATAAAATGCAGAGCTGGTTGCTATACCCTAGAAAATTAAAACAATCTTATTAGCACTTAACATAACAATATAGTAATAATGTTAACTTTTGTTTGCGTTTAATATTCAAAAGGTAATCGGTATGGAAATAAATTCACAACAGTATTCAACGACATACAATCCGTTAGGCCTATAATTTAAAACAGTCATCTACAATTTACAAAACGCGTTAACCATCATTAGGTGCCCTAAACCCTCTGGATCGATTTAAAACTATTTCAGAGGCCTGCGAAAAATATAATTTACTTTACAAGTTATCGGACGATTTAAACAACCAATACTCTACTAAACATAATAATATTAAAAACTGTTAGACGTCTGATCAAGAAAAAGTCTTCATTAAAAACTTCGATATAATATTATGCGAGCGCATAGCGGATGTGGATTAAAAAATATTATATGATGTATGCGGGCGCATTTAAGAATGGAAAGGCATAATATAATATGTATCTTCATTAATATATATAATACGAGAGTGTGTGTGTTAATTTAATTGTCCAGGATACGTCTACGCTTAAGAGGATGTCAGCGCACTATTTGTTTTCTCTCTCTGGCCCACGCGCAACATAGACAAAACGTATTTACGAAGAATCATTTTTTCTATGTTTTTAAGTAATCTTAGAGTAAAATCACCTATTACAAAAAAGATAGAGAATAATTTTTTTTGAGGGAATGACATCGATTTTATATTTTATTTTTATTTGACTTTGTATTAGACTTTCAAAATAAACAAAAAATGTTGTTAATTTAAATTATGTTTAAATTGTTTTGGTACAATATTACGACAATTCGATATGTCATTCCCTTAAAAATATTATTCTCTATCTTTTTTGTAATAGGTAATTTTACTCTAAGATTACTTAAAAACATAGAAAAAATGATTCTTCGTAAATACGTTTTGTCTATGTTGCGTGTGGGCCAGAGAGAGAAAACAAATAGTGTGCTGACATCCTCTTAAGTTGAAGTACAATATAGTAATAAATAATAAATATTAATTATGTTCATAGTTTTTTTTTTTTTTTAAAATTCTTCAAAGACCTAAACGAATTGCTCGATTTCTAACCACCAGACAACCATACGTCATCTATAATAATTAAAATAACTGCCATTTACGAAACAATATATAATTTCTCCGATGATAATCCAATTAAAAACTGATTGCCCGGTGTACAATTATTCAACTTGTCTCAATTACGAACACGGACGACGATGCGCAAACGATCATTAAATCGCACTATCATAATATTATTATGTATACTGAAACACAATATAATTACCGCGAAAATAATGATAGGTTTATAAATAATAACTTGCTCCTGTTTTGGTTTTTATTTTCCGCTCGCGTAAATATCAAAACTCTGCATACAAATGGGTCATACAAATTATACAGATTTTTTTATTATGGTTTTTAATGCGATTCCCCACTCCGCACACAATATTTGTGTACGATCAAATTCGGACGACCCTGTATATACACGTATATATTATTATACCATACCTCGGCGGCGGTATTACACGGTCCTATTATATATATATTACATATAATATATACATAATACGTTAGCCACGATGCGTGCGTGCCAAGTTAAATAATACTTCTCATATGTGTATTATTTCTAGTCTAGTGCTCAGCAGACTGCATTCGACTGGCGTAACACGTTCACATGCACGCGCACTGCACGTACGTACAGGGTACCTATGGTATAATACGTACTTAGGCGTGTTGTATACATATATATTATAATAATAAATTTGTACATATTTATATACCTGCTATACACACTGTACACAGTGTTTACGTGTAGACGACCGTATGCCGCCGCCGCCGAAGCCACACGACGCAAATATACGTGTGTCGACAATTTGTTTTGTGTTTTGAATTTTTTGCTTTTGAGCGGAAAATTGTATCATTACATTAGGGTACACAACTATATAAATTATTGTATAATACGTAATGAAAATGACAGGTCGTGCGTACTGTCGTAGCCTATACGAATCGTATAGATTTACGTTCCGAGGCAGCCGACGAGACTGCGCCGAACAGCTCCGTGTTCAATAATATTATTATTTACCGTCGTGTTCGATTAAAAAATCATTTTAATCGAACAAATTCTCAATGGGCGACAGGCGGTTAAGGGAGATGCACATGATATTATATCTTATACACATGATATTCGGAATGTATGTAATGTTGTTGTATGATATAATTTGATATGAAACAATACTTTATATTGATCTGCAGACTGCTGTGCGAAATTATAGATAACTATATAGCTGTCCCGCCCGGCGTAGCCCGAGAAAAAGATTAATTTTTTTGAACTTCTATATAGAAACGCGTCTCATTATTATGTACCTTCGAACGATTTCAAGAAGCTTACAAACGACAAATAACTATAATATTATTACACGTATTGCACATATACATGCAAATTGTACTTATTCGAGCAGCCCGATCTTCCTTTGGCTGATAAAATGTAAATAATTAAAAACACAGTTAGCTGCACCGCTGAGTCTTGCACATGCACTTTATATTGAAAAGAGACAACGTTATCAGTCAAATTGTTGTGGGAAAGAGAGGTCCAACCAATACTATTTTGTGCAGCAGACTCTTATAGTATAGAAAATAATGGAGACAATATTGAACATTATACTATATATCAACGGTATCATCCACCCAATTGAAAATATCTTTTTTTTTTATGCAAAAATAATCCCGCAGTTCTATAACGCCGAAAAGTACGTGAAACCGTTATAAATGTATAGAGTTTGGAGCAGCGGTATACGAAAGTAATTCAGCTTCATAAAAATGCTTAAGTGCCTAAGTAAGATTTAAAGTTTAAACGGTTTATACATTTTAAACGGTTTACAGTGTTATATATATTGTATAACCAAAAACATAAGATACGAGTAACTAAAATGAGTATTACCTTCGTATAAAAATTTAAAACAACAGTGTAGTAAATAAAAAAAAATAAGATATAAAATGAGTATTACCTTCGTAAAAAAATTAAAAACAACAGTGTAGTAAATAAAAAAAAATAACACGACGTCTAGATATAAAATATTAATTTCTTTTCGAATTGAAATGATTTAAGTAATATATTTTAGTAATATTAATTCGTACCTTCATGTCATTGCGGTATTATATCTATTGATAATATCGCATTAAATTATAGATCAATATTAATAATATTGGTAAATTGGTCTATTTACATTATACATACATAATTACAACACTCTATGTATGCATATATAATTGAATAATAGCTTACTGTGGAGAAAAGAAACCAAATACAGAAAGTATTGATACAATAACGATAGATTTTTATCAGTTTTTCAATTGTTCTTTTCACTAGAGTCTAGAAGTATTAAAAATATAAAACAATAGAACGATACAAGATATAATGACCCATCGTTAAAATAGCGATACCCCTTAAGATACATTGTCCACGGGGTAGAAATGTAGTGAAGACATTTTCGTTGGATTAATAAGTAGTATCACGTAAAACTCTGTAGTAGTGTAACAAAATCTATTACGGAAACTTGCACTAGGTATCAACGGCAAACCTTAGGTATCCTATACATTATATTATAATTAATATCTATTATGGTTTATATAAAACAATAATTACAATTTAATACTTATTACTGCGCAAAGATACTTTTTAGTTTTTTATATAAAATATAATTAAATTAAAATAGACAGTTTAACAGTTCGAAGTTATAGAAATAAGTTAATTTTAAATATGCACGCCAACCAACCATATAGTAAATATAATAACTATGTCCAATACACAACGTGCAATGCAATGCGCCGACCACCACACACACGACGCAAAAGACGCATAAGACGTATAAATATAGCTTGAACAAAAAAACCTCAACGAAGAGAGAAAAAAATAAATATCAACTACACCGAGTCAGCCAAGTCGGGTTAAAAAGCTACACAAGACGAAATAAAATTTATTTTTTTGTCTTGCTTATATGCAACGTATTATATAATATGAAACGTTATTATCTCCTATACACACAACGACTAATCGAATAATATTACGCGATTATATCGTATTATTAAAGTGTTTATGTGCAGTCTATCTATTTTTATGAACGACATATTATACAGTTTAAATTTTCTCAACACGTTTCGCAGCGCACGGTCACGAGCCGTACACAGTAGGCGATGGAACAATAATAATTCACAAGAGTGCGATTACAAATAGATAACGTTTGAAAAATCAACATTAAGAATTTTTTCAATGTCCATTTATCCGCGGTTTTTCTGATCCTTCAAAGTTCAAACAAAATTAATACTATACCCTAATGGCTAATTGTTTGAAATTCGATACATTTTTCATATTGTAAACTCTGAAAGTATCTATATTATAATGAATAAAATCATAAGTTTGGTCGCGTGTCGGTTATTAAGTATAAGCAAATATTCTAAACTAGTTAATAGTTCTATTATACACTAAGGTAACGTTATAAGTAAGTACCTACCAATCAGTTACAATTTATCAGCAGAGATTAAAATAGTAATACTATTCTAAAGAATGAACAGTAAATTTATTATAGACATCATTCTTTTCACACGGGTGTGTTAATTAGAGAACTTAATAGGATATCCAAAAATTTAAAAGTACATAGAAAAGATACACGCGGATTACGCGTTGAGCGTCGCTCACTTACAGCTCACCTTGGCACAGACAGTGTTTTATTATTGTATGAAATAATAATATATTATATAACATGAAGAATTTTTCTAGAGAATAAAACATATCACTGTAGGAGCAAACTCACTCAGCTTAAAATCTAAGCTCGATTGTTAAACCTTGAAAATTATGATAAATGAAATAAAAAAGAAACAATGTAATGTCGCTGTTATGTTATTATTTCTTAGTGACATTTTTTTTTTTACTTAAAAATCATCAAAATGCATACAAATTACCTTTAAAAAAAATGTAAACGTTATTGTGGTATCAAAAATTATGGTGTTATTAAACTCAATATTATTAGCAGATATTATATTATACCAGTAATAATACTCGAGGACTGAGGTTGAGAGATTCTCAGTAGAAAACTCAAAATTTTGATTACATCGTTATAATGTATTCAAAGAAAAAAAATTTTATTTTCGAACTTGCGTTCAATTATTTTAGATTCAGTAATTTCTATCTTTTCAAAGGTACAAATATAATTCGGCAATATCAAAGTTATAAATACATAATATTATAATGACGGGATTCAAAATTTCGCCACGATACGTCCAATTTACATATTTCTTCATTATAAATAGTATATAATAATATGCTAATCATTATCATTACTATCGTAATGAAAATTATATAGAAATTGAATAAGCTACAAAACGAGTGGAACGTTTGTAAGTTATGCAAAATCAGGTTGCAAATAAACGACACCACTGCAGCTATAATAAATGTGAACATACTATTGATAGGCCGTAGATAATATAATTCGGCCATATTATATTAATATATTATCTAGTCTCGACTATTGTGCATATTATAATATATGCATATAAAGGTATACTAAACGAATCGATCAAATCGTTTTAAAAACAACGGTATGCGGTTGTTGTTACGTCATAACTATTATAGCTAACGGGGCGTCATAAAATAAAACATAGATACCTGTCTATTATGGAACTCGAGAAAGAAAGAGCGCGACGCCCCAGCTGTGGGTTGGTGGGTGGGTGGGTGGTATTTGGGTGGGCGGGAATTTGGCGAAAATCAAATCTGCAGCTCGGGACAATGGTCGACCCCCGAAATCTGCAATACAATAGTCCTTCGATTCGGGCGGAATCCTGAATAAGCAGCAGCCAAGTCGAACATCTGCACGCAATATATTATAAGTTAGGCCCCCGGCCGGTAAATATATATAATAATATATAGATTTTAAATATATTATTACTGTGTAATATTATAATAATATACGAAAATACGAAAATACGCAACAATAATCGTATGAACACGCGAGCCGATGGTAAATTATTATCGTCGTCCGTATGCAATAGCAATATAATAATATAATATATTACTATTACAATATAAGTATATGACTTTCTCGTGACTTCCATTGTCCGGACTCGTACGCGATCCGGGCGCGCGCGCGCACACACGCAAAGACATAGAGGGCGGCGGCATATTTTATAAACGAATTCCCCCCCCCAACTTTGGTCCGTCCGTCCGTCCGTCCGACCGATATCGAACTCGGTCCGATGGCGGAGGACATGACGGAGGTGGTGGCGGCGGAGGAGACGGTGGCTGCCGCTGCTGCGATAACTGGATCGGCGCTCAGGAATGCGGTGAGTCTCTCGACGACCGACCGACCGACCGACCGCCCTCCGTACAATCAAGCGGCGGCGGCGGCGGCGGCGTCGGCTTTTTGGCAATGTCGCCGGGCGACAGGTCACGCCGCGCGGCTGGCCGGCACACAACCGGTCCACCGGCGACTAGCGCACACGCACGACGACGCCTGTCGTTGGACCGCTGGTGGGGACGGGTGTGTGTGTGTTTTTGTGTGAGTGTCGGTGTGTGTGCGTGTGCGTCTTTGTGAAGGGGGAGGGGGTCTCGCGGGACCGGAGGAGATTCCCATTCAATTTTTGCATAAGGCGAACGATTCGCCCCCGCGCAGCCGCGGAACTCCGCCACCCCCCGCCGTGCGACGACCGGTCGCGGCCCAGTTTATCTTTATCGTTATATTATTTATTTTATTATTATTCCGTTTTTATTTTTTTTTTTTTTTAATTGGAATCACCACCACCCGCTCGCAGGGGTTACCAAACGTCGGGTCCTTGAAACACATCTATCGCAGACAATTGACCAAGGTCATTAACCGGACTCGTTTATCACGCGAGTGTGCAAGTGCAGTGCCGAACGCCACCGCTTCTCATAAGCGCAAGAGCCCCCCTCCCCCGCCGATTCGTACCACACACATCGATGTTAAACTGCAACTGTTTTATAGAGATTTACCTGCCAAAGTTCAGACGTGGCTTGATACACATCGCGCCTCCCTCTCACCGCCAGTCGAAAAATAGAAACATATGTCACTGCAGTAAGTGAGCGCGCACTTTACGATTTTCGCGGTTATATTCAGGATATGAAAAACCCTCATCTGGTAAACTTAGGTGCACCAAACAATACCATATTTTTGTTACGACCTCTATTAAACGGTACTTAGAAGACAAATGTGTACTCTTCTAATTTTGGGAAATAGTTAGTAAGAAAATATAATATTTTGGTTTCTGATTTTTGCAAAGAATGATGTTTTTTTTACAATTGAACAAAAATAACAGACGATGTAATAACTGCGAGATGTTTTTTTCACAGTAAAATAAACAGTACATTGAATGAGAAATCTAATTGAAATCAAATGGAAATTTTTTTTTTTAAACGTTTTACATTTTAAAATAAAACAAAACGATTTAATAATATTTTACATTTGTATAATATACTTTTGTTCGATCTGTTATGAATATATCGTATCAGACGCAATTAAACTTAATATCAACTATCATACTTGGTTAACACGGGGCAAATGATATAATTCCTTTTTAAACTGGAATTTGTACTTGACCTTTTTATAAAAGTATATGATGGTTGAAATCACTTCGTCAAGGGGCGGTGATATAAATCAAAATGCAATTAAGAAGAAAGACAACGGAGTAATATACATATTATATAAATAATAAGCGCACGCTACGAAACTATTTACGTATCGGAGAGACGGACCACCGAGAGAACTTCAGACGTTGCATACATTTTATTCCATTGTGGGAATTCCCCCCGCCAAAATTTTAGTTTCAATCACGCTAAAATATGCAACTCGTTAAAAGTCGAATACATATCTCACCTGATTATTAAGCACAAAAGTAAGCTAAACATTTTTAATATATTGATAGACTCGGTTCAATGCGTTTCTTTGTTCTGGTACATAATATTATAAATATATTGGCCATAATTCGATTTGTTCTACCTATAGTCTAGTTCAAAAGTACACGCGACGAGCAAGCATATACATTTTAAACTTGGATAATACAATGTTTCATATTATTATATCGTGGCGATTTCAACTCCGTTAAAAGTGATTGCAACTCGACCGTTATCAATATAATAATATAATATGATATTATATAATATTATAAATATCGATGAGATTTTAAGTTTTAGTAGACGATAAAAACATATACTATTATATGTATTTAAAATCAATAAAATCATACACCAAACTTGACTAATAATTATATGCGTGTGGTGAATCCGTAACCCAAATAATTCAGACGCAAATAATGTGTGCGACGATTAAACGGTGGAAAAGGTAATAATATTCACAATAGGCATTCGTCGTGGCGGTAATGGACGAGATAATCTCGTGCAAGATAAAGCAAGCCGTAATAGAGATTATGAACTTTGAGCTAATGGTCTGCGTACCGTGCCCGGCGTAAATACCTCAGAGTTTATTTGTATTTTGTTTGTGTTTATTATATTAAGACTGTAACGACAAAATGTTTGTGTAGGTACTTAAACAGAAAGAAACACACACACACACACGACGAAACGTTATCCGGGAACGATAGACGACGGTGACCGAAAACCGACAGGAATGTCGGAATCGAAAATCGTCACGCCGCGAGCAGATGCGTTTTTACGCGCAAAGCCCCACGGCCCGGGTGCGCTCGGTATCGCACAGATGACGCGCCGTGGGAATGGTGAGGATCGTCAGAGCCCGTCGGTCTATCGCGGGCGCGGCTCGCCCATAGGATCATTCGGAGGCGATCTTTTAGGCACGAATCAAATGTGCCGCGGCGCGCCGCGCGCCGTCGCGTGCGTTCTCACGGCGCGCGACCGAAAACCCTGCATCGAAATGCGTCGAAACGTCTGACTTTTTAAAAATTAAATTGTATAATAATAAATTCTAATATTGCGCTCGGTTGCTTTGTATTTTATCGAATTACCCCCTAAAAATTTAATATTCAAATATCTGATAACAATTATTAAAATAACTAATTTTTACACCGTACAATACGCTCTTCTGTACGTGATATAATTATTATAATATACAATTTGTTTAATCCAAAATTTTTTAACGCCTATGTACCTATTATATATACGTATCGCACGTTTCTAATAAGATTGATTCAGTCAAGAGTAACTAATAATAGTCATGAGCTAAGTGTACACGTGAAGAACTTGATATTTTAATAGTGTATAATAATAATATAGCAAACTATTTTTGCGACAACCGACAGTAAGAATGCAGAGAAAATACTATACATGTCTACATATCTAATCGACTATTATTCGTCGAGGAATCTGGGCTAAATAATATGCATGTAATCAAGATCCATTCATAACTGGTTCTATGATATAAAAAAAATTTAAATTACTTCGCTTTTAAGAACACGTAAATAACAATACTTGGATTTCAGTAGATATATTACAATAGGTACCTATACAATTTAACAATTGCGGCACTTGGTCTATTTAGTATTTAATAACAGTTATTAGACAAATTGAACCTTATTTCAATACCGGGGAAGAGATTAAGTATATTAAATGTCCAGATTTATGACCTCAAAGTGTTTAATTGAGCGAAATATGATTTTTTTTTTCTATAGACATAATTACAACGAGTTCACTATAAATTCTATCAAAAAGACCTTAGGTTATTCCTTTCACATAATTGCTCACGGATGATGGCGGCATTGCCCAGGTGTTCGTTTATTGTCAATGAGACACCGGTCTTCAATATTGCCTCCAAAGAATTATGAATGGAGTTTCTCCCAAACGAAAACCCAAATCCATGTAGTGGTTTAAACTCGCCACAAACACAAGGGACGTCTTAAATATGTACAATTCCATATATTTGTTCCATGTCACTGGGTTTACTACTGGTTTACAGGTCTTCAGTAATTGAAGCCTACACACCCAAATATACATTTTTTTCCTTTATATTTGTGATTCTCGTGTTACCAAACTCGCAGTGGTTTAAATTCTGCCCACCATATTATGTTATACACCCATAAAGTTTAAATTAACAGTTATTTGTTATTGTAAGCACAATACCTATATTATATTATGAAGCTATACATTGATATTTCATAAAAAATAAATTATGTTTTTTTCGTTTAATTATATAAATAATTATTATTTCATCTCATTTTCTTGAAGATTTAAATACTATGCAAATCTACGAATTAATATAACTATAATTTAAACCTCTGAGTGATCAATAATTTTTTATTAGTAAATAATTAATGACAAAAAAAAATAAAAAATGTATATAGTGATGTATTTTTTTTTTTTATAGTTAATTATTTATAAATAATTATTTGTTAATTTTGATTTTATTACACGTTTGATAGTTGTATACAGCTAATAATGGCTTTATCAATGAATAGTCTAAACATTTAGTCTGTAGCTCATATTCATTGATAAAAGTTCCATCAAAATATGTATAAACTAAATTAACAGATAAAAAGAATGCATCACTATACATTTTCTAATTTTATATTGTCATTAAATATTTACAAATAAAAATAAATAGTCACCCCGAAGTTTAAATTAAAATATAGTTTTATTCATTTGTAGATTTGCATAATGTTTAATTTATTCTAAAAGTACGTTTGAAATCGTTAGGTTAGAAATTAGAATACATTATTTTAAATGATTAAGCTATCGAATTTCTGATAACTCATCACTAAAGACTGCGTAATAATCGTAATAATATATAGCTGCGTATTTGAATTTAACATCTGAAACGCGTTTAACAATTTGTCTGTTATCTCGATCCAAAATTAACTCTCGAGTCCCAGTGGGAAACGCCTAAATTAATTCTTGGTCACACATATCATATTGGATTTAAGCCATTTTCTCATATTATACATATTATATACATACACTCTCGTGGCACTGAATTCCCGCCAATAAATCTATCATGAATGGGACACATAAAAGTGTGTGACTCTGCAAGACTAAACTATTTTAATGGCCAACAGCAGTCCGCCGCCGCCACTGCCTCATCAATAGCTTATTTTATGTTAACTGCTGAAGATAGGAGTCCCCGACGTTTTGTTTGCAAACCAACAACACTTAATTACGACGTTAATAATAATAAAACGTTATTTGTACTGTATAATTAGATGGGTACGACGGGGTTGTGTCGACGGGATGAAACCGGTTACAGGGTAGTCATCAATCCATGCACGTTTGAGAAAACATGTGTGACGACGAAAACTGCTATCAGCAAATACGATCGTCTCCTCTCTCCGAAAAATAAGAATAATAAGAATGAAAAAAGGTTGCTTGATTTATTGTAATTCATCTTTCCTTAATACATTTAGACCCACCGGACAATTAAAACAACTTATTTTGATAGCGGTTACGATAAGATAAAATAAATAAAAATAATTGTTTATTAGAGAAATTAATTAGAGATACCAAACAGTTCTCATACATATTCACGAATTTATGAGTGAGTTTGACACATTACACAACCGATTAGACCGGAAGAGGTCCATTGATTCACATAGTAAACCGGCGCCGCTCTCGATAGGGGCCGTGCCGTGCCAAAAAGTCGTGAATTCGTTAACTCAAAAACTTTTTTATGACTTGAACGCATTTCTCTACAGAATCTATGGATTAGATTAAACCAATTATAGTAAAAAAAAATTCTCAACGCTCAAAATACGTATATCAAACGATTTGTAAAATTAATATCAATTTCTTTTAAATTATACATTTTCATGAAATATTTTATGTTGGTTCATATTTTGTACATCAATTAATATTTTTATAGAAAGATAAAAAATAAAAACATAGACATTTTATCTAACAGTTAATGACCTGAGACGAGTAAGGCTTATAGGTAATTGGGCTGTTTTTTTTTCAGTTTTTTTTAATTAAAAACATTAAAATTGCAATAAGTACATACCTAATATTATTATTAAAGAAAACTAAAATGCTATTTTAATTTAGAAAAAAAATTTTTTGTACCAAGAGCCTAAAATAAAATAAATGATACGATTTCCTTGAAAATCTTCAATACATTTTTTTTTAAAATTAGCATCAAATTAATTATTGGCAGATAGGTACTATTATTATATTATAAAATGAAAAAAATTAATTAACTTAGCTTAAATTAAATTAACCTTCATACAATAATTATATTAATTTACAATCGTAACGGTGTATTATAGCATTGTAGTATTTTGAATTACGCGCTCACAATTGTATTCATATTGCCAACATTTACTCCGTCTGAAGAAAATTTAATATTCATTCAAAAATAATTGTTTAATTGTCGACAATCATAGTACCTACTATAAAATAAAGATAATATTATTTGTTAAAATATAAATTAAATAAACACATTAGCAACCATCATGACTATAGGTATGGTAATACTTATATTTTACGTTTAAATAAATTATATATCTTATAACGGTTAAAAAAATCCTATAACTAAGGTAACATAATATAAAGATGAGACTCCATTGAAATTCTGTATTTCGTCTCTATATTATACATATTTAACACACGACATACACTGCATAGTGAATATTAACACGATTATATTTTTTATAAATCTGTAATTCTTATCTACATATATAAACCACCAACCATCCAGTTCTTTACAATAACTATAGTTTGGATTTCGATTTTTAAACCTGTTTTGAATTTATCATTTATACCATACTTAATATTTAATTTATTCGAGAATAGTTTAACATTTTTATTTTAATATGAAATAGGGGTATTCTAATCTAATAAATTATAATACCTAAGTATAATTTGTCGAAAATGGTTACCAAAAAATATTACTAAAACAAAACGTAAGTAATTGTTTTTACCTTTAATATTGATTGATAGATAAATTGAAATTTTGAATATTGAAATATTGTAAGTACGACATACCATCACAAAGAAGGAGGAAAAATAATTAGATGCGTTTGAAAAACAATCAATCATTATAAATACTGTTTATAAACATATGTTTAATTCTTAATGGAACACTTGTAAGTATAAACAATAAACATTGTTTATTGAGACTTTAATACGTGTAACATAAAAAAAAGAAATCGAATTTCAATGAAAACCACACGGCGTGTGAATGAAAACGTTTACACCATCGTAAGCAATTAGGATAAAAAGGCGGCAGAGACAAAACTCGATTGTTTCTGAACGTTTTATATATGCAAGAAAGTCGTAAAATTGGTTTTTTACGACCGCACACAGTGTCGCGAACTTGTTAAGACCCACAAGGATTTTTTTACCAAGTATTTTTTTTATTATTAATTTTATGGTGTAAAATAAATATTTTTACAATATATATAATACCTATAAGTGGAGGAGGCTTAAACCATAACAATCCGCACCGACGTGACCCAGGTCGGCGTTTCAACCTAAAATCTTTTTATCATAAATTAAAATATTTATACCCGAAGAACAATATATTGAACTACACTGATTTGTTACACTTATAACACAGCATTTCTTTAAACACTTCCTATCATATTATTAATTTATAAAAAAAATATTTCATTTTAGATTCTGAGCGGAGCAATGAATGTATTGATTTTACAATATGTGTGTTTTTTTTGTGTCCGTCATCACCTTTTAGGACAGTAAAAATACTTAGATTTTCTTTAACAGCTCCTTTTCTGATAGGAAAGTGAATCTATTTGGTACTTAGGGGGGACAAAAGTAAAATTTTCCAGGTAGTTTTCTAAAACGTCAGGAAAAACAAAAGAAAAAATAAGGAAAAATCGAAATTTTTATAATTTAATAATATACGGAAAATACGTAAGAAACACGAAAACTTGCAAATTATTTTAAGAATTTCATAAAAATTTTTCCTTTTAATCTAAGATTTTAAAATTGAATACAAGATAGGTTTTTCTACATTCATAAAAAAAACTTTCTACAAGCAAATCGAATTAAATTTTTATGAGCCTTTAAAGTTCATATTTTTACAAGATTGGATATTCACTCGATTCTAACGATTTTCTTATTTTATTGTAATTAAAAAACGAATGACTGTAGATAGTAGATACTTGAAAATTTCACTGAATGTTTAGATTGTTATTATCTATACACCATACAATTTTGAAAATATTTTGACACTTTTTAAGCTGTTTACGTACATTTACAGTTTCCAATTTTTTTAGTTTTTTTTTTTTTTAAATATCATACAATTTTATTTGTTGGGTCCAAAAGCGTGAAAATGTAATACAACCTTATATATTGTTACAATAGCAGTTGAAAAATATTAAAAATACAAAGGCACAATTTTTTTTATAAGCATGTTTCAGTTACTCACTTGTAACCTGACTACTGTACAGCATAGCGACACCCACTTGCCCAACTTCTTGTTTTTGTTTTAACAAAGTATATATGTTTTTGGTTTTATAAGAATTTTTATTCTCCTTTAAAAATTTACGAAATACCGAAAAAAATACGTCTTTAAATGCAGAAGATAGCACATTCACAAAACTAGTATACAAGGTCGAGAACAAAGAAGAAAAGATACAAGTATATGAAACGTAATTTATAGGCTGAGCAAGTTTTTTCTTTAATTTATCGGTGACTTATTCAACAATAAATATAAACCATGCATGATTTTTGTAATACTCGGTACTCCTTTGGTATTGACTTGTAAGTAATAAATTATTTCTAAATTTTGAATACTCAATAAGGCACCCGAACAGAATACTGAAGTGGAGCTAGTTTAAATTCAATTGATTTCGCCCTAATCAATTTATAATTGTTAAACGAGTAAGGAAAATCCGAAGGAAAAGCACGCTACGATCTGACTTCCTGTTCCCTGACATTTATGAGCCCAAAACGAAAACGTACCTATTATACAATTATCTAACCAATAATAATTTATGTTATAATACCTTTGATCCAATTGAATATGTTAAGATTCGTACAACTATAATACAATAAAAACATGTTTAAACGATAAAAGAGATAACGTAATGAATACAGACTAGGTAATCTATGATAATATGACTAGATTTACAAAAAAATACTAACTTTATTAGTAATATAATATTTTTAAATAAAATATAGGTAAAATAGGTACCATATTACAACCAACAAATTCTAAATTATTAAGGGTTTTATATTATTTTGAGATACCTACACAAATGTACAGCTCAGTAGGTAGTTATAATTTTACTAACAACAATACTAACCTACCTAAACTGAATCAAATAAACAATTTCAATCAAAGCCGTTGATTAAATACAACAAATTTGCCACAACTGCATTGAAATTAAAACGTCATCGAAAACTTTCGCCGGACAAAAATTCACTATAAACCCGTTTTTACACAACGCCATGTATTCGGACGTACGCGCGGGATTCGCAGTCTTTGAACCAGCGGGTCACGGAGTTTTTGCACGAAATATTATCATAACGAGTCTATTTTTATATACAACTCGAACCAATTGCGTGTATATAAATAAAAGGAAGAAAACTGAGATTTTAAAACGCGGCACGGCGTTTAATTCGTAAAAATACACCGGACCAGACCTATGCTGGTGGCATTATTTTATCCAACACGGTATTCAAGGCCAAATGTACGTGTATGTGCGTGCGTACGTGTAATACACGAATCCGCAATAAATTTAACACCCCCGTAAAGTGTACGCGTAGCACAGAGGAATACCACATAATATTGTAACTATGTCAAGCTACGTCATCGCCGCCTGAAAACGTCTCAAGGCCCGTCTGGATAGTATTTAAATTCTACAGAAGACGAGGAGAGGAAAAAGAAAAAAACCGCTGGCGTATTTTACATGCGGTTTGCCGGATAAATGAAATGTTTTTTTTAAAATCATATTTCAGCTACGGCCATAGAAATAATATATCGTTTCGCGTCGTTTTATAAGCGAGAAAAAAGTTAGAATTTTTATTTATTACGATTATCATTTTTTTTTTTCTCCAACAAAAAACTTATCCCCCACACCGCGTACGTATATGCAAATTACTAATATACGGTGACGCGCGCTCGTTCGAAAGATCATGGCCAACGGTTGGCCTGTGAATTACGAACAACCGTTGTCGCCGCCGCCAGTTTCGTAATATGCTGGTCGGCGGTGGTGGGAGAGAAATAGGACTCTAGTACAATTTTCTGCAACGAACGTGTGACAACGGTTCGGCCGAATATATATTGAGGAACATATTGTTCTTCCTGGAACACTAACACTTTTCTTCACTTTTGAAACTAATGAAAAATATTTATCGCAACAATTATCGACAGTAATAATAATAATATAGTTGCTTCACAAATAGGTTTTGAGTTTTGACTAACATCATGCGAGCGTACCCTATATACTGCACATATATTATAATATTTGTACACGGTTAAGTAGTATATTATATATATATATATATATATATATTGGCCCCACGAGGTTATTCACCTGCACCGCCGCACTATGGAAATTATTTCCAAGTCGATGTTCCCCTCTCTACGAGACGGTACATATATTTTAATGACATTTTTTTTGTACATTATTAACGGAGGAGTCTTACTCAAACGAAACAACCATTGGCAAACGATCTCGGTTTCATATAATTAGTACCACATTGATCCTTACTCCGGTATTAGATATAACAGAGTATACTACCAACACACCACTGCACAGCTGCAGGTCTCAACTCTCCTTTTATGATCATACATGGCATTTGAATTAATTACTATTTTCGGATTTTTTCATATATTACGTGGTTATTAGTAAAATAAGAAAAAATTAAGAATTAGGTGTTTTCTTTATTTTACATTAGTACGAGACGAAAAATCAATCTAGTTAAAAACTGTAAAATTAGTTAGCTTATATAAACATTTTTATTTTTATTCTGGTTTATTTACTGGTAAACTTTGAAACATTTTACTTCCTCCCGACATACACCCCATGCTGCAACTAATAAATAAATGAACACATAGACCCTGCGGTGAACAAAAAATAAAGTAACTTTTCTTTATACTCGTTTTAAAAGAATTTAGTATTTGAAGACGAAAACATTAAAAACTCTAAACAAAACAGAGATAATATTTAAACTCAAATAAACAATTTATATTATTACATTTATGTAGGCAATGTAAAAAATAAAGGTTAAAAAAAAAGTAAAAACCATTCGATATACGTTCAATACTTAGGTATAAATGTATAATATGTGGTTGGCAAACATTGAACAGTATTATGTAGATAAATACTAAAATCCACTATGCCAGTCAAATGTTTTAGACAACATCACTTTCACACATGCACACACTCACTTCGATGGTATTTTTTTTTTAATCTTTCGGTGATAAAAGAAAATAATGCGTTACGATGATTCGAGGTATTTTTACTGGCTGATCCGCGGCTGTAACTGCAGTTTAGATTAAGCGCCACGCCGTCAGCGTTTATAGCGGTAGTAATGAATTGTCGGTAGTTTGTACTTGCGGGTGAAAAGTAGTCCGCAGGGTTCCTAAATAACATTCGACTAAATTTGGTTTGGAATGTACCACGTGCGTGTTCGGTGTTGTCAAGTGTGTGAAAACACATAGAATTTATTGTTAAAACGAAAACGAGTGCCCATGAAGTACACAACGTATTTGGGTACAAACTACATTCGCGTTTGAACGTGATTCGAGAGAAAATTTAACGGTTTGCGCGAAGTTAAACGTACGACACCGTGTTGACGAATGGGAGAAAAATTCCGATTTACATACAGCAGCCCCGCGTGCACAGGTATAATCGAGTGTAACCTTTAAAGTTAAACTGTACAAGGCTAATATCGGTCACTGACTGTACACACGATTCGTACAATATTAACTGGTTTTAAACAGAAAACAATAACATAATATAAATCAGCATTACAGTTGTTTAAATGTGTAACCCCTCAGGAGTAAAATTGGACCAACTTCCGGCTAACAAAAGAAGTTTAATAATGTCTTGTTGAACTATAGTCACCTATAACTGGTGATTCTTGAATAATAAAATGGTTCTCAATGACATATTCTTAAACGTTTTGAGAACCATTTAATAAATGCACATATATGTTATTACTGAACTTGAACAAAAGTGGAACAGTTTATTAGCAGTTTACATTAATACACACACGCACGCACTATATAGTTCAGCGTACACACACTTAAAAGACATAGATACCTATATTATATTTATATATACAATATTGGTTCCACAATATAAATTATTACAAAATATATACAAATTGTTTATACTGTGTAAGTATCAAAATTTCCAGTATTCAATAAATAAACGTAGGCGAAATTGTGAACATTTTCAGTGAATTAGATGAAAAAAATACATTTGTTATGAACGACTGAAACATTGGTATATGAGAAATCACTATAACTTAAAATTCAAAGAACGTAACATCAAGATTTCTTATCTTTATACCGTATTCAATTTTTAACAAAATATGATATAAATAATATGTATATATTAAAATCACAGAACGATCACAAACGTGAAATGGTTAAAACGTAGGTCTATAATAAACGTTTAAAAATTCTTTTTTTAAAACATTATTTACAATTAACATTTATGTAAATGCAAAAATTAAATTTTAAAATTGAATAATATCTACTTTAATTAAGATTGAGGTACTTATATTAAACTACAATGATACCTAACCCTGTTAAGTAAATCCCTACTTCTACATATAAGAAGGACGTACTTATATGTGTTTAGATATGAAATATTCACAAACGCCTTTTAAAGCTGCAGTAAACTAAAATAAACTGAATACCTACATATTATGAAAAATATCTTATATTAACATCTTAGTAAGCTCTACGATATAATTTTTACATACTGAATATTGTAGATTCACTGTTATTACTCCTGACATAAGCATAAAACAATTTTAAACTCTACATCATCAAATACCAAAAAAAAGATCCTTAGAACAACATATTTTAAGGATATATTAAAACTCAGTTAAATAAATAAAACATGAGTTGATCTTATATTATATCATGATTTACACAGTTTTGAAAACGAATATTTAAGTTTATTATAATAAAATAATTTACGATGTCATATGAATAAAATATTTTAATATTTACATTTTGTTAAATAAAATATACATATACATAATCATCCACATTTTTCTCGGATTGGGTGTGATGGTTAATTAGACACTATATCAGTAGACATTATATTATAGTAACTTGTTCAATAATTTATTACGCTATATACCTATTCAATATTTCTATAGATATAGAATTAAAAGTTCATAATACAATTACAATATGATATCATTACAGTTCAAGTTCAAAATCTTTTGTTTGATGATTATTGAATGGCAAATTGGCGAATATTTTTCATACGAACTAACAAGTGTATAAACTAACCGTTGTGCAATATTAAAGCTTCGAAGATATTAGTTTTTGCGCATTATATTATGTCAATATGACAATATTATCTATTATTAATAGATATATTATTTTACTATGTCATTAAATTTGTCGTAATATACGACAATACTATATACTATGATCATTCTCAAATAAAATATTTTACTAATGGCCTATTCATACATTGTTTGAAAAGATGCATTTCAAAAAATAATTTTGAATGTTTATAAAATGTATTATTGGTCAAGAATTTTAAAATTAATGAGACACGGACACTTCAATTATTACTTGTACCTATTACAAAAAACAACTTTGCATGAAGCACATATATTAAACGTATTCACGAAAATAGCTAATTTTTATCTAGTTATATTATCTATATAAATAACAAATTAATAAAACAAATCAAAATTTTAATTTTCACACAAATCAAATCATCGCATTGTTTTTATTTCAAATTGTAGTAACAAAATAAAGAAGTATTACAAATAAATTGTTCTGTTATTACGTATCAACAACAGCCAAGCATACTGTGATAAAAGCAAACCAGTGAAGGATAAGAGTATAGGTATTATCATTTATCACATTTAGGGATATCATCTCAAGGTCGAAGAGCACAATATACAAATATCTAAAACTTAACTTCATAATTTATAAATATAACTATTATTCAATATTGATAGTATGAGCCATTAGTCATTACTTATAATTAAACTTTTCGTATGAAAATTCGTTCATAGTTGCAAAAATTACTTACATTAATTGTTAACTAACTTAATTTTGAAAAAAATAATTATGTGTGCATATACTTATTATGTATACGTATAAACATTAATCAGTACAATATTAATTATTAATGACTATCTTTAAATGTACTCTGTAGGTACCTATAGATGTATTCTTTAAATAAATGACAAAATTGTGATCATAAAAAAATAACCAACTTGTTACTCAATGGTTAAATAGAAATATCTAATACGCATTTATAATTTTTATAACGTTAACTTAAGAATTGAAACAAATAACTTTTATGTTTAACTCCTAATTTAATAGGGTTCAAAACTTCGAAACAATAGAAACATTACAGAACGTTAAACGAGTTTCTTAAAAAAGCAATCAATTTTAAATACATAAAAACAAATACCTAATTAATTTTGTTATTATTGAAGATAATATTTTAAAAAGGTAAGCCAATAATAAATAGTGTATTGTTGAAGACAAATGAAATAAACAAATCGTATACCTAACTTAATTCGTATTTGTGCATAGTTATCTTTTACAGTTATACAGTAAAATACTAAAATCTAGGTACCTATTATTTTAGAAACAGGGAACTGAACAAAAGCTTATTGGTGCCAACAAACACTATTGAATGAATAGAAAAATTCAAATCTTTATTAGGTATACAATCCTTTACTAAAATAGTCCGAAATCTGAACGTATATATTGTTAGGATAGTCATAAATACGAAACGGCATGTCGGTGAAAGAGGGGAGAGTTAGGTCGGCAGCTTAATAGAGGCGATTCTTTTCTTTTCGTTTTTATGAACGCTCGTAAATGCGCGACGCTGTTGGCCTTGGTGTTTACTAGACCTATACACGAATATAAAATATGTATACACAATAAAAGGGCGAAAAATCGAACAGAAAAAAAGGCAAGCACTAACTAAATGGTGGGAGAGAAACGTCTGTATACGATAGGGACAAGGTCCATATTATGATGTGCACGAGAGGCACCCGCAGAACGATACATATTTTGATTGTAATATGCAATATACAGATAAATATTTTCACTTCCAGACGGTTTTTCAACGTGGCTCTAATTCAAACTTCCGCGATTTACATGTCAGAAAAAATGCACACATAGTAGGTAATAAGTAATAACTAATAAGTGATTACATATTATGGCCTATATTATATAGATAAATAATGTATACCAAAATAGTTGTATTCACTTATACTCAATTTACCGTTATTACTGTACTGCAAATTATGTTCAAATACATTTTGTGCGTACATCCATTTTTGAAGGACGTGGTTCTATTTTTTTTACTGGCGCCATATTCTAATCGCCCAGACTTAGATAAAAGAAAAAAACACTTGGATTGGCAACGAAAAAACGCGTGTTACAGGTCAAGTACGCTATGTTATTCGGAAGTAGCAATTCACTAGAACTGACGAGTACCCAAACCCAAGATCATAACATTAATTTTGGTCAAAACAATAAGATTAGTACTACGTACCAGATAAATATCATGGAAATGTTCTTTTTATTGATTTATTTATAAGTTAAATCATACAATTTGTACATTCAAGTTGCAATACTTAAAAATAATATAAAAAAAATTAATTGAGCTAAATACAGTAAACCTACTGATACTTGGAATCGCTAATGCTAAAACTTACGTTTTACTTTATAAAACCACAATAATTTTATGTTTCAAACGATCGCGCCATAAAGTTGCCGCACAGTTGAAGAGGTATGATTGATACTAATAAAGTAAATAATAAATTAGAATCCACAATCTGCAATCTGAGTTTTATATTAGGAAGACCCTTGACTCTCGAGAACATAATATGATGGTTAATTGTTGGGAAATACTTTGAATCATAAAATTTCTATTTTAACCTAAACATCTTAATGTACAATTGAGACACCCTGCAAGCTCTCCACTATGTAAGATATTTTTTTTTATTTAATGCTTGCGTAAATTCCTAAGCAGAAATGCCAATATCACGAATACTGATGATAAATTTAAATAATAAAACACAATTAAAATATTTAAGGAGCCAGGAGCTCACTTCAATTACTACGCCCAATATAATGTTCTGATATTAATTTTGAAAGCAGATTTGAATTCGTCACTAAATTATCTATGCTTTGACAATTTCATTTTTCTGATTTTTATTTTTTTTTACTTAGAAATTTACTAACAAAAAGAGTAAAAATAGATCATATTCATAATTCAAATTTAAATACATTGATATAGAATATAAAAAATATACGACATTTAAAGCATAGTAAATTTAGAGCAGAATTCAAATCTGCTTTCAAAATTTAAATTGAATTAAATTTTGAGCGTAGTAAATGAAGTCACTGAAATTAGGAATTTCCTAATTTTATAAAGTAATATTAGGTGACATGTGCATACGCGTAGGTAAAATGACAAGCGTATTAAGATGCGCTACCCAATATACAACGTGATCAGTACTACTAATTACACACACTAATGTTCATTTACTTTCAACACATTTACAAGACCCATAAAAGAAATATAAAATGCCTAGTTTTTATCCCTTTAGAATGGATTACGCTCCAGCCCTAAGTACCCATTTTAGACTGTACAACTGCTAATTCATTACAAGCAACTTTTAATAAACCAATTACTAGTTTAAATTTACATAATATCATAATATAATCAATTATACATTACACAAAACAATATATTAGTTAGGTATTACAGTTCGTAATTACGTCTAGTGTCCACTCTAAAACAAATAAAATAAAAATAATAAAATAGGTATTTATGATCCACGAGATTTGGCAAGATAATTAAACAGAAAATATAAAGAATATTTTACACGTACACTTTCGATTCTGTGTCTTCACAAATTGTATTAATTGTTTGAAAACTATTTATTTTAAATAAAAATAAAAATTAAGCATTCAAAATTCAAAATTCTTACATATATGTAATACATTATAACATTATAATACGAGTATCTCATAATATACTTGTAACAATATACTAGATAATACAGGAAGAATACTTTAATATTGAGTACATACATTTTCATAACCAGTTACAATTTAACATTTATGAAGCAACTATACTTATTTGTATCTTTTTTGTAAGCTCAAAGCAAATGTAAAATATATTTAACAAAATAAATAATAGTAAAAATAAAACATAAAAGAGAAAGTGATGAAGAAAAAACTAGACAAAGAAATATGTATGAAATAAAAGTCGCTAAAAATTGTAAAGCTTTGAATCTCCAAAATTCGAGCACATAAAATTGTGAAACAGTCGCTGAAGTCCAAAAAGAAAGGTTGAAAACAGTGTTAAGGTGTGTAAAAAATATTAGTTAAAATTAAAATTAGATTTTTATTTTGAAAGTAATTTCAAACAAAAATTATACAAAGAGTAAAGAGAGAAGAAATTTACCTAACCTTTTGATACATTTAGGTTAGCAATTAAAAATTCCATAGATAAATTAATAACTGATAAAAACTGTAATTTCAAGTATTTTTAATGTTAATTACTTCATAAAATCATAGCAAATGAAAAAAAACCATTTTTGAAATTTATTTAGACTTATTTATTTATTGATCCGTTTTTCTTGTAGTCTCAAAAATAAATTATTCATGATAAAATCAACCAAATTCAATATTTGAGTTAAATTTTTTTAATAGCGTAAATGAACCGGTTAAAATATAATATAGGATGGTATTTATTTTATAGGTAGATATAAATAATAAATCATACAATTCGAATCAAATTACTGAAAGTTATAAAGACTCGTGTGTTTAAACCCATAATCAACAATACTAATATAAATATATAATTTTAATTCCTAAGTTATTTTTATAATTATAGTCTAATTCGTCATCTATAGCAGCTGATAGAATTCCACCGATAGAGCTGCAGCTTCCTAGTCCGGTTGTACCTGACTCCGAACAATTCAAACCAATGCCATATTACTATTTGTCAAAGCAACAATAATATTTTTCGTTTTAGAGGTGATAAAAAGCAAAAGTATTTTGAACTGAAGAATACGATGATATAAAATTTCATATTTTTAAAACATTTGATATTCACTCGATATCTCATGTAACGATTTTCTTATTTTGTTGTAATTAAAAAAACGTATGACTGTAGATACTTTAAAATTTCACTGAATGTTTATATTTGCATTTTCTATACACGATAAAATTTTGAAAATAATTTGACTGTTTTTGAGCTGTTTACGGACATTGTCAGTTTTCAATTTTTTTAGTTTTTTTTTTATAAATATCAATACACTTTTATTTTTTGGGTAAAAAAGCGTGAAAATGTAATTAAGGCTCCTGATATTTTTACAATAGCAGTTGAAAAATATTAAAAATACATAGGCACAATTTTTTTTTATAAGCATTTAAAGTTAAAATTTCGACAAAATTTATAAAATTTATAAGATGTTCAACTTTTATAGCTAAGGATTGAAAATTTAAAACAAGCTCCACTTAATAGGTTATATATAAATTACTTTATTCACAATAATATCATCAAATATACTTGGTAATATCATAGGCTGACTGACCGTTTTCGCTCAGAATCGTTTTTCTTATACAATGATACTATATCATAGAATTCAAATTTAACACCATCCATTACAGTGACTCACTTGTAACCTACTGTGTACAGCAGAGCGACATCCACTTACCCACCTTTTTATGACTACAACGTATCACCTCCCAAGGATTTAATCGATTTTATTTTAATGTTTTACTCAGGGTGAGACTCGTATAAATAGGTACATCCAAACCAACCAATTAAATTAAAATTAATATAATTGATATGTAATATTTTTAACTACCAAAAATAACCTCAATCAACGTTAATTTGTAAAAGGATATTCAAATATTTTGGAAGCAAGTGTCAATTAATAGATTAATTTCAACTACCTAATAGTGTTGCGTGCACCCGTCTTACAGGAGATGGTGACAGGACAGGACAAAAATATTTAAT
This sequence comes from Sitobion miscanthi, assembly GCA_008086715.1. NCBI lineage: Eukaryota > Metazoa > Arthropoda > Insecta > Hemiptera > Aphididae > Sitobion > Sitobion miscanthi. The sequence continues at coordinate 845,385 of CM017800.1, forward strand.
ATTATCAAACAAAATACGATATTAAGAATTACATCATATAGTATGCTTTTAATTCATAGTATACAACCATATTTATGAATTGCTTTAAATTGTAAATTATACTACAATATTGCATATTTACTGTTAATATATGTCTACTATACTAAAAATAAAAATATGAAAGTGCAATAATTTAGCACGGAGATCGAACAATTATCATGAAAGATGTATTTGTGTTCAATGTATTTTGTTTGTGCAAAACATGATGTTAACCAAACATTGGATAGGACCTTACAGATGGTTAAAAAAAATAATGTAAAATGAAAGAGAAAAAGTTCTGAAAATACCATTAATACGTATAGCAGCATCCAACAATGCTGTGTGCTCGGGGCTTATCTTGAAAAAATATTGTGTATAATAAAGAAATGGAGCCCTCGTTATAACAACAGGCGAAAAAACCGGTTTCCCAGTATTCAGCCATGGCACTCAATAGAAACGCCGAAAACCGGCAGGCGATATTTCTTGGGTTTGTAGGTATTTTTTTTCCGTCACATAAGGACTATAGGCTATTATTTCTTCAACAAATAAATCACGAGGGATCATATGGAGCGTGGTAAATTTCTTGGAAGAATAGGAACGCAGATTTTTCGAGGGGAACGCGATTCTATATCACCAATAAATAACAATAATTGGGTTTTGCAAATAAAATATTTAAAATGTATGTAAATAATAAAACTATATTAAATTCGAGATTAAATTTAATAACTTGAAATCCACTAAATCATTATGAAAAATGTTGATTTATTTATCAACATATGTGTAAACTCGCGTAAGTACTAATTACTACATTGTATAATTTAGCAAGTCAACATATCCTATAAATAAGTAATTTCTTATTAAGAAGAAATAAGTATCTATAATATTAGGTCAAAATAATTGATGACAACATAATTAATAAAACCATAGGTAAGTAGTGCTTTAGTAGAAACATCGCTCGTCACCGGTCTTTCAAAACTAAATTAACAATTATTTTTAATTTAAATTCTCATATTAAATTGTTTTTTGTTTTTTATTAAAATAACTAAACATACATTTGACTAAATTTTAATTTGTAAGTTTTATTCATATTTATAAGTTTTATAGTGTAAGTATATATAAAATAATAGTAGCATACTTAACATTGTTATACCTAGTATAATGCATTTTATGTGTCTTAATAAAATACAACATAAACTAGGTATGCAAAATATGGAATTTAGTAAATAGTTATTGTGAATAAGTAATACCTACCTTACCTACTTATATAGTTTTTTATAGTTAATACCTATTAGTTTTTGGAAATATGAAATGTACATCAAATAATTCAAACAAAGAATATACTTAAATTGTTAGTTGTGAATCACCCCGTATATTTGGTCATAGAAAATAATAATGGGATTTTAGTAATAAAAAAACTAATTTTCATATTTAGGTCACACCAACACACTACCGTCTACTTAGTACTTAGGCATACTAAACACAATAATATAATTGCATTTATTTTTTACGTTAATAAGATTATTGAAATAATTTTAAAAAAAAGCTTCCTATAATGGAAATTGAAAATAACGACCAAAGTGCAAAATAAAATACAATTTAATTAAAATTTAATAGGTAGGTACATAAAAATAGAATGTCTTAACAGATCAATTATTGAGATATGAATATAAGAATGAATGGAACTCATAAAAATATGACGTCATAGAATTTGTACGGTTTAAATCACTTAGGCATTATATATTACAAGAATTAAATAAATTAGAACCCTTCCTCAATCTTTAAAATAAGAAACGGGATAGGTTAAAAAACTTAATTTAAATAACATAATATATGTTGTAAAATCGCTTCAACGGTAATCGTTGACCAATAAGAATGAAACGAACAAAACGAAACTATTTACCTTCGGAAGGTTCAAAGTAATATACCTACATAAGTAATATTGTTAACAATATGAAGAGGGAATATAATTTCAATAAAACATAAAACTCAAGCAATATATGCTAGGTATATAAACTAGATGATTGTGATTAAAAAAAATTGGTTTACTCAAAAGACAGTTATATAAAATTATGGACATCCATGTTCAATATATACATATATTATGATGTATACGTATTGAATCGTATACCAGTGTATTATCTTTGATTCCCCAGGGTACTTCCTATATAGGAGAAAAGAAACAAGAATTTCTTGTTTTACGTCATTAATATTATGCAATTTCATTCAAAACGCGGCAAGAAGATCGTATATATACTTTGACACTTAGTAAAACTGAATTATAAAACAGAGAACATATATTTAGCACCAATAGTTGGTTTTAACTTGTACAATATTTACTAACAATATCGGTGGGAGATCTATAAACATTTTTAGAAAATATATTATTAAGTTTATTAACGTATTTTGAAAATATTTTTACTTAATTTATGTAAGTCGTCACAAAACGACATTTAAGAAAAAAAGTTATATTTTTATTGTTTAAATTTTTAGGAGTTTGTTACTTTTTTGAATAACAACATGCATTTTTAATTTTATACTCTGTAGTGGAATATTTTCTGAATATTTCAATCAATAAAAATCGAATTTCAAGTACTTAGTTAATTAGATATACCTATCATAAAAGTATTTAAAGTTTAGATAAGCTGAATGGAGTGCCACAGAGGAACCTAAAATTATTCTGCTTTAGAAATATGAATTTAAAACATGTACCTACAATGTTTCAAAAATTACAAAATTAAAAATTGATTACGATACAAAACAGTAAATATATAATTTTTTTTCAAAAACGTTCTTAAAATAAAGAGTGTTTTAAATTTAAATAATCACATTGTGTACCTAGATAGTAGATTGTCTTCATTGTTTATCAAGTCAATAAACCAACCTAACCAAAATCGTCATAATATCATATTAATTTCCAAAATATACTAAAATGGTGATAGTATCTCATTTTTTTTCTAGTTGGAAGTCAAAAGTTTTCTACTTCTACGTTTTTATGACAGGTTTAGTGTTCTATTTTTGCTCTCCACAGACGTATCCAACGTGTGGGCTTTTCATGCTCAAATACATAATACACACATAGTGATTTACAAACCACTAATTATGAATAAATAATGTACACGTTTAACTGCCAAACATGTGATGTGTCATTGTGTGAGTGCGGTAGTATACTTTGTCATATGGTCACCACAATCATGAAGAACAAATATTGCACACATGGATATGAGAAATTAACAACCGATTTCCCTCTTGGCGTTTGGTAGGGGGGGCTGCCCAATAAGTAACAATAAAAAACATGTTGCTTTAGATAATAATATGCATATATTATTATATATTTTACAGCCATAGAAATATTATTGTCATAAAATAAAACCAATAATACCTATAGTAATAATAAGGTTTTATTATTTTATACCCGGGTATATAAGTTCCCCCAAATTGAAAAATTGAATTTAAAAGTATTTTTTCCAAACATTTTTTTATAATTTTTGTAGTCATTTTTCATCAATAAATAATTATTATAATTCGACAAATTCTGTAGGTATTTTTAAACACAATTACATAAAAAAAACAGTATAGATACCATATAAAAAAAACCTGTTACGAACTGTTCTTATATCTAATATTATTATATATGTATATATATACTACAGTAGATGAATCGTGAGTGTATTGATACAATATTATCGAGATGATAAAAGTAGAATTTATAATTCAAGGACAAACATAAAAATTTGATAAATATCTAATTGTAATTACTAGTTAGTAAATTAGTAGTATACCTAATTAAGTAATATAATATATTATTTATGTAAAGCAGTAACGATCGGTGAAACCGAGGGTAAAACGTAGTATATATCTACAATTTAAAATATTACAATAATTCATGTTAATACTAAATATTAACTCAAAAACTAATTAATACTAGAAAAAAATAATATCATAATATGAATTACGAATATATTGTTATTCAATCAAAATTCAATAAAATTGTATTTATTATTTCGTGATAATACTATTATAATAGACACACTACACACAATTTGTTGAGGTATTTAATAATTAAATTTCAAACCGTTATTCAGTTATTGTAGAAAAAAAATTTTAATCGCAATACGATAATCAAAATAGGTAGATATGTAAATTAAATAATATAATATTGTTAGCTAGTGACTGCCTAGTCTAGTTTGACGAAGTCTTAAGCTCAATCCACACCGTTACGACACAAATTGTACGCGTTTGACCTAAGTATTAAAGTTTGTGTCGGTTGATGTAAATAAATTGTTATTTATTACTTATTAGTTATTACCCAAAAACTAAGTATTAAGAAGTTGATCAAATTATTTTATTTTATTATATCAAATTAATTCCCAAACTCCATACTTGTCTACAAGACTGCAACGTTTCATTATTATTATTTCGTAGGAGGAATAACGGCAAGTCATATTCTACTTGAGACAGTTGTAATGTTGTAATGCAAAGATGTTACTACCTAGCGTCTAAAAATACACTATTATTTATTCAAACTGCAAATCATTCGACAAATGTATTTACGTCATTAAATATACAAAAAAAAATGTATAATAGAAATCAAGTTTTGAGCACTTGTCTTATCTCACTCAGGCTCAGCATAGAATCATTTGACTAAACGTAATTTAATATTCTTAAAAATCAAAAGCTAAAAATATTTTTTAACTGTTTCTATTTCCTTGATATTAATAATTTTCGAACATTTTGAATGTCTATCTTAACATAATAGTGTGTACATACATTGTGTTCACTATTAAATTGTCAACTTCCAAACGGTAGGTATGTAAATAGAAAGTGATTTTGTCGAACATTACTAGATGATTTTATTTTTAGATCACGATACGTTTCGATTTGTTATTACTTATAAATAAATAATACATTTTTTAGGTATTTGGTCATAATGCAAAAATAACAAAATTCAAGTCCATAAAAAAACTGAAAATTTTTATTTTTTCGACACTCCCCTAATCACCACTACGACTGCGGATGATTTTTTATTGAACTACGAAAAACAAACGAATTACGTTACCCGTGACCAGCACATGACGGTTTCAGTTCAACACATCACATCCAACGTTATCGCAGTTATCACGATTATCAATAACAATAACGATAACGGCAATAATAATAATAATAATAATAATAAGAACGATAATAATATTAATTATTCACACAATATTATCTCAACGACTCGATCACTTCCGAAAACATTCAAAACGATGAGATTGATCGTCGATGTTTGTACAGTGGCTACCCAATGTTACAATGTGCACACCCACTCATACACACACACACACACACACACACACACACACACACACACACGACTGCGCAATCTAATTTGACTGACTTTCCTTTTACAAACTATTCGCCAAAAACACGGGGCAAAAGAAAAATAATGCTTTGGAGTCAACTCGTGAGCTAGTGCTCGACAAAACGTCACAATCACCCAATCACCTAACCACCCACCCCCTCGCCCACACTTCAGAGGCTTTTGTAGGACTAATGAAACTAAACCTTATCAGTAGACAACGAACGGAAATAACACAACTAGGTACTCACTTGGATGGAATCGGCCGACACGACTTCGCCTCCCAGCTCCTGGGCTAGTCTCACACCGAGTTTCGTTTTCCCCGTGCCCGTGCACCCGACAACGGCGAACAGCGGTCGGTCCTTCAGGCTCTTCGAATCCATCTCCCGGCGGTCGAGGCGGAACGGACAACGAGTACGACACGGCGACGATGTCGACGCGAATCCCAAATTTTGGGCCGCGGCGGCGGTAAGCGCGACGTAATTATTACGTTTCGGATTCACGAAAACCTTTATCCAAAACATAACATAACCTCAATCACGTGCGATTTCGTTATCGTTATCACGGACGTCTGGCTCGGCGGTAGTACGGTCCGATGCGATGCGCTCCGTTCGGCTTCGCCGGCGCGTTAAGTTGGCAGCCTGCTCCGCCGCCGCCGCCGTCGAACGGCCGGTCACGCACTCGCGCGCTCCCTCCACAATTCGCCGCCCGAATTTACAGTGACGCTACCGTCGCCGGTCGTTTCCCGCGCAATCCGCTAGCCGCAGTCCATACTCAGTATGCGCCCTGCCACCTTATGTTTTATTCAAATCACTTGCGGTCCGAGATTTTTCAAATTAAGGGTATAATATTATATTATTATGTTCGTACGCTCTTCGTGCTGTCGTAGAAACCACTTTCTCGCTCACTGTCCCTCTCTCACACTCTCTCTATCTCCGTCTCACCCTCTCCCGTCGGTCATAAGGGTCGACATGATATTATCGTTGTTATTATTTAAGTCTCGGATATTATGCCTATAAATATTTACCGTAGGTATACAAACGCCGCCAGAACCCGCAGCCGTCCGCACAACAACAATGTAATGTACGGTTCTCCGAACGGTCATGACGTGCCCACAGAAATTATTTACACACAAATACTTTTGTGGAATTTAAATTAACAATTATTGTTAGCGGCCGTCAAGGTATATTCTCCTCCGATATAATTCACACGCGCAACTCCCCTGTATTGTGAAGTTGTAACCATATATACCTAGCCAGTGGTATATAGTGTAATGTTATAAAAACGCGTAATAATAATAAACTCGTACGAACTCGAAACAAATTACAAGGTGATCGTTGTATTCAACATTTATAAGATATAACCGACTAAATGCCTATATAATTTTGATTGATTTATTATTTGTTCACTTATTCGTATCTATATTTATATACCTATACAAATACACAATAACCTTCTAGATTATTGGATATTTGAATATTTCATTGTTTAAATAAATATGATTACTTATTTTAAGTCATTATTTCAATTCGTATAAAATACAATTTGTACATACTATTGTAATAATTAGGGCTGTGGATTTGTAGGAAAGAGCATTATTTTTCGGTGATCGTGAAACATAGCTTTATAAGTACATAATTTGAATTATGTAACTACGAATCCATTTATGAACCTTTTATTTTCCATTTTTTTGCATATTTTGACGTTTTTAATTTTAAGTCATTTTTTGCATTTGGTCATATTTTCCTTTATTAGTTCATTTTTTAATCAATTCCGTCAATTGACATGTTTGAAAGACATTTTTTTGTTTTTTTTCCTTTGTCTAATGCAATAGTAAAGTATAAAGATGAAGAAGTTACCCGCAGACCGCGATTAAATATATTTAAGTTTGTTTTATTATTTTAACAAAATAAATACAAAAAAAAACAATGTTAAAATATGTTAAAAAATGTTTCAAGTGAATTATAGCATTATACAAAATTCAAATTCAATCAATAATTTTATTACTTTTTTTTAAATTAATAAACACAGTTTTATGCATTTAAAATGTTATGTACTAATGTATAATATCCTATAAAATCAATATAAATATAAAAATTAAATTAAAAACCATTTTAAGTGAATTTTATACTATACATTTTGGAATTTTATATTGCATTTTTTTGACATTTTTAAGGTTTTTTAGTGTATTAAATTCACAGCCCTGGTAATTATATATCAGAACTGAAAAGACAAAACGACGATCTACCTACATTTTAATATTATCTACTACGTTATAGTATTATAATATGTGGCTTAATTTTATAATTTATATTAGTCTAATAGATAATCTGAAACCATTGTTAACCGCGACATCATTGCTTCTTTTTTCAGTCTTGTTTAAATATTCGTTTCTTTATCGCCCAGCACTTCAGTGTGAACAAGAATCATTCATCGTTTCTCTCTCCGATCACCGTTATATTGGCCAAAAAGCGTATGTCTATAATATTATAGCGAAGATAAGAAATAAGAATGCTGTATCCATATGCTTAATTTCGATGTTTATTAGTGCCTAAACTATGAATCATACGAAATGACAACAGTCAATACTCATATAATATTATATACATGTTTTACTGTTTTAGTTAAAATCGTCATGCTTTACACGATTATTAGAAATTATAATATATATACGCAACTACCAAGATTTACTTGGATTTTACAAACTATTAAATGTAAATTCAATAAACTCTGATAATCTGAATAATGTTCGTAGAAGCGGCAACAGTCTATACTCAATGGCGCTAAGCCCCTATAATCGCGTCTGATCTTCCACTTTTTTTAAACAATATTTAGGTAGGTACCAGATAGAACGTACATAGACAAAAGTACACCTACGATTTTGTTTAAAATTTAGAATACATGACATTGTAATTGACATATTGACTTTAGAAAACAGGTTGGTAATACGACATTTAATTTATATTAAAAATTAAAATGTTTTTATATTGTTGTTTGGTTCAAGCCTTATACACTCTATACTCTTACAACTTACAAGGGACCTAAAAATACTATAAATAAGTACGACGTCATCCTCGGGGAACTAACGACTCGATTCGTCGGACCGGAAGTGATGAAGCTCGGTGCAGATTACACGTACAATGGCAGTACAACTGTACAAGACGAGTAGAACGTCTGTACAACTGCACAATGGTCGTTTTGCCGGGATTTCATCGCACTGCACATCACTATAAAATACCAATACGCACACAGACAGACGCCAAAACACGGTTTGAGAATCAGACGACGACAACGACCACACGTAAACAGATTGACCGAGATAGGGCGATAGACAGAGATAACGTTCACCAAAATTTAACCAACGATCAACGAAAAATATCACGGTTACCCGCTCGATTGTACCTGGAGTATACCTGCAGGCTACAATGTGGACCATCACGGTCGAGTCTGCCGATTATATATCCGTGATCGTGTTGACAGAGCTTCCTGCGAGCCTGCGTCCGGAAAATATTGTCACCCAACCGATCCCGGTATACCAAGCTGGGGTTATCGAATTCGAGATGGCTTAACAAATTCGTAAAATTAAAGTACTTTCAATTATTAATTATGAAAACCTTGAAGTCCAAATTTTCCGCCTTATAATATTATATAACAATATATAAACCTTTACAGCATTATCCTGTTTTATATACAAAATAATATTACTAGACTGGTGCATTGATACGGTTTACATCCCAACCACTTAGTTGATTATTTTGAAATTAAATTTTTATTTAAACGCGTCGTATAACCCTGTATATAGTAGCATTGATTATTACATCTTATTTTGTACTCATCTCGAGATAAATGTCAGAAATTCTAATTTACCATGTCAGGCATGTTGTGTACTTGTGTGTAGTGTGTGTGATAAACTGATAAACAAAACAAAAATTACCTCCCTTTCAATCCACTTAAAATACCACTATTGTTTGTAAAATTATTTAATAATACAACATTTAAGCAGTGTATTTCATGCAATAATTGTTGTACTGTCAGTAGTACCTAAGAACTTACACATGAAAAAATATTAATAAAAATAAAATAATTCTGTAAATGTAATATAATATTAAATACAACGATATCCTTGTAAATTGTAATCCTGGGTACAAGACATGTTTTATGTGTTAGGTAAGCATTATATGCGATGTGACGTATGGTAACCCTAGTTAAAGCAATAAGATTAAATCTATTTTTATAATGAGAAATACTAAGTGGTATACGCATACCGTAAACACAATGTGTAGCTTTTAAAAATAGTTAAACATAATATTTAAAACATAATATTTATAGATAACCATAAATCATTATAATACAGGAAAATACAGTGAAATATTAATTTTAGAAGTAATGTCAATAATCGTAATTAAAAATAGAAAATAAGTTCTTATCCTGGGCTCCATGTAATGTTCTTAATTGAAAATGTTATTATTCACCTCGTTAATAATATGTATTATAATATTATGGCTAACGTTTTACCAATAATTTATTAATACAATTATTTTTGTTTTAATGCGTTATAATATGATATTTATATCAGAATAATATTATAGAATAACATTGACGTATTTTCCAATGTGAATTTGATAATACTGTCGATGTCTTGTGTAGAAGTGTGTGCATGAATTGTTTACACCTACATACTTAATTAAGCTTAATATTATAATAATGATTTAAATAAAAATTAAATATTTAAAAACGATGATAATAATATCCCTATATTTATACGTGTTTAAAAATTGTATATAAATGGAAAAACTAAAAAAAAATCCTTGAAATATATATTCAATTGTACGGTAATTGGTATACAATATTATTCAATATTAATTATATATTATTCAATATTATCATGTATCGTGATAATATATAAAACTATGAAAGTGTGAATATAGTATAACTCATATAGATGATACGGTTTCGGGTTGCGGTTTATAACGAACGTATTTTTAGAACCTGTGCGGCTATGCCATGTGGAAAATTGTTTTAGATTCGGAAATATTAGAGCTAGAACATTTTTCTAATCTAAACCGCCGTCTCACAATCATACGGATTTATCGTTTGAAATAATTAGTTTTTATGTACAATATTATTAAAGTTGCAAGGCGTAATATTGTACGAAAACGTGAAACTCTTGGCGCAGGCCATTGTTCGGATCTTGTGTTTTTACACGTGCATACTCATTATTACACATCTAAACGTTGGGTACATACATGTGACAATGTTACACTATATATATATACATAACATGGTATAGTTTTGGCAACCGTAGTATAAAATATGACCTTGACGAAAAATAGTAGGTATACGCGTATATTATTATGTCACGCAATGGGCGGACGGACGAAAAGCTCGTCGAAGGGACAAACACGTGACTTCTCGTTTTCTGTCGGCATTGAAACGCGAATCACATGTTTGGAACGAACCGAATATAATATTGGGCACAGATTGCGATTCAGGAGAATACTATTGAACGCATAGATCCGCAGCAGTGTGTGATCATAATATTATAGGTCCTCCTGGTCGTTCGTGGGAAAGTTGGGCGGGCGGGGAGAGCATTTTTAAAATTTTTTGCCCGTTTAAAACGGCGCGCAATGAAATTGTTATCTTGCAGAAAAAAAATACGAAGGTTATTACTTGTTGTGAATATTGTGTATTCGTGCATGAACAGTATTTTAATTATTTTTAGAGATAATAATAATTTCTAATCGAAGCAAGTACCTACTATTATACATAATACGCAAATACGCTTACGAAGGCCCAAAGCTATTCGTGTAGGCTGTTTCCTATAATATAAGTACATTATTAGACAATGATAATTATTATTAATTATCGAGTGCATCTAAAAGTACGTTAGTACACATTTCGCCGGTAAAGTTGTATAGATCATGTAATATTGTTGTGATAAAGTCATATTGTGTGTCACAACGTCGCCTATGGGCTACCACCGGCAGTCAACGGATTTGCAAATAGGCTTTAGGAAAATATAACGTACTCATCGCAGTGAATTAATTATTAACACTCAACATAACAATATACGCATATCAATATCCACAGAAGTTTTTGTATTGACTGTGTATTAACGACTTAAATAATATAAACACGTCCATACAATCAAACCATGTTTTGTTGTAGTAAAAGTATCAACAACTCTATATATTATGTATGGCTCGTTTATCAAATTTGTTTAATGCACGTATGCAGCTTTAGAAAATCGTAAAACAGCTGTGAAATAATAATGATAGTTATGTAAAATATAAATTATAAACATGGAAGTAAAATCGTATGTCCAGGCAATTGAAATGTATAATAGTATGTAAATATTCGATAAAATTAAATTTCTATTATAAGCAATTTTTCGTTATTCTTTTGCATAAAAAATATGTTTTTCTTTTTTATTCATTATAATAAATTATTTATAGACTGCAGTGCTTAAAAAATACATTTTTTTATTCACTTTTATCTAGGGTTTCAGTCGTTAACAAGATTTCTAGAATGCCTTAATATTTCCCTAAAGAACTTTACCTACTATATTATTACGTAAACCATTTTGTATGTAGGTAACATAATTATTATTGTACGAAAATAAATAACTAAAAGCGAAAATGCTTGAAATGCGGAAATGATTGTAAGAGAAGACAGACATAATATTACACTTAAAATAACAGCGCAAGTTTATGGTTTTCTCGAAAAAAAATATTTATTTTATCGCTCCAAAGCTACGCACCATTGCATTAGTGTGAGTAAAATTGTAAATAATTACAATACAATAAGCATTTTAGTTTAAAGAAACTTTTCCGTGTTCAATGTTCAGTCTATTATATTACAATGCTACTATAGTAATCACAAGCATTGATATTAAAAAGTATGAAATACAGTTTGTACAGATAATGCAACTATAAAAAAATACCTATAATATGTTATATGTTATTTTTTACGTGCTCATGTTTAACATAATTTTTTAATGTTTAAAATAATTATTGGTGACCGCAGTTATCTACATTTTGAATTGAAACGTAGGTAATGAATAATAACTGAGTAAAATGAAAACTTGTGTTTTTATTAAAATAGCAGTTATAAATTATAATAGATAAACTGTTAAAAATAAATAATTGGGACTTTAAATTTTTACAATATTACAAGCTTTTTGTGTGGGCGTTAGTCGTCGCATTTTTTAAGAGTAAAAATTCTTCTATCTTCAACTTTGATGGTGATTTCTGGTTGTTGGATTTAGTTCATGGTTAATAAGTACTTTGTAAAAAAAATAACGCAAAAACAGAAATATTTACGTAAAATTAGTTTTCGACAAAAGTTTTAGTATAGTCTCAAAAATTAATAACTATAACATACAGATTTTAAATTTTCAGTGAATATATTATTTATACTTGCATTTTCTAGATATGATACAATTTAAAACATACATAAAAATTAATTAACATTTTCTAAACATTTTGGCTTTTTTTGTGTAAATAAAGACAATTTAAATTTTAGAATTCTACTAGATTTTTTTTATTTATATAATTATGATAAATTTATTCTTGTAAGTCACACAACTTGAAAATTTAAGGGAACACTGTTTATAAGTTATAAGTTATTCTTGCAGCAACTATAAAAAATACTGTAACAAATTTTTTATACACATTTGAATTCATAATTTTGACAAAATTGTATATTTAAACGAATAATAACGATTGTATTGGTCATTACGTTGTAAATTGTCGTTAAAAAATATTAAACTAAATATTCTTCATCGTTACGTAATACATACGAAGTTATACGTATATTATTACCAACTAAACTTGCACGATTAATTTTCAAAATATTTTTACTAGTAAAATTATACCACGATCATATTTGTAACGATGTTTCGCACCTTTACGTGGTACTTACCTGCTGATTTTGATTGATTTATAACCTAACAATAATATGATTTAATATTTTAATAATTAGTATGGAAAATGTTTGCGAATTTTTTTACAAAAATTAGCTTAACATACCGTACTACTGAATTAACGGCTAATAGCAATTTATAAAAAAAAAAAACAATAAAATATCCTCAGAAATAGAAGAAGCCTAAAAGCCGTCTCAAAATCGTTATTTTTTTCATGTACGACGATTTATCATTGAATTCAAATTTAACGCACCCAACCTACTCAATTACGAGGTACAAAGTACACTTAAACCATAAAACACAACAGACCGACATCCCCGGTTTATTTTTAGTTTAATATAATCGATTATCGATATATTACGTAGCTTAACACGTATTATAATTTATGACCTAGTAAATCATTAATACAGATTGCAGGTGTAAGGTGTATCCATAACAAGTGTATCATTATTTTATTACACCAACACCAAGTATATAATTTTATAATGTTTATATAAAACTGATAACAATATAATATTGTAGTAATAATATTATATTATGTAGTTTACTCCTATTTTGTATACATTTTATTATAATAAATATTGAAATATAATACTTATATTATAGAAGTATAGGTATAGCGTGAAAGTAACCGTTATTTTAACTAGCTAATATAGTAATATACCTAAACAATAAACCTTACATGGCCATAAATATACACTAGTATGATCTCAACTATTTGATGGAGGTTTCTGATGGTAAATTGCAGGATGTAATTTGTACTTGGGCTCAAATGTAGGAAATTCCCAGTAGGTATACATACTGTTTTTAAAAAATAGGAAATACTAACAAATGATTTCTAGTTTTCTTGGTTTATTGGATCGAGATACTCAGAATCTTATTATAAAAGTGTGTTTATAATATATATATATATAGTTATAAAGAAAACACGCGATCTAAAGCTTACAGGACATGTGCCAATTAATTTTTATATCAAAATGATAAATATTATTATAAACTAAAAACAAGTTAATTAGTTGGTATCAGAAACCATATATTTTTTGGTAACAGGAAAAAAAGCCAAGGATTGAAAATTCTATGCAAAAACAAAAATTAAAATAATTATTACATTAGTTAAATAAGGTTTTTGTAAATGTTGAATCATTACCAACAACTGCTGGTAATCAAACCAAACAACACATCCGAAGGATGGAACCATTGATTTTCAACTCATTAGGGCCACCGACCAAACCATTCATAAATGTAAAACTGTTGGCAATTTCTCTAAAATAGGTCTATCTAGTTATTTTGAATCTCATAAGAAGACGAGATTAGCAGTTGCTGCAGTAGACAAGACGAGAATAAGTCAATAAAATAATTGAAGAACTGCCCAACATTTCAAAAAAAAAAAAAATATATACCGTTAAACTAATTAATATTAAAACGATACAATTGCGTATGGGTTATTGGAATTAAAAAATATGAAAAGGTCATTAGAAACATTTGTAGAAGCAATTGGGAACAACACATGACTTATGAATAAATAATACTTTTCTTGATATCGACAATAATATATATATATTTTTTTTTTATCAAAGAATATAATATAATATAATAAATAATAATTGTGTGATTTGTTATAACCTAAATAATTGATAACGATTGTACATTAATTGAAAGATGTATATATAGTATTGTGATATATTATTATTACATAGTATTTGTACTTTGAAGATTTATAATATTGTGAATTTAACAATAAATCCTAGTCTAGGAACCTAATTTATTTAGCCACTAATAAAAATCGTAGTTTTTTTTATATTACTATATTTTCGATAATTGTAAATAATTGTTTGAATTTGGACTTTTTTCAGTAGGCTTTATTTACGCGATCCGTAATTTTTATAAACTTTAATCATTGGTTAATCATACAGGTAGTTCAACATTGATCACGAGCAATGTTCGTTCGTGTACGGCGTACGACTGCGAGTACTGAGCTATACTATGTATTTTGTACCCTTACCGCGGCATATTAGTTTTTTTCACCCCGCCCAAAAAAATAAACCGACGATGAAACTGAATGGAACTGAAAGTAAACTGTTGTTGCCTTGTTGGTGACGACGGTTCAAAATATGTCCTCGTTATAGACAATAAAAGTAGAAAAATCTAACTCCGATAAAAATAACGAGTTAATTATTGATAAAACGATATTATCTCTAGACAACCCGCAATTCCCAATCACCGAATAATATATCACTCGGCCATAATAGTACAACATTAATACCATTGTTTATCTGTTTTCTATACATTCAATGGTATTATTGTTTATTTTATATAGCTAACTACGATTTTATTCTGCACCGGGATAACATTGATCACCATTCACCACGCGCAAACTATGTGTACATAATATTATAGTAATGTTGTATACCTAAACTGTATTGGAATAACAACAAATTATTAGTCGAAATGTGTCTAAACGGTGATTAAAGTCACATTGAGAATAATTCAATACCGTTTATATTCTTAAATACTTATCAATTATTGTCATATTGATAGGCATAGGTTTGTATTTGTTTATTTATCATCAGCCATTATGGCTTTTTAATTACAAATTAAGTTTAATATAAAAAGTATTACAATAATTTATCTGATTTTGAGATGTTTAGGAAGATAATCAGCCGCTGTTGTGTATTGTTCGGATTGAGTGCTTCTGATAAAATACTGGAAATTTAAATTACAAACATATTTGGAGTTGCGAATAAAAAAAAATTAATATCAAAATCTAATACCTGGATTACCAGGTAAACCATCTAAATATAATAATTTTTAAATTATATTATAAATAATATTATTTAAATTCTGTTTAATTTGAAATATAAATACGAACGTAAATAGATGTATAGTATTGATAAATTTGTCTATAAAACACGTCGCTGTAAGTTAAGGATTCAACGATCGTTTTTATAGTGGTCAAATGCTGACGCCACCACACCTATATTTTGTTCCTGGGGGGGGGGGGGGGCACCTAAATTTGAGAGAAAAGGTTTTGTAAAAGATATTTAATGTCACAAGTTCACGACCCGTGGATAAGTTTTGCGAGGCCCCTTTTATGTTTTTTCCGCCCATAATTTCAATAGCCACTGGTGTATAAAATACTTATACAATATTTAATACCTACCTAGGTACTTAACATATTATTATTAATTATGATTTATAACCTGGTCAGTTGTCGTCGTCGGATTATTCCTAACGATATTTAAACTAACCTCTAATTTATGGTTTTATCCTCGACCTGCGACTACTTATCATATTATTATACATTTAGATTTTAGATTATATTCATAGTTATTACTGTACGACTTTTTACGTGTCGGGCCTCAGAGAATACCTAATGACGAGATTCGCTTTATTTTTCCTTGCCACATCATATTTTTGTATATTATACTAGTTTCTTGCACAATAATAATATATTATAGTCGTTCTCGACTTTAACGGAAAGTAATATTCAATTTTGATGAAAGCGTGCAGTGTTGTAGCAGTTATATATACGTGCAGCATATATTATTATAACACGTATGGTTTTGACCCTGTTCGCCATTTAGTGTAAGCTGCTGGTCTTTTCTTCGAAATGTATCTAACACTCGATAGTTTTAATAAAACTCGTCGATTAAAAAATTACGTATTCATTATAACCGGTTATAATGAACACTACTGTGTTTTCATACAGATCCGAAGCGATCTGAAAAATGTGTCCGGCAATAGACCTCCCAACAACAATACCGTCTTCGTCGCCGAAAGTTGTCGCTGAAGCACATATTATATACATAATATACATTTTTAGTTTAAACTTAATTGGTACCTAATTCAAAACAGTCTGTTCCGACCATTCATAATTTATCGATCTTACTATACTACTATTTATGATTTGGATAAGTCGGTGCAGTGGCGTGACGAAGGACTTTATTTGAGGCAGCTTAAAGGGTGGTGGGTGTCCTGGAGACTAGGGACATTTCACATATAGTAAATAATTAATTAAGTACACACTAAGACAGTAAGACTGAGCCAATCATTCTCAGTTACCATTTACGTAAATAAGTTATTATTTATATATAAGTATTTATAATTACTAATATGCCTCATAAGTTAATGACGTTTCTCGACCTGTGTTCGATATGTCCCTAGTCCCTACATAATATTAATAACAATACAAGCTGAATGAAGGCCACTGAGCAAGATTGACGAGAAATCTGAATGACAAACCATATTCTAAAACAGAACAAACTAAAGACGAATATATAGATTATACAAATATAAATTTCATAATTATTAAGCAATTCGAAGAAATGCAAAACCGCAGTGATCAACATTACACATATCATTCTTTCCTTGTTATCGCAGTGTTTTTGGTTTTTTCGACGTAGGTCAGGGTGTTGATAAAACTTTTTGTTCTTTGGTCAAAAAGCTTGATAATTTGATACAAAATTGCTCGTGAGATTTTACACTGGTTAAAAAAAACCGTCAGTATACCTGAACAAAATACCTAAAATTTCCACAAGTCGCATTAATTAATTTTACACAAGCGTGTTGACATATTTATTTATGATATTATCAAATAAAAACCAAATATTATATAACATAACACACAAGTTTATTCAAGTAAATTTACAGATACAATATACATTTTACATAATATATAATTTACATTTTACATAATATACAATTTTTCATTTTACCTACGTTTGGTGCCCAAATACTATCGTAATAAAACCATATTATAAGCCCTATTCGTCTGCGCGGTCGATCGCGCCACAACAAAACATACGCCTGACGAACCGCTTCGTCCGGTTCCAAAGTGAAACTTTGACTTAGCGGACGGCTAGGCGTGACCGTTGTTACCGCCAGGTCCGTCCCCGCGTCACTAGGACCACTGCTGGTTACCGTAGCCGTTACTCCGGCTTCTACCGGTGGCAACGACAACGAGACGGATAACGGCGTTTTGATCAAGCAGTCATCTTCTGCAGTGGCAGGTGGCATCAATGCCAAAACAGACGATTCGGCACGTGATGGCGAATCCGTCGAAACGGGTAACTCCGCGGACGTATCGAACGACAATCCAATTTCGGGAACATCGCCTGAAAAA
Source organism: Sitobion miscanthi (assembly GCA_008086715.1). Lineage (NCBI taxonomy): Eukaryota > Metazoa > Arthropoda > Insecta > Hemiptera > Aphididae > Sitobion > Sitobion miscanthi. The sequence goes on from CM017800.1 coordinate 863,787, forward strand.
TTTTCACGCACGGCCACATAGGTAAAGACACAGATTTGTTGTTCACTGGGAAACTAAGGACATCGCTGCTTTCCGACGGTTTCAGCATATTCGACCGGTGATCGTCAAATACCATTTGTATCGTTTCAGTCTTGAATAGCAACTTGATATCTGACGACTTCTTGTCTTGAGCTACAATATTTGACATATTGATATTTGATGATGTAGGTACGTGGAATAAATATATTATACGAAAATTTGATTTTAACTTTTATACCGTAGGTATTAGCAATTGTTCGTGATTTTCGTGACAAATAAATACTGATAATGTGATTACTACGACAAAGACACGAATTATAGATTTTCCAAACACTTAATATGCAGTTGGCAATTAGATGTTTGTTATTTTTTTAAATCTGAATGTATCCACATTATTTAACATATGTTATACGGTATAACAATTATTTATTAAATTTCTTATTTTTTACTTATACCACTCAAGTATAAACCTAAAAGTTATTTTATTATTTACGGGGGGGGGGGGGGGGGGGAATGGATGATTTGGATTGGAATTTGTTGATAATGGATTTCCGCCTATGCAACCTGCGTGTTTCGCGAAGGAATTTATTACATCCTATGTGTGATACCCGGTGATGGTTTGTACGGGAATAGAGGATACTGATCGAAGCTCAGATTAATATCTCTAAGTGAGGTTGGACCTGTGGGTTGGACCATCAAAGAATACAGTCTTGCGATCCTTTTTGCGTTTGAAAATTATAGTATTGGCCACGCATAGCTTTAAAATCACTCACTGTAGTTAAGAAAAAACGATATCATCATTTATATCGCTATTGGTTAATTGTATACATGTATTATCAATGATATTATTCTCACATAATTTAAAGCAAATTCCTAAAATGTATACGCATTTATGTGTCTGCTGGCTTAATTAATGATATCAAATAACAATAATAAGTATACAGATATCACTATTGACTGAGGCGTGTAGCTGGACGAGGGAAGGGGAGGGGTGTTTTGGGTGTTACGACACCACCCATTTACCCATAGTTGTGTTTAAATATTATATTAAGTTAAAACACCCCTTTTTGAAAAATCCCCGTCGCGTGCCTGATTATTGTTGCAATTTCGATCTCGCCGTCGATAATACCCATCGTCGCATCTTCCGAGGAAAAAAATACAGTAAGTATTGATCTTCTAAAACCGGACAATTTAATCGAAAATTGGATTCCCCCGTAATCTTGGCCTGCTGCGATTTCGTTTTCGTTTGCGGATTGCGGGTCACGGCGACCACAAACGCCTAAGATTGAACAGGACGATAAGGAAAAAATTTTATTGCGAAAATACAAGGGCCGAGTTTTTTTCCCCATCCCGCGAAAACGATCGTCCGGATTCTGTATATTATACGCGCACATCCCTGCACAATATTATACAGAAATAATCGTAATAATATGTATGATACTATCGTAATTCGTGGTCTGCTGCAGCAAACTGTATCGGTGATCTCGAGTGGTTGTGGTGGGGGATGGGGAGCGTATTAGTGGTCGGAGAACTGCGTTTACGAAATTATGGTTTATCCGCAGAAAAAGAGGTCTTATTATCGTCAACGGCGGTGGGAATTTGTGCGCTACAGCTGAGGATATTTTGACAATGACTGCGGGTTGGATTTAGTAAAAATGTAGGCATAGGTATCTATCTAGTTTTAGTACGGCTTAATTTTTTTTTAAAATAAACTTCAATACGTCATAAAACATAATATTATGAGTTACGGTTGTATAATATATAATAATCAAACATAATATTTCAATTATTGCATGTATTATTTGCTGTGACGCAACTACTTTTTTTCAATTATACTGTATAACATCCGCCGCATTAATTAAACGGTTTTATGTCCGGGGTGAAAATATATACTTGCAATACATCCAATTCGTAAATAATTTCAAAATAACGATGTTCGTTCCAATATTATATTAAACTTACGTTATAAAATAAAAATATAATATTCGTCAAACGCAAACGATATTTGTTTTAAAAAAAAACGTAAACTAATGTTTTGTGGGTCTTGGGAACATTATTAGTTATACCCCGCACCCACGTAAGCCACCCTCTGTCTATATAGCCTATTTAGTTATATCATAGCGACTCAAGGAAGGCGTATGTTTTATTATTACTACACCAAATGTACCTACACAGATACACTTTTCAATGATTGTATATTAATCAAACACCGTTTATATACGGCAACGGTGCACTACAGGTCGTTGAATTGCTCTCGAGCTTGCAACAATAGCACCACATCAGGTAACTGGTTATCTTTATGCAGACACGTAATATCGATATTATTATTAGATATAATATTATAGGTAGTAGCTGCAAGTTTGTAACGTGATGTCTTAAGTACCTTTCACGATGATTAGCTATACACCCAAACGGTTATACGGTTTTGAGACGACAAGACGTCGCGTACTTATTACATACTCTCTAACAGTATATAGTTCATAGCGCCCACTCGATTCCCCGGCATAATATTATATATTGCATGGGTGGTGATTAATTTATTGAAAAACACTCGTTATTTAAAAGAAAAATGTAATGTTTTTGAAACTATTTTTCTATTATACATAATTTTAGGATGTTACAAAACACCATTTTCGAAAAAAAAATTCTATTTTAATCGTTATCGTAAAAGTTTTTTTCTTCGCTTTTTCAGATGACGACATACATTTTTGATTCGATATTTCAAAGCAAAACGAAACAGGAAGATTTTGATGATTATAATATGTAATAGTTTTGAAAATTCAGATCCCGGAAGAGTTGTCGATAAGTGTTTAAAGTTTTGACACGCGAGCGGGGTGGAGTGACAGAACTATGGGTAACCCGCAAGATTTAATAACCAAACTAATGACTTATAAAACACTCGTGTCGAAAATTTGATTTTTATATAATAACCCCAAGTACTCGTGCTATATTCTGCATTGGAATTAAAAATGTATGTCGTCACTGGAAAAAGTAAAAACTTTAAAAAATTACAACAATAATACTGCCGTGCCGAGCGTAATAAGCAGTATCTCTAATTTTGGTCAAATAATAAACGAAAATATTTAAAAACTTATGAAATCAATGCTATGGTATGAAATAAGTATGGACGTTTATTTTAGGATTGAATGTTAATTATACTTGGTGCACGGATCGGTTTTGTGTCTAAACCTGTTCAGTGGATTTCCCAACATTTTGGTTGGATGGAGATACTGTTATTCCACGAAGCACAGCAGAACACACGGTAAAATATTGAATTTCCTTATTCAAAAATCTCGTTTTGCAACCATTAGAACTTAGGTATAATTAATATGTTATTCTGAGTTTAGGCTTTTATGTCTGTAACCGCCTGTATAAAGTATTATATGTCAAACAAATATTTTCTGAATTGACGTGTGTTGATCGATAGAATATATAATCACCAACGGTGTACCGACTATATATTTTATTATTATAACGTAATACAGATGAGGCGTACCCACCTGCTATAACGTTCCAGAGTTTATGTATTATATTAACAATATTATTACACATATCATTCGACACCGACGATTCTTATAATATAATCGAGGACAGTGGCATGACGAAGGACTTTATTTGAGGCACGTGCCTCAGCTTTAAGGATGGCGGGTATCCTGGAGACTAGGAGCATTTCAAATATAGTAAATAATTTATTAAGTACACACTAAGACAGTGAGACTGAGCCAATGATTCTCAGTTACCATTTACGTAAATAAGTAAATATATATCTATGAGTATTTATAATTACTAATATAAATTACTGTGCCTCATAAGTTAATGAAGTTCGTCACGCCACTGCGTCGGTGACGTCTTTATCTATCTACAGTTTAACGGCGTCATATGCGTCTAGTAACCAGGCGCGGCGTTTAGGGGGGGGCCATAGGGGCCATGGCCCCTCCCTAGACGGCTAGACATCAAACTACGTATAAATAATAATTTTTTTCAGAAATCTGTATAGAAGTTCTAAGAATTATAATCACGGCCTCTGTAGGGTGTAAATAGTTTTGGTATCGCAGTAAGCGGTTGGTCACACTGAGTGACTGATGTCTGGCCATGTTATTGATAATATAATCTTGAATCTTATATCTTATATCTCTCATGATATCTCTACGCTTCGCGCTTATTCGCTAAACTATAATAATATTAAATATTGCATTGTCTAATTGTGTAATGTCTAGTGTAGTAGTGTGTACTGTGTATTAAAGTTTGTACCGACTAGCGACTACTATTATGTCAATTGTCATTGTTTGATGCTTTGTTTCGCGCAGTTGTTTTTCCGGAGAAAAGTGTACAGTGTAGCAGTGTACACTAGTCGTTATTGTATTAATTATGTCGTTTTCTAAAAGGAAACAGAAATCCATTTTTCAATTTTTTCGAAAGAAATCAAATGTTCCACTTGATAACAATTCAGATGAAGAGGACACGCCGAGTGATGTATCTGAATCTATTGAAAAGACATACTCTGCAATACAATTAGACGAAGAAAACACAACAGCTAAAAATATTGAAACGGTGGATTCAAGTACGAACAACGATAGTATTTTGAAGTCAAGCTCAATTAGTTTAAGTAATGACATTGGACATTTTGTTGGTGATATTCAAATTCGAATCGATGATCACACAAAATTTCGGCTACTAAATTCATGGAAACCTGACCCATCATATAACTTTCCATATTCTATTCATATTAAAAATGGCATAGAGAGAAAACGATATTTAAGGTATAGCCATTTTGAAAATTATTCTTGGCTTGTTTTTTCAGAAAAATATGCTGGTTTATTTTGCAAGTTTTGTGTTCTTTTTTTAGTTCACAAAAACGGTGGTAAACAAAAAAATGTACCTTTACAAAAACTTGTAACCAAACCTTTAAAAGAATTTGCAAAGTTATTAGGTAAAAATGGATGTTTAGAAACTCACAATAGTAATAAATATCATAAAGAAGCTTCTTTATGTTCATCTGATTTTTTAAAAACCTATATGGAACCCAGTAAAAATGTGGCTAACTTAGTTATCACTGAACGTATGAGACAATGCAAGGAAAACAGAGAACGCCTAAAGCCCATCATTCAATCAATAATTTTTCTGGGACAACAGAATATTGCCTTGAGAGGGCATCGTGAAAACAATAATCTTACAAATACCACATCTCACTCTTCAACTATAAATCAGGGTAATTTTCTTGAACTATTAAAATTTAGAATATCTGCTGGAGATCAAACATTAGAAAATCATCTTAAAACCACTCATTCTAAGGCAACTTATTTATCACATTCTATTCAAGAAGAAATTATTCAATGTTGCCGTTATGAAATCATTTCTTTTATTTTGAAAGAAGTAAAAAATAGTAGATATTTTAGTATCATATTTGATGAAACAACAGATATTAGTAATATTTCACAGATGAGCCTTTCTCTTAGATATATTGATAGTAATCACAGAGTTCAAGAAAAATTTATCAATTTTCTTGATTGTCATGAATATGTGTATGGACAAGGTAAACGTAGAGCGATCATGTCAACTAATAACATTGACCATGAATCAGATGATAATTTATGTGATTTTGATCCCACTAAAAAACTAGAACCAAAACTATCTGGGGAAATATTAGGTGATACTGTAGTTTCTATATTAAAAGAAATGTCTATAGAACTTAATGACTGTGTAGGAATTGGCACTGACGGTTGTACGGTCATGACTTCAACAATACATGGAGCGGTTCAACAAATTAAAAAATCTGCAAACAACGCTATTCATAGTCCTTGTTCCAATCATTCACTGAACCTTTCCATATCTAAATCATCAAATGTGCAATCAGTGAGAAATAGTATGGGGATAATACAAGATATTATATCTTTTTTTAATAAATCATCAAAAAGAGGGTTTATCTTAAAAAATACTCTTAAAGGACAAAATCGTACTTTAACAAGTCTTTGTGAAACGAGGTGGATCGAACGACATGATAGTGTAATTCAATTTCAAATATGTTTACCAGAAATCATTGAGTCCCTAGAGGCTATTTCTGAATGGAATGATCTTACTTCTTCAACCAAATCCAAAATACTATTGACTGCAATGTGTAATTGTGAATTTTTAATAACATTATATACACTCTCTAATATTTTAAGTGTAAGTTTACCAGCTAGCCGAGCTTTACAAGGAGTTGAACAGGATGTAGTTGCTGCATTTGATTGTATCAAATCTGTCATCAATAATCTTAGTGAAAAAAGAAAAAATTGTGAAGATGTATTTAAAGGTATATTTAAAGAAGCTAAAACTGCTATGGAGAAATTAGACATTGAGATAAAATTACCTAGAACTACAAACAAACAAAGAAATAGAGCTAATACACCTGCCGATTCTCCCGAACAATATTACTTGAGAACATTATTCATACCGCTAACTGAAAACATATTAGAAGATTTACGAGAACGATTTATTAATAAAAAAAATGAATCTTTATTTTTATTAATTCAACTTATACCATCCTACATCTTAAAATTATCAAATGAAACTTCAGAAACCATTATTGAAACAGTAATAAAAAACTATAACTATCATTTAAAAACAAATGCTGTCACTCTCAAAGGAGAAATTGAGTTGTGGAAAACCAAATGGCTTGATGAAGGTAATATATTATATAACCATAACTTTGAACACATGATTGCAACATAGTATACACATTCATAATAATTTTATTTTTAGAATTTGAACCTCCAAAAACTGTATGGGCATCATTAGATAATTGTTCGCCAATAATATTTCCAACAATTCACAACATTCTACTGATATTAGGGACCCTGCCTGTAAGTGTTGCTACAGCTGAACGCAGCTTTTCCACGCTTCGCAGGTATAATTATTATTGCTTAGCTTGCAAATTAATTTTAATACTGCCTTTGCTTTTGCACATTAGATTAAAAACATGGTTGCGGTCACAAATGGGTCAAGATAGACTAGTAGGGCTAGCGCTACTTAATGTTCATAGAGAGTACAATATATCAGTAGAAAATATAATTAGTCGATTTGCATCAATGAAGAGAAGAAATTTAGATTTTGTATTGTAGAGTGTAGACTAATATAAATTTGTATAATATGTTAATTAACCATTTAAATTTTTTAATATAAAATATAATAATATTTATTTTACATTTTTACCTTCATACCTACCTATTACATGTTTTTTCCTCTGTAGGTTAAAAAGTTTTATCATTTTTGGACCCAATAAATATTGGCCCCCCCCTAGAAGACGAATCAAATCCGCCACTGCTAGTAACGAGTCATTGTTAGGTTGGTGTTACCTCGCGTAATCGCGTTTAAGTTCGTATTTTTCTTTGCCCAAGAATTGTTAAAACAATTTTTTGGCCATTTTAAAGGACATATGCATTGTCGTTAAAATGCATTTTCGCTATTATTAGGACATTTTTGAATACATTTTAGGGTATTTAAACCCTAGTTTAAAGTAGGAGTTGCCTACTTAAACATTGAATTATTCCTTAAATTATTGTGTACCTAAGTAAAAATGATCCATCTATCTATCACATTTATACTCTAATTTTTCTCTATGGTTTATGATTTAAAATACAATAAAAATAAAGACAAATTAATATTTTGTTACATTACCTCTAATAAATTTTAACTCTAAAAACATTTATCTCCTATTGATTGGTGAGTTGCCAAAAGTCAAAAATTAGGTTCTTAAAGGTTTAATTTTGTTTGAGTTGTTCATTAATAGTGGTTAGGTTAGTCCACGAGGGTAAGGGGGTCAGGGAATTCTTTAAAATGTTTGCAGCCCTAAGAATATTGGTCTAGTTGCGCCTATGGTCGCTGTATAGTTTTAATGGTTGGTCGGAAACCGGTTTGCTTTTTAGGAATAACTTAGGAGCTCGTTCGATTTTCTACTTTTCGCACTTGTGCGAAAGTATAATTTTATTGTACGAGCAAATTAGGCGGGCTGTACTGTATATTATATATTATAATTTATAACACTGTGGTAGTAAATATTGTGAGTGGTTATAGAGCGCAACAGTAACGATTTTTAAGTAATACATTTATTTGTCTGAACTTTGGTAAGAAATAAATGACAGACAAAAATAGCAGTAAAAATGGTTCGAAAAAAAAAAGTTTAAAATAATTATTGCAATTTACAAGTAAAGGTACTAACCACTTTTGATGAAATGTATATTCAAAACACGTTTTCGTATTTCATCGGCGTAAAATTTTTCAAAACGATCATCGATCAATGATAATTTATGTTGTGTTTGATTGAATACTGAATACCTAGACTTGTTTTTTTTTTTAAATTTTACATCCCGTATGACCATAAATATATTTTATGTTAAAAAAAAACAAAAATTATCACATTTTTTTTTTGTCAATATTATTACAAACAACAAAAAAATACTCCCTCGGGGCTTCATTGATTCCTGTATATCGACTTCGATCACCTCGTCGAAGGTTTATCATATTATATTATATACGTAATTAAAACGTGACTGTTACCGTTTTTGAAAAATGACGCACCGAGAGATGGAGTTATATACTCGGTTTACCAAAAAAAATTTCAGAGATTTAGTCACTGGTCTGCTAATATTATGAGAAAAACTTTTATTGACATTATTCTATAATATACTGTGCATACTATCAAATACTGCAGCCGACAGACTGCTCGATGATTATAATATAGAGACCAAACATATTTTATACTCACGATTAAACCTAAACAATCTGAGTTGCGGGACTTATTGATGTAATTAATCGGAATTAAATAATTTAAACCATATACAGAAGAAATCCAACAATTGTATTATTATAATAATATATATAATTTTTAGGTATTCGTAGTCCATAATATGATATGATTAAAACAATCATGTACGACTATAACGTGAGCGAACGATTTTGTGAACACTTATTATATCACTTTTCTTTTGTAATAGCTGATAATTGGCTGAATTTGTCATGACGATCTTTCATTAAAATTTATAATTATCGAAATCTACTACCTACATTATAATACGACGATCACAATAAACTGAGTATGGTAAGAAAAACAACAAAAATACTATAACTACCTACGTACAAGTAATTTTACAAAAATTTTAAATTTCACAGCTGATAACGAAACAATATAATAATAATTGCAGCGGAATGACGAAATTGTTGATGTGGTGAACTGCAATTTATTTTAATGATATTTTACATTTATAATTAAATAATTTAAATTTTTCTGTATTACACAGTGCAACACACAGATCATAATATATTACGCGTGCTTCAAAAGAAAACTCAAAATGTCATCGCTGCAATTACCTATTATGGTCTAGAAATTAAAATTTGTTTTTACGACTATGCTGGGGACTGAATCTCGCGACCACACCGTGACGAATGTGCCGAAGTCGAAATATTATTAATAATCACTAATTTATATAATCCATACGTAATAGCTACTTTCGAATTTTGTGACAAGCATAACCTAATATTTGTGGAAGAAAATACGAAATTTACCGATGTGTATTTTGTTCAAAGTCACATTATTATATATATCCATAAATTAAATATGGGAATGTTTGGATATTTATATTGTGCATAGTATAAATAACAAACTAAAACGAGCGAGAACTTGATAATTATAACGATACGTTAAAATATGTAAAATTATAATTTATCTGGACTATTGAGTAACAGGTGGAGCACAAGAGGGGGGAAACAGAAATTTGGAATATCCGATGAGTACACAGCTTGGCGGCAGAGGCGTCCCTGACGATGTCAGTGTGAGATTTACAAAAACGTAAAGACTTATATTATTATCAAACAAATCGGAAAAATAATGCATTGTCAAAAGTAGGTACTCAAAATGGGAAAAAAATACACTCATAAAACTGTACTAAGCTTTTGAGCAATATAATATATAATAATACGCGGTTGAATAATTTTTATGAACACTATACCTATACCTGGGTACGTTTTAAAAATTAAGTGTTCGCGGAGATAACGTGACAAATAGATATCAGAGTAACAATTATTGATTCACATTATTCAAGGCGGTATACTACGAATTTGTAAGTTGGTTTGAGGTCTCCATGTATGATCCCTAAAAATATATTAAATTGCACTAATTATGTTCATTTTAAACTTAAACTAAAAAAACTGGTTTTATAATAATTTATAAAAAAAATTTTTTATTATATAATTTTATATTTTTATCCTTTTAGCTGTTATATTGTTTTGATACCGTATTTAAAAATTATCCTCTTCTTTTTTTCTTTTTTTAGAATTTGTTTTTCTTGCTTACTTTATTTATCTTTAGTTTTAGTAAGTTACTGTAGAATTTGATTAATAATCATTATATGTTTTATTATTTTGTCTTTCACCAAGTTTAGTTACAACTTATAAGTACTCTTGCCCTTCGATAAGAGGTTCCACCTCAGTGAAGGGCAATGCTAGTTTTATTTTCTCTTTTCGTATATTTTTCACCTGTACAATATTTTAACTGGCAATAAATTATTATTTTTATTATTATTATGTAAAATATAATATGCTGAAAACAAGAGTTACTCTAGAATAACTACTATTACTTAGGTATATCAACATAAATATAAATAATTAGTTTTGCATACAATTTTATGCCTATAGTTGATTTGATTTTACTAACCATACTAGAGATATTAAATGTAGTGGATATGGTAATATAATGTATGGTATATGGTAAATGAGGAGTGTGAGGGGCAAAGCCCATTGTGGATCTGCAGTTTCACCTAAAATGTATTTGATGCTGTTTAAGTCTTCCTAATTATTTTTGGTTGATATGCTTTAAGGTCACGATAAAAGCATGTCTCCGATCATGAAATCCACGTGCATATTTTTATACTATTTTATGGATTCGTTGAGTTAAGTTTGCGTTACAAACATAATATTTCGATAATTCGAGATCGAAGCTTGTTACAACATAAATATTTCGATTGACGCTCTACAGTGGTTCACTATATTATATCTCTTGTCATATTTTAGTAGGTACCACCGCGTATTGGGGGGGGGGGATTTTAATTATTTATCATCAATAGACGAACTTTTATCGACAATAATAATAAAATATTATTGTATATATGTAATTTTTGTTTTCGAATACTATTATACTAGGGCACACGGTTCATTTTATGTTGTACACTATAATCTCGTGTACTTATATACAAACCGTACGCCAATTACTCATCACTCACCAGTAATCGCCCAGTAGAGGCTTGCAGTGGGTATACGGTTGTATACATAATAGTAATATTACACTGCTGACTGAATGTTGGAATATTTTCTGTTAGGTACGTCAGTCGTCGAGTCATTAGTGGCGGATCTAGGATTTTGTTTTGTGAGACCGGAGGGGCAACATTTTCAAAACAATATTTAACACGTAGGTAAAATATTTTTAAAAAGAAACACTCTTGTTAGTGATTAGTATAAATAACTTTATAATATTAATGATGTCTCGACATGTTGCAGGTCTAATTGGCTATATGCTATAAGATCTTACACGCTTTCAGTTGACTTACAAACAAATAAAAGTATAAAGTAGTCATTTATTACGAATATGATTCAGACGCCTAAATAATAAACCCACAAATTCGTTTATAAGGTATACGGATTTTTTTTTAAATTTTGTTTTTTAAAAGTCTTGGTCTGCTTTTCGTCAAAAAAATATACCATCATGCTAACACCATGGGGGGGGGGGCTCACCTCCCTTACATCCACCACTGATGGTCATCACAAAAAGGCGGAATACACTGCAAACCGTTTTAGCCCAATTATAGTCCAAAACCAAAATATGAAACTACCTATTTCGACTTGCTCAGTAAAGACTAGTGTGCCTAAATTTGTACTATCGTGCCGCGGCAGTGAGATCACACCGTGCTCGTAAATTCTATTCTAAATAGGTTTAATGTACGCGGCCGTATACGATCTGAACAATGTTATCACTGTTGTAGGTAAGTATACCTGCCTACCCATCTTAAGTAATATTTTATGCACCATCTTTCGACAGTTTTGGTAATGAGTAATAATATTAAGAGTATTATGAATGGTTTCTACATTTTTTTTTATTGCCACGACACCATGTCGGATGTCATGTTTTAATCGTTATTGGAAAACGAGGATTCCGCGTATTATATTATAATATGCTCATTATTATTATATTTCATTTTTAGTCGTGTTTTAAGTACGCGGTAAACAATAAAACCTATCGCTGCCGGTTGAAATCGTTCAAATTCGTTTCGAGTGTATACGTAAAACAGTTCTCCGAGTTAGTATGATATTATTATAGTTAAACATTTATACGGTAGTAACAATTATTATTATAATAATAATAATAATATTAGTATAAACACGAACCAAATACGCTGAAGCGCGATGATATCATTTCTTGAAATATAATATTATAATCATCTGTTTTTTAACACTTACCAATAGGCAATACTGATCCACAAGTCAATACGTATTTTAGATAACGCCCGTTATTTGAGACGCTGGCTCGAATTTTTGTTTATTTCTCGTCGACTTAAAACGTCGGATTGGAATTTATTTCGAAAAATCCAGCTCGATTCTTACGCCACTCGGTTATCATCATCACGGCCGGGTGGAACTGCGTACGACATATTATTTTAATAAATTATCGACTATGTTAGTACAATATTTTAGGATCAAAACGAATCAAACGAATACAATATGTCAATATCTGACAATATTCGTAGTATAATTGTCATAGTCATCACGATTTGATTATCAATTATTATATGTAGGTACCACGGAATTAAGTTTATTTATTTTATTGACTTTTTAATATGGATCTTATTTTTGTATCTAATAAAAAAAATACCTTTTGTGATTTTTATAGATATTTGAAACGTTTGACTTTTTTTAGTATTTTTTAGATTTAAGTACGATAAAATGATAGAAATTTGAAAATTTAACACGAAGTTATTATTTGTAGGACTTGAAACTTTTACATACCTATATTATTAGATTATATTATGTGCCCATTAGATAATTTTTTAAATATTTAAATTATTTCAAGCTATTATTGCTTATTTATACAAGTAATATTAAAACGAATTACTATAATGGCAATATAAAATATATGAGAAAATTAAATTAGTATAATAGGCCACCAGACTGTCTCCGCTATGAAACCGCTGTGATTTATCATTGAATTCAAATTAAATACATCCAATACAGCGACTTACTCATTGATGATATTATACACTTCTAACTGTAAAGCGAAGCTGTCACCTACTTGCCCCCTTTTTTTTCTATTGCTGTGTTGTTGTTCGTTGATCGTTAATAATTAAATTTGTTTACCTTAAGAATGTCGACTATGATATCATTATCATAACCATTAGTAGTATAGTTAATATTATATAGCTATATTTTTTATCTATAAAATACAATAAACATTTTACAATAAAGACTGCATAGTACATAATATTATAATATACTATTAATACTCTTATCGTCAAACGTTTAAAAAACTCTAAATAACGAAAAAATACAGTCATTAAATAGGTACCATAATATTCGTGGTTGTGGTAGGAGAACGGTGCGGGGAAGGGTGCATAGACTGAAAATTTTTTAAGCAATTCGGGTACTCGTCCAATGGGCAATAACTGACAGCAATATTTAACGTATGTGCAGACAATCGTATACTATTGTTCCAAATGCGAAGTTTTTCGTTAGGTCAAAGTAACGAATTTTCGAAAAATATATGTCTAAAACATTTATTAATAACTATTGTGAAATGTGCTATGATATTATATCGTTTAAGCGTTTTCCCAGAAATTTAAATAAATTAATATATACATCAATCACCATACCAGCGAGTGTAATTTTTTTCAAACGGTTTTTTTTTTATCATAAAATAAAATCAGAGAGGTATTATCAGTAATATTATGATTATTATATAGGAAACACTATTATGATGGGTCGCGTCATTGCGAAAATGCCACTCGAATGGCTATGATCAACAAAACCGATATGATTTTTCCTATCATAATCTAAATGTAATGTCAGCGCTTTTTTTTTTCTAACCACACATGCGCTGGCATTCTGAAACATCTACGAATTTATATGAAACACAAATACCTATTATAATATCGAAAGTGCACGCCGATAACGAATAACGCCCATCGGAGATAACTGCTGTCTGCCGTCTACAGATTTTAATTAAGTAATTATAACTATTTTCGCGTCAGACGATGGTTTATTGACTATTAGAGGTACCTTCGTGTACGCAATCCACGTTGAATCTTATCGTTGACGAAACAAACTATATCATAGACTCGCTTTTATATAGAGCATATACAGAATGTCTGTCGACCGTACATATCCACACGCTGCAAAGTGATGAAACTTTTGCCCTCGCATAATATTAGAAATACCTGCGTAAAAGCTCTTCCGCCAAAACTTTGCGACCTGTATAAACAAGACTACAGGAACGAGTGTATATTCCTCTCAATTTAAATTAATAATTTGGCTTTTAACATTTTTAAGTGCGTAGGTATAGTTAGGAAGTCCTATAAATTTTCTAACCATATATTTTATGTATTTCGAGTAGGTAAAAAAAATATTTGATTTTTCCGCTATCTCAAATCTCTAATTATCCGAAACTCTGATAATCGTGGTTATTCATTGCTTAAATAGTGATCGTTTTCAAAAAAAAAATATTACTGACAGCGCCGAGGCGAGACTGCACGTCACTCTGTATTCAGACATACTGATAATATAGTAATATACACTAAATTAGATTTGCTTTTGTATACGAGTCAAGTTTGGACCCGATCAGAAAACGAAAACATCAGTGCACCGTCGTATCATACGTTTTTAATGCTTTAATTTAGTTAGACATTTTCGAGTAACTCAATTTGCATACACGCGTATATTATAATATATTTTATACTTGTACAGAATATGCAAATGGCCAAAACTTTGAGTTTTTGATATTTCACCGCCACGGGAATATTGTGCAAACGTCCACCCGCCTCACAGCCACTATTGCTATCGCGAGGCACGATAACGAACTGAATGCAAAGCGCCTGATACTTAAAATGGCACTATATTATATTTACTTATTTTCATAAAAGATTGTGTTACATATTTAGTTTTAAAATATTAAAAGCCAGGACGGAAATATGGTGTACAGAGGTTGCGAATGGCCAAGTAGAACGATATCATAAAAGTAATTGAAAAATAGACAATATTAAAGGTTACGATAAAATTCAAGCATGGATGTATTGACAAGGGAGAAAGAAAATTGGTCAAATTACAGCATAATACGTATATGGGCTATTGGTGAGTGGTGACACTATAATAAGCATCCGATGTAGTGGATGGATGGTTGTGTCCATAAAAAGTATGGTGTGAATGGGTACGTAGATGAAGAGGATTTTCGAGTAGTGTAAGAAAAATGTATATTAGAAAGAAGTTTAGAAGCATCTATTGAGTTGGATAGAAGTGACTTGTTAAGAATATTGTGTTATTACAATAAAATTATAATATATCTTCTAAAATATAAAAATGAATGTTTGTTTGTTTGTCCTCTATAGACTTAGAAACTCCTGGACCGTTTTAAATAAAAGTTATATCAATAGATTCCTACAGACTCGCGGAGTGTTTATATCTAATTTTTTTACCTCTTTATGTTGTACATGTCACCCTTACAGGGTGGATCACATATAATATAGTTTTGGCTCACAAAAATCGAATATTTTTTATTTATTTAAATGGTTGCCGTAATTGGTTACATTAATTATTTTACTATTATAATATTATTAATAGAAATATAGTATATAACAATGTAAACCAATATATTATTTAAAAAAAAAAACCTTATAATCAAATACTTATAAACATAATTAAAATGATAAAAGATTACTTTGTTAATTCTAGACCTAGCGATATTGGATTTACGTCGGATTTTAAGCATTCGGTGCACCTGCCTCCAGATTTTTGTGTTTACAATGTTTACATCACAAAATATAAATTCAGAATTAAGTAGTAGAAAATGATAAAATTATTGTAATTGTGTTTGTATTGAACTGAAACAAAATGGGATACATAGCTATATAGTTTATCTTTATTCCACCAAAATAGGGTATTACCTACAGCTTATATAACAATATATAAATTATTCTGTGATTTATACTTAACAAAACTATACGTTATGCGAAACACTCGTTTTTTTTTTTAATAAGCTGTCGTTTCCAGCTGTCCGAAAGTTAATTTCATTTTGGTCTCTGGGTGTGGAATGTCTCTAATGTGTATAGTGTGTACCGTATCCAATGTGTGCCCGGACGGAAATGTTCGTCAAAATAATAATATGCAAAGATTGACGCCTGTACGTACCATGCGGTCGGCTGTAACCACGGGAGACGTGCTCCGATTTTCCTGGCAAAATAATGTGTAAAAACGTATGACATTATCCGTCGAGTGTTATTTGATATATACTCGAAATGCTATTTTAAACGCCTGCAGTCTATATATATATATATGATCATTTATAATTATTGATGACCGATGACGTCACTAACACTTAATCCACAAATATGGAAAATATTGAAACTACTCACGTCAAATTAAAACAATATAATTTTTTAAACAATGATTTTTTTTTTTTTATTACAATATCATAATACGCATAAGTTGGACTGAAAGAAGAACAAATTTTGACGCGTCATAAAGACAATTATAGAAAAACGATCATTGATCGACACCCTAAAGAGAAGGAGACGGTTAATTTTAAGACGTACACTGAGACATATGGATGATGGAGATGAATTGCATAGTATAACAACCGGAGGAATTATAGAAGGAACACAACCAAGAGGAAGACCAAGAACAAAATACATCAGCCAAATAATAAAAGATGCAGGCGGGTCACTTCCTACAGGGACCTAAAAGATATGGCGAATGACAGGGAAAAACGGAAAAGGCAATTGTTGTGGTTAACCGATCTTCTGGTAAAAAAAAACAAAAAATAAATTAATGCATAATATAAAATATAATATTATTTTCTAGCTACCCAATAATTACACATACAACAATATGACGCATGCGTTCATTAACAAACATATGTCGATTCTCAGAGTAAATCAGTAAAATGTATCAATAATTGTTTAAGAGTTGACTATACGGTGTCTCTCCGTCTTACAACATAGCAAAAAACTGTTTTGCG
Source organism: Sitobion miscanthi (assembly GCA_008086715.1). NCBI lineage: Eukaryota > Metazoa > Arthropoda > Insecta > Hemiptera > Aphididae > Sitobion > Sitobion miscanthi. The sequence continues at coordinate 881,050 of CM017800.1, forward strand.
CGGGATAGAGCCACTCCCTCGGTATTTATAGTAGAATTACCGAAATTCCGCAACGAATAGGGAACAACTTTATCTGTGTCGTAGCGTTTTTATTTTTTTTTTGATAGCATTTACCAATAATTATTAATAATTAAACAAAAAATCCTAATGTTCTCAAACTGATAACTTTAATTTTATTTATGTTATTCAAATAATAAAAACGCTACGACACAGATAACGTTGTTCCCCGTGCGTTGTGGAATTTTGGTAATTCTACTATAAATACCGAGGGAGTGGTTCTATTCCGCGCAAAGCAATTTTTTGCTATGTTGTACATTTGTAAGACTGAGACAACGCATGCGGGTATAGCCTCCTCCTTATGCTAATCTATGACACTAAATTAAAATCAACATACCTATTACATAATTATATAGTATAAGTATATAAATACGTTTACACCCTAATAAAATTGACCGCACTCCCGACATTTTTTGATGAAATTTTTCCCAAAAAATATGTTACGCGTGAAGCCAATGTCGATGACCGACGGCGATCGTCTTATCGAAAAACATTACAATAAATATGCCTATAGGCAGTTAATTGTAATATATTTTCGAGTAGGACGTTTTCATCGATGTCATCATTGACACAAATGTAGTCATAAGTGAATGTTACGAAATCGGTCGTGTATTATAATATATATGACATTAAGAGAATATCTGAAGAAGTCTGAACTCGAATTTGTGACTCTGGCGACTTTGTACTCATTTGAGAGGATTTACAACAATATATATTATAACAATTAACGATATTATTATTATTATTATAATATATCGTAATCGGGCAATGCAATGTATAATAGGAACTCTCCTCGTTTCCCTTAAACAAATACACTCGACGGCAAACAGGCGTACACACTACTCACACACTTGACACCAAGGTTCGTCGCGGTGTATATCGCCCGACTGCAGCGCATAGTAGAAAATTTACGAATGAATTTCATCGGAACACCTAAGTATACATAATATGCGGCGTGCATATCACTCGTGTATAATATGTATAAACATTTTGAACAAATATTGCCTGATTATATTATTATATACACATATTATTTTTGTGCCCTCGACGACGGACCGACCGACCGAAACGGAAAAAACAAAATAAAACGATACCGAAGATAAATCAGCCGCAGTGACACACGTGATTAATCCAGCGCAACGCCGTTTATTAAAATATCGTTAAATTTTGTCTTTGATTGTTATTGTTCTAGTCCAATACCTTAACGCTGATGCGGTATACCTGTATTATATTCACGGAGGTAAATAGGCGGGGGGGCTTCGGAGGGCTTAACCCAATCCGAGTCGTCCCTAAGATATCTTATATCGTTTTAATATATAGCCACAAATAGACGATCTTTATTGTAATCGATTATAATATAATTTATGACAAAAAAAATTCGCTATACACATATACCTACACCAAGACTCGGCTAAGAACCTATTGATATAACTTTTACTTCAGTCGTTCAAAAGTTAAACGATTAATAATAGAATACCACTCGAGAATTATATTATACGTACAGAAGAAAATATAACTGTATACAGCTTTTTTTTATTAAATATATACAATAATACAATACATTAATTTGCATTTAATTTGTGATTGTTTTGATTTGTAAGTATCTTAGATAAAATTGTGTGTATGCGGTGAGTGGAAAACGAATCTCCCACTTTTTTAGTTCTTGAAACCTTTTGAGCTCAAGCCCTGTGTATTTGAGGACCCTATTTACGTCTATATAATATATATATATTATATATTATACTTTCGACGGCTTGTGCACTTCCTACGTGCTGCAGTAATCCTATCGTTCTCGCGTTGCGGCGACAATAATCGCGATTATACGAATTTTTACCATTCTAAGATCTCAACTATATTTTATCATGCACGACTTTGATTAAATTTAATTATTAAAAAACAAACGGTATTTTTGGACGTGGATTTTTTACCAGAATATCAAAGCTTAAACGATAGATATAGAAAGATAATAATTATCATTTATCTAATAAGATTATCGACAGTGATATTTTACAAACATTTGCATCCAAGTATAGGTATATAATATATTATATACATTTATAAAATCTATAATATAGTAAGGATACTTATTTTATTGTTTACATTTTAAATTTTAAATTTGAGTTTTCTTTTTAACGACGAAGGTAGGGGACGCTTTTATTTTAAGCGTTGTTTCAAACTTTGATATCATACATGACTCCCTGTGACTTCTATGATACCCAAGATGGGGGGGGGGCTTTGCCCCTGGCTTATTTTAAACTTGGGTTTTAGAGGGTTCTAGCTACTGTCACTACAGGCAATAAATATATGAAAAAGGATCTAGGGTCTAAAATATCTGATAAATTGGTTTTGGTACCCCCTCGAGTCAATTATAATGTGTCATAACGATCGAATCTTGGAGTTACTGACCACAACGCGTATTTTATTATATTATATTTTATTTTATTTTATGCCTAATAGCTATCAATAGTATTATATATTTTAAATTTATTATTATTTGATACATTATTTATTACGTCATTATCTGAACGATTATTTTGGTGCACCAACCATATAATAGAAAATTTTAAGAAAATATGTTTTCCCGATTCGAGCCTGAATTATTCAGTTATTTTTGATTGCCGCGAGTAGAGACTGCGTAATATTGTAGGACGTAGGTACTCCATGAACCCGTAAATAATGAATAATATTATTATGGGGAACACTCACATATTCGACACGTAACTCACGCATCACTTTGACTGCTTGTACCGCGGTATACGGTATGGAAATTTGAAAGTTTAGTTTAGTTTGGTTTGTTTTCGTGGAAAATATTTAAACTTTAACTATTCATAATAGCAACTATATAATATGTGTCGAGACTTGTAGACCTACGTGAGTACGTTACACTTGTGTTTGTTGTATTCGTCTATCTAAACTTAAAATATGGCTAATTTTACGTCCACAGTAATCCATTTTCCTGTTATTTTTCAAATTAGTCTGAATTTATCTATTATGAAATGGAATGGTAAGACATCATCGAAGGTGTCTCGAGGAATGTTTTATTTGTGAAGCTATAGTTATGATCATTTTAAAATTTCACAAAAAAATTACATTTTTAAAATTTTTATCTATAACTTGATTCAAAATTAAAATATTAATAGAGCTTTTGAGATGCCCCAGGCAATAAGGGATGCTATAATTCTGTTTCTCGATCAAAAAGCTTGTAAATTGACTACAGTGTGACCTACCTCATGACGTCTTATACAAATTTAAAAATATTAAAATACACTGTTACTTATAAGCGTTCGAGCTTAAATCGAAGCAGGATAATATATAATATATAAACAAAAAAAGTGAATTTTTCATTAAAGTTTTCAGTTATTTAGTTGTAATTTTATTATTCAACAAGACATTTTAAGCGTGGAGATTTGAAATCTTTTACCATATTACGCAGATTATTATTATGTGTTCACTATACATGTTCAAAGATTTAGACTAATTTTGGGCCACTCGTAAGTACCAGATCCCTATTCATTTGACTTACTCGTGATACGTTGGTATAAACTATGCGCATTATTGGAAAAACTATTGGTCCAATCTACCGAATTAAGAAAATACATATAAATGCTCTAAAACTATATGTTTTTCTTTTTAAAAGCAGATATCTTCTTTAATGACCCCGAGAACGAATCGCTGAACGAGACTACACTCCATTTTTCCTATTATAGTGGGAACGATAGAAGGTATAATTTTTCTGTGAAAGCTCATCAGTCATGGCATCATACTCATCATGTATACTTTACCCACGAACAAGCGATACAGCGAACCTGATTGTTATGACGTATACTATCTACCTACAGCTCGCGCTTATAGGTCAATGCATTACTTGCGTGTCTTCGTTTTGACGGATATACCTACGTATTTTTTTTAAATGTTATATTTAAAGGATATAAAACAAAAAAAATGTGTTATGGAAACAACAAATCCTTCTAACTGTGGTTATTTTTTTTTTTTTATTATTCGTGGGAAGTATTTAAATATATTTCTTATATTACAATTGCAAATTATGCAGTATCTTTTTATTCGTTTACTTTAAAACTACCTATGATTGTATAAATAAAAAATTGACAATTTTATGTGTCCGGCTACAGTGAAGGCCTTATTAGTTTTGCATACATTTATGCAATATATGAGCATACGAAAAAGAGACAATAACATATTTTTTATAACAAGAAACATGTTGACTTCATTTTCGATCATATTTTTCAACTATTTATTATATATATTTAAACTTAAAAGAAATTATATTTTTATCAGTTTTAGTCTATAGAAAAAAAAAATAGTAGAAAATATCTTAACTGCAACAATTCAGAACCGATAACTAAATATATATATTGTATCGAGAGTAATTTAAAATAAGTAACCACCTATGCTACCCTGGCTAAAAATATATTTATAATTTTCTATGGATATTAAGGTATATAGAGATAACAGTTTACCATCTCGAATTTCTAATCCAGATAAGAAAAATTTTCAAACGTTGCATTTCGATAAGAAACACATATTAACGAACCGTGTCAAAAATCTGGTTATATTATATAGTTACACACCAGTTGAGCACTGCAAAAAATATATTTTTATGGCTTATATCATAGGAAATATTCAACGAATTTAGATATTTTTATTGGTGTCTGCGTGATGGAATACCTGTTGTTATTGTATAATTATTATACGAGAGTATAAATATATTTTAGCCCAATAATTTATTATATAGTGTTTCACTTTTTAATTTTTATTACATACCTACCTCCTATATATAGGTACATATAATATGAAAATATGAAGTAAGTGTATTCAAACTGTTTCGGTCTAAATTTTACTTGCATAGGATTTTTTTTAAATTTCGTAAGTTCTGCCAGCCGAGTTTACAGCCGTAATATTGGTACTTATATATTATTAATATTTAGAATACACGAGACTGGTTTAATAGCTTAAATTTTATGTTTATATAATTTAAAACTCAGGAAAATTTATTATTGGCAATTACTACTACGGAATGCGTAATGCGTATGTATATATAATATATGTATAGCCATTGAAATCGGTGCTAAAATAGTAAAAAAAAAACGTTGCGAATGTACAGGTATTGCGGGTATCTATTGCAATGTTTAGCAATATTTTGGCAAACGCTTTAAGGCACGGTTTACCTTGTGCGATTACGAACGACCAGAAATACTTAAAATCTTATGCAGGTATATGAGTATAATAATAATAATAATATGTATATTGTATACCTAGGTGCAGTATTTGTTTTATTTTATATTATCATCAGCCACAAACCTTATTCTGTACTCATATCTTTTCCGCTTCGATACTTAGATAATATTACAGTCATAGATATTATAAGATGTGCTCGAGTAGAAATTCATATTTTTACTGTCGTCACTCTTCATTATAAATCTTATTATAGGTATAGACGCGGTACTCCTTCGTGAGTAAGCCACTAAAAAATAAATGTATTGTAGAATAATATAATTAATAAGCATTAAGCACATATTATGTAATATCGTGTAACAATAATATATCAATGTGCCAACATAAAATACATTTTTACCATCGTTGTATGTACTTACTGATGTATATTTTACAAAATTATAAAATTAGGCAGTTTGGTTTCGAATTGGACCTGTTTCATACTTAAGTTCATAACAATTTCGGTATACTACATATTATATGAAAATGCAATTTTTTATACAAATTTGATAAAAAGTTTTATTTTTGAAAAATAGCTCTTGCCCGAAAACTATTTCGATATTATAATATATCTTATAACCGGGTAACCGGGTAACCTTCTCCAGAAGAAAATTCATCAATTAGTTTTGACGTTATTTTAATATTTTATTATAATCTATTTCAATATTTTTTTCTTTTCTAATACAATCAAAACGTTTACACTTGTCACTCGAGACGATTTTCTCAGTAGACAAGTTGATTTATTGCATTATGTTCGGTTAAACTAAACGGATGTGAACTTCCTGATTTCCACTGTATACTGTAGCAGACGGAATTGTCAAGTGAAATGGTAATTAAAAATTAACTATTCCAAACGACATAAACTACAATTGCGTGTTACACAATATTATTTGGGCAATAAATTTCCAAAAAAACAACTGTTGCGGCTTATATTTTTAAAAAAAAAAAAACTAATGAAACATGAATTATTTTCTGTGCTTGTTATTTAGTTTGGAATAAACGGTCTATTTGCATAAGCTACAATTGACGTTTGTTATTCCTTTATTGTTCTGAAGCCGTTCTGTGTGTATAAATTATACGGATCAACAATAACACATAATCTATAATTTCAAGTGCTGTCACTCAATCCGGAAAAAAACCGACAAAACATATTTACGAGTAACACAGAAATTTCGAATATTTCTATTGCGTTTGTATTATATCATTACATAATATATAGGTAAAACGTTACTCTGTATAATATATACCTATGTGGGCTATGGGTAATGTTGTATAGGAATAATATTATTCATGTAGGTTGATATTAGGTATATATATTATTATATCGTATATATCCTGCACGCAGTTCACTGTCTGCAGTCTGCACTGTATTTACAATCTAACATAGCGTTTGAAAGCAACCAAATAGTCGATCCATCTACGCTTGCATATTTTCAAAAATGTACTGACAACAGTTATTTTATATTACTATTATTATTATTATTATTGTAAGCTTAAGAGGGCGCAACAATAATAATATTATATAATAATATTGTGTGTTGTCTCCGTAACAGAAGCGAATCCAGGGTATTGATTTTTTTTGTGGTGGGGGGTCAACATTTTTTAAAACAATAATTTATACACATTTATAAAAATAACACTCTCATTGGTTATTAGTTATTGCTTACTTATTATTATGAAGGAATTATATTATAAGGTATATTATTAGGTAATTATAATTTACAACAAGTGTATACAAATGTATGACCATGTATATATTAAACACGTACTTAGCATGTCTTTTACATTTTCATGCACCCCGCCATTGCTATATTAAGTCACTCATAAGTCGTACGTCACAACTATATTTAGCATTTTAAATACCACAGCTAATGGGCCACGAGGGAAGGCAATCCTGTCTGGCCCCCATAAAATCCACCACTGTTCCGCGGTCTTACAACATGGCGAATTTGGGTTCAGCGAACCAATTTTCAGTTGTTACCTTTAATATTAGATTTATGACCTATGTAAAACATTACGATTTAAAAATGCTCATAAAACCGGCTCAAAACTTATAAACGTCTGTAAGGGAACGATTGTATACGAAATCACGGGCACATGCAGATAATGTAAGCTGTCTTGTAAGTATTTGATCGTCAATCGGCTCTTATAACACAACAATAGTTCTGCAGAACGCAAATTGTCTATAATATTTTTTATACTTAATTTACTGACTAGGGCTAGCGGTATTTTCGGTATACCGATAATAATTACAGGTGGTATCCGGTATTTTTGGTATTTAATAAGAATACCAATAAACTAAGATTCCATAATTACCGAAAATAACGTATACATAATGTCAGTGCTCAATATAAAGGGTACCGGTCCGTACTATATTCAAAAAATCTATTTATGGTGTAGTGTTTAATAGCATAATTAATCGTGTTTATTAGCAGTCATAAATAATCCGTAGTCCTATTTTACCTTGTAAACTATATGTGATGGGCCACGACTGCAAAAATATTAGGAAACTCTGTTGTAGAACAGTTTGTTGTTTACACAACTAGACAACCATTTTTTATTATATTCAATTTTTATTTTTATAAAAACTCCACACTTCCCTGCTCGGTATTAAAAATACTTTGGGTTATTTATTTTTGAACAATAGTTACAAACATAATTAAAAAAATAAAAAAAATATTAAATTTTCCTCGGGTTGGAAATAAGATTGTTCTAGATTCACCGAAAACAACACCCGCGATTATCGTCGATACCGGTAGTAAACAAATACCGGATACCGGTATCAATACATTTGAAATACCGCAAGCCTGCCCTAACGGGTCCTCTATTAATACGACTTCAGTAGCTTTATTGCGGCAGCGTCGCAAAAATCGAAAAAAATTTCCCGCGCGGCCTTAAATATTATACTATAATATAAAATTGACCACTCGCGCACATTACTGCATCCGCTCACCCCCCCCCCCTCTACACACACACTAGGCCGTGGCGGTGCCGGAAAGACCACGTCCGCGCGTTTCGCATATTATTATTATATTATACATAAGTACCGTACTATAATATATTGTATTATATTATTATTGTTATGTATTATATATGGGTACCTATTATAAGTAGCGACATATGGCCAATTTCTCGAGCCGGGACATCTCGAATTTCTCGACATCGATCAGAGATTTGCATAGGTAATAGGCAATAGGTATAATAGGTTTAACATATTGAAATATTGTGTTATATTGTATAACAATCGACTTCCGGCCGACGAGGTGCGTGCGACGAGGCGCAGAAAAATACTTACCGCACGTCGTTTTATAACACGCGGTTAACGTATCGTGGTGGGCGGTTTAGACCGATTTGTTGGGAGGGTGCGAGTCGAAATTTTTTATGGTTAGCCTCTTCCGTGACTAATATTTGGCGTATGACGGATGCGCGACATTTAATATACACAAATTTATGTTTATTTGTACGTTTTTCGTTTTACGGATATTTTACTGCTGCGGATTGTCTGGTAAACGTCTATTATTCGCCGACGAGTGACACGATAGCCTGTATGCGAGTAAGGTATTAAACACATTAATATGCACAATACTGCTCGGTGGAGCAGGGTGAGAGACTTACGGCGGTGACACTATACACGGGGTGCAGGAGGCGTTCTCGTAAACACAGAAATTAAATTATTAAACAGCGACGCTGTGGAAAGAGTGGTCTAGCTGTGCTTATTTTACGATTTGTTTAAAACAATATACCTGTAATTTATGTATACCTACTCAAGAATGAACTTTTCGAACTTCGTTTAAGCAAACTTAAGATATTGTCTATGACTCCCTATAAATGCAATTGCCACACCGCTTACTTTCAATGCAAATAATTTATAAACCACTCGGACTGCTACTGCGTTCTATATTCTGCCGTTACGATATAATATTTTGTAAATAATTTGTTATTGTTTTCAGTTTCATTAACGATCGTGTTCTTCTGACGGGTAATGTCAAGTATAAAACAAAAGAAATGCACACGTCGGGGTAGGTATGTATTGTTGTAAGAGGACAATGTTCAACTAGTAACATAACTGCAATTATTTTCGTTGTTTTGGTCAATATATCATATCCTTGAAACGCGATCGAAACGATCGTATCTGCGGACAAATATGTCGGTCATACTTTTTTCGTAGTACTTACTTCTGTTGCCTTGTATAGTTTTGGAAAAATACTACAAAAATATTTTTGCCGTGATAAAAGTACTGTGGCACCCCAACGTAAACGTGCCTCGGGAGCCTCGGGGACCACAGCCTAAATACGTCACTGATAATACATTAATACTGCAGTATGGGAAAAAAACAATATTTTTGCATATCTACTATCGAAAAACGACCAACATTTATAGGAGTTGAGAAACTAAACTTTAAAAAAGTGGCCTGATCATAATAACTTATAACTCACTTCAAAATTAAAATATCGAAAAACCACTACTACACCAAACACAATGGTAGGTATTGTTATACCTTTAAGTTTAGTAATGGTCATAAATTCACTTTAACATTGAAACTACCTGTGCAAAATGAGAACCGCTGTAGAAAGTAAATTTACTAGGTTACACGCAACATTGTAAAACGGAGACAACACGGAGATCTCCTTTTGAAAAAAAAAAAATTACAAAATGGTGTCGAGCCAATCCAATATCTAGCACGCGCGTGAGATACACACGATTGGATAAAATCTGACCTGAAACAAATAATTTGGAAATCGAGTGATGCCTGTTATTAGGTGGGTTTTTGATTTTTTATGAAGTTTTCATAATGTGTACGTCTCGGTACTCGTAGCTGCCGGTAAATGCTGTGGGTCAGAGTGACTGTGCCTCCCCCTGCTGCGTATTATAAGGTCGTAAGAAACGCTGGTCGACGGTCTGCACAGCAGACGGAGTGCCGAACGACGAAAACCAGAGAATCGCCTCGGACAACAGCAACCCCGCGAGAACGTCGGTCGGCTGGCGGGGAGGGTGGTCTCTGGCGGATTTTAATCATTTCTACTCGGCATTTACGTTTTATTTTCTCCCCTTAACGCGGAGAAAAAAAATTCACTATCGCCGCGAGCATCGTCGTCGTCGACGGATGCGGCGCGTACGGTGCGTTTGGTCGCTAAAGGGAATGACTCGTGCGACGATGGTAAAAATATATAATAATATAATGTGCGTAGAGTGGACTGGAAAACCGTCGTAGCCGCCACCGTACCGCTGCAGCGCAGTGCACAATATTTACTATAACATAAAATAATATGCGATATATGCATATCATTATACGAGCGTATATTGTTATGTGCTGTTGCAGCCGTATAGTAAAATTGAAAAATATCATACACACACACACACACCCACAGATGAATAGGACTCCGGAGCAATAAAAAAACGATTTCCCCGCCCCCGCGTGTTTCGCGCATTGTTCTTGGCAAAATCAACGACACACTATTCCATATTAAGTGGCATTCGTGTGCGTGTGTGTGTCGGCAGCGGCGGCGAAGTGCATAAAACATGTTTAAAAGAACCGGAAAACGTGTGTACACACACACACACATATATATATATATTATAATATATTATGTATACAGTATAATTGTATATTATGTGTGTATATTGGTGTTCTATATGGATCCCGCGCGTACATACGACATGCGTATATGGTGTAATAATGGCCGTAGAGGCGTGACAAACGAGTTTATTATTTCTGTACTTATTATTATTTTATTGTTTTTTTTTTTTTTTTTTTTTCGAAAATTTTTATCGTCTCTTTCGGAGCTCGTAAAATCCGGTCAGCTCCCCCCCCGTCCCCGCCCCCGCCTAAAAACAGTGGGATAAACGTATATAATATAATATATATTATATTATATATCGCAAAAATCGATTTTCGGCAAATTTGTTCTGTACTCGAGATTGTGGCGGCGGCGGCAGCGGCGGCAGCGGCGGCAGCGGCGGCGGCGGCAGCGGCGGCAGCGGCGGCAGCGGCGGCGGCGGCAGCGGCGGCAGCGGCGGCAGCGGCGGCGGCAGCGGCGGCAGCGGCGGCGGCAGCGGCGGCAGCGGCGGCGACTGTCTGGGATCTGTTTATTTTATTACGTTCCTATTTTATCGTAGATGATAATATACATATATATGCACCACACACATACGCCATGTACTACACCGTCTGAGCACATGGGCGCCTCCTAATTTGGCCGATGATGATTCGTTTTCCTAGAACTATTATAACCGCTGTTATATAATATAGTTTTATAATATGTGCAAAACCAAATCGCTCACACACACACAGACGTACCATTTTCATTCACTGCGACGGCGATCACGTGGCCGGATATCTTATCGATGTTTTTGTTTTTTAGGTCTCTCCCGTTTTTACTCTCAAATATAACACGATATACAGGGTCGTCATTCGCCGACCACGCTCACCCCCTTTTTTCATATTTAATGCATTTATTCAAAATCTGATTTTCGGAATTCTCAAACGTATACTTAAGACCACACTCTCAAAATATTGAGATTTTTTTTTTTTGCAAAACATAAGGACGAGTGTCCTGTGGCGGTACAAACTTGTGTTTTTCGAATGAGAACCCACTTTTTTACTGTAAATTGTTTAGTGGAAAGTTTTTTTGAAAAATTCCTACGCGCCTAGTTCAAAATTCGGACGAAAAGTTTCTCAGTTATTAAACACTGTGCACTTAGGATTATGATAATGAGTTTGGAAGATTTAGGGGCTATGTTGTTTTGAAAATTGTGATGATGAACATTAGGTTATCTATAAACATTTATGATATCGCTATGTAAAAATTATCAAAGTATAATTAATACTAGATTCAATATTAAATCTATTTTATAATTTTTTTTAAACAATTTCAAGGGCTACTAACCTTGGGTATAAAAAGGGTATTTCAGCTTATTTTAATAGCTGAGAAATTACTCGTTCAAATTTTGAATTAGGTACATCAACGTTTTCAAATTATATCTGAGTGTGATTAAAAATTCCAAAAATCAAATTTCAATAATTTTCATTATTAAAGAAACAAATTGGGGAGAGCGTGCTTGGTGAATCACCCTATATAAATATATTGTTATATACATATGGTACATAGATTATGAATATATTATTATTTTGACGCGCTATTTTAACTTGGCCGAATTAGCAAACCGATAATCGTACTACACACATCGACACGAACCAATGGAATCCAACTGCTATAATTAATGTCGCCAATTCAACGTCGTTGTGTGTGTGTTATTATATTATTCCATTGATGATTAAATTGTTTATAATAAAATTAAATACTCGACACGAGTATCGGAGCATTCATATTATAGATAAAACGTTTGTGATTTGTCCCATTCAAAATAATGTTTCGTTTGAAGTAGGTGTACAATTTAATATTGATGATGATAACTATGACGTTTAACGTTTGTCTATTGCTTAAAAATATCGTTTTTGATTGACAAAACGAAATCATTACGTATAATATCGCGAAATACGATGATCTGATATAAGTAATTAGGTACAAAAACTAACGAAGAGAAATCCAAATCATATGAAGCAAAATCAATTTAATAAAATAATTAAATTTATCACCTACCAGCTACTACCTATAATAATTATAACATATTGATATTAATTAATAAAAATGTTAATTTACTTAATAATTATTAATGTTCATTGAACCTAAACTTATAATATTATTTGACCTGTATCATCACTTGGTGAATTAAAAATATTTAGAACGTAATTAATTATGAAGTATTGATGCATATTTTAGTTGGATGATTACCATATTATGCAACGGACAACAGTGATTGAAATAAAATTTGTTAAGTATGACTACAAAATTAATTATTTATTCAACTTTTTTTTGCATCAAATATCAACATAGGTATTGAATTTGTTTGTACTAATCTATCTTTTTTATATATTTATATTTGTATGGCATGCATAAAAAACCTTAAAATATGCATTAAAAATGCTAAAAATTATAGTATACAATTCACTTAAATGGTTTCTAATTTAATTTTTATATTTATATTGATATTATAGGATATTACACATTTGAACAAAACATTTTACATGCATAAAAATGTGTTTTATTTAATAAAAAAAAATAATAAAAATATTGATTGAATTTGAATATTTTTTAATGCTATTCACTTGAAACATTTTAAAACAATTTTTTTTATGCATTTATTTTGTTAAAATAATAAAACAAACTTAAATATATTTATTTATTTAACCTTATTCATCTTTCGTCTTTACTATCACATTGGACGAAAAAAAAAAACAAAAAAAATGTTTTGCAAACATTTCAATTGATTTAAAAATACCAGAAATTTAACAAAAAAGGAAAATATGACCTAAAAATGCAAAATAAAAGTTTCACAAATGGATTCGTAGTTACATAATTCAAATTACGTACTTGCAAAACTACGTTTTGCAATCACCAAAAACAAAAAAAAATGCGCTCTCCTACAAATTCACAGCCCTAATATTATAATACATCATCATTCGGTATTCATCATGATATTATGAATATGCGTATTACTTTTGTTCTTTTAGCGGGAAATGCGTTCATAATTTTGGATACATTTAACAGACGACGAAATGATTTGTAACGATTTGTAGCGATACGCGCATGTTCGTGCACCTATATATATATATACATTGTATAGTAAACCTATGTGTATGAAAAAAAATGCATATCCAATATATATACCTATATATATATACATACGTGTGCCGTTTGTATTAATTAACGTCACGTTATTACAATATACATTGACTCCGGTATAATAATATACATGTATAGAAACGTTTACTATCCGACAAACATATTACAATAATAATAATAATATAATACACCTAAATACATGCATCACTGATCACATATAATAATAATATTATATAGGTACGTGCCCTTATTTGTTCACGTTGCACGAATATATAATTGCGTCGTAGGTATATTATATGCAGCAGTAGGTACAGCACAGTATTTATGTGTATATGTTTGTACATATATATATATATAGGTAGGTTAGGTACCTGATGCGTAAATCGGCGGCGGCGCTGCAGTGTCGGAAGAAACGAATAATATATTGTGATAATTCCCGTTTGCCACGAACGCCAACCGGCGCATATTATAAGTATACAATATTACTTACGAGTTATATATATATTGTGCACAACCGTATACGGTTAGGCCGTATACGAACGAACAAATAAAAGGCGTCCTATTTACGTCATTGCGTTTACGATGGAAGATAATCGAGCCCAGATTAAAGGTCCTATGGACCCCCCCGAAAGACGCTTGGCGGACCATGAAAACGATATTCGGCCACGGAAAACCATTTTGCCAGCCCTCGACTTTGTTTCGTCCTGGACATATTTAGTGATTGAGGCATAATTAACGCATGCTCGATGCTTATTTTGAAGTTTGTGGAACAGCACTGCCCTCGAATTAGTAATGATCAAACGACGTAACTCATAATTTGCGCTCGAAATAAAAGCAGAATATTATAATATTAATTTTATAAAAAATTTACATATATTTCTCATAGTATTTTTTATCCTACAGATCACTTTTATAATTTCAAACAATTTCAAAAATGTCTTCAGCAATATTCTTCAATATATTTTCATCTACAACTGTGATAAGCAGGATTGCCTCTAGTTATTATCAAATAATTAATTTTGTATGAACCGTGAGCGGCCCACTGGAAAAAGTCCCGATAAGTTCGAAAAGTCCCACAGGCATAGTCCACCGCTATTGAACGCATTTAGTGCAGGCTCGAATATCAATTTATTATGAATTTATCATTTAGACATTTTTTGTGATGTGAACATTTTTCATTTTTTGAAATTTCTTTTGAATGCGTGCGTTAAAAATAATATTTTATAGAATTAAATCAAGAACCCCGTGCCCCCTGTAATATAATACATAATATACCATCCACGATTTGTGACTGTACAATATATTTTTCATTTTCGATCAAACACACTCGACTATCGGTTTAATAATTATAGTGTACATTCGAGACACGACAAATTGCAAATTGCAATAACTCGATAATTTTAATAACTAGAATATTGTTTTCCTGTCTCTTGATAAATATTCCCATACACGCTCAATGCTATTCGACTTTGTGTTGACAAATAACTTACTAAAAAATTACTTGAAAAATACTCGAGTCGAATTTATTTTTATCACCCTCGATATATGAGTTAGTAGTGTTATATACACGACAATCCCATCCGATAATATATATTTGTATTTTGTACACACCTCAATACTTCATAGTATAATTATATAGACACCTACTCTTATACTTATACGCACATCTAGACTCAAAAGAAGGGAGGTCGGAGGTAAAAAAATACCTATTTAAAGAAAGTGTATAGCATGCTACTCGATACTTTTCCTCTATACCTAAGGAAAATCTATGAATCATAAATATGTTTTTGTTAATAAGTAACCATGACAACGAAAACCTTACCGTGAGTTTGAAAACGTGTGTCTACAATCCAGCTCAAAAACATATTTATGTTAAAATAAAGTTGTATCCAGCCCCAAAACGTATCTATGTAAAATGAAAATGTCACTAAAAATGTTACGAACTCGTGACACGCTATAAGGTTTCTGTCAATAGTTTTATTTTAAATCGCATATAGGTGGGTACTTCTATGTTTAAGACAATCACATGCCTATTATTTTTCGGTGATCTCATATCTCAAATAAATCTATTCAACATTCGTTTCAGTAGTGTGTGTGTGCATTTGTTTGCCACTTGACACTTAAATATAAATAGATAGGTACAGTCTTGATTTTGAGTTTAGAGTGTGGATTTGACTCATATACTTATTGTTTATTCATGAGAATGAGTAATAAACAAAAAAACTGTATACGTATACACCTAAATATGTATCTAATATTGATACAGATAAATAATATAAAGTACACTGTACTTTCATAATTTTAAGTGAATTTCTCAGAAATTTGAAAGCAGTGGGGTCGACATCAAACGAACGCGATATTGTTTTCTTCGAAAACGCGTCTTGTAATTTATCAGCCGAGTGACTATATCTAAAAATATTTGTCCACTTTGCCGATTATATTATACCTGTGATTTAAAATTATAATAATATCAATTGAAAAAATCAAAAGTCGAAAGTGCGTACACCACCTACAAGACGTAATCGAGAGTGGCCCCGCCGCGCAGTTTATCTACCTCCGACCAGCTACTTACTCTTATCGCGGCGGAGACCGATTGTTTGAAGAAGGGGTGTTTGAAGGTGTCATAGGGGGAGGGTTGTTTAATCGTTCGAATAATATTCCATGCGAGTCGTGTACTTACTCTTTGCGATATTGTAATATTATTATCGTCGTCGTCGTCATTACATTATTATAATATCGTTATATACACTAACCGCCGCCACCGCCGCCGCCGCCCGTCTGACGATTGGCAACCGTACGGGCAAAATATTGGACGGTGTCCAAAGAGTTTTCGATCCCGCCATTTCGTCCGACGCGCCTGGAATTCGTTTCTTCTTTTTATAGATCTGCTGCCCTCTATATTTATATCCGTGAGCGCGCGCTTTTTCTCCGGAACGGTTCGACGCGACCGCGCGCGCCACGCTGTGCAGAGACGCCGGCCCGTCGCCGAGCCGCAAAGGCCAACGACATCGACGACGCGCGGTCCCAAGTTCACACCGTCGTCGACTCTCCGCGTTATATTTATATAATAACGATAATAAATAAATAATAAGGTCGTCCCGTCGCCGTCGTCGTAAGTCATCGTCGTTTTGACAGCATATAGGCGCAATCAGGTGGCTTAACCACCCCCCCCCCAAATTTCCCGAGCAGGAATGTCCGGAAAGGGTGAAAATGTGATGGCAACAGCTCAGTGGCGCAACTAGGAGATGGGGGGGGGGGGCTTAAACTCCCAAAGATATCCCCTCTTTGGTTTTGGATGTAGGCCCCCTGCATGGGTTGTTTTGAGTTAATAGTTTTGTTAGGAGGACTGTAGCCCTCCTCCCCCCCGATTTTAACCCCAGTCGCACCTATGCTACAGCGACTGACGACATAATATGGCCGTCAGTCATAATATTATAATGTATAATAATATAATAGTGACTAAAATATAGTGATACTTTTAGCTCTGTATGGGGTACCATATGATGGTGTGATCCGTTCAACTGACCACATGGATATTTTCCGAGTCGATTTTTGTGCTTGACTTTTATGCGTCACGACTTTTAGTCGGGTGTTTCACTACCGACGAGGAAATTAGACAATTATAAACGATTATATTATATTATAGACCGAAATCACACTTTGCTAAAAAGAAAAACGGTTAACATCAAAATTTTCTTGGAAAATTGGTTTCAACGGATCTCCGTTTTTTATTATATAATCCCTATATTATAATATACCTATTACCTACATAAGGGAAGTAGTATTGGCATAGTCGGGGCCCAGGGGGGCAATGCTCCTACCATTAGCAGTATTTTCTCCGAATAGATGATGATGTAAAAAACTAAATATTGACTGCTCTTATGAAAAAATCTTTTAGAAAAAGTGATAGTTTTGGCTTAGACTTGGGCACAGTAATATTATAAGTATATATGTTATAGTTACCTCATAAAGTTTCTAGTCGATCGTGATACACGAATATGAATGAAAAGCTGTAAATAAAATGTTGTTTATTTCAATAGGACTTATTATAATATTGTATATCTGGTCACATAATAGGTACCTAAGTACATAAAAGTTATATCTGGTGCGAACAATACAAATTTAATTTTTTCGACGGTTTTGTTTTTTTAACGGTCTTCCCCTTTTAGAAATTCCAGGGCTACGACACTGTGCATTCTACACATTATTGTGCTCTGCGGCCTACGCGATGTACGACCTTTTTAATTTATATGGCCACTAATCTGATGTTTTTTGACATTGACTTAAACCCATAATAAATACGTACGCCGCCGGACGATTTTTCTTCTTTACAAATCGCCGTCGTGGCGCGGGTGCGCGTTTTTAATGAAACGCTCTCGAGTGTTTATTTTTATCACGCACGTGATATGATTTTATTTTGTCGTATAGATACGAGTTATCCAATACATAAAGTTTACTGATATAAAATAAAATACCTACAGCAATACAATACGCATATTATAGTACCACGTTGGCACTTATAGACAACGATATGAACATTGAACACACACGTCGTAGGGAAACTTCGTGGGCGTGCGCCGGCTTCATTCGCAAAAAAAGAAATTCGTTGGAAAAAAAAGTGCTAAAATAAAACCACAAATATTATTGCCATTCAAGTATAAAGTCTGTTAGCGATTGTTCGTAAAAAAATATTATTATATACAATATCATTAATAACTTGTCTAGATGTATTATATAGCTTCTATCTAGTCCCGTCTTCCGCGGCTATTTTTTTAAAACGTCATTTCTTTGTGCCATTTAAGGAGAAAAAGAAGACCTTCGAGGAGTATTATAAATGGCCCTTTCATGGAGTCGTGGATTGCGGAATATCATTAGTGGCCAGTGGCGGATCCAGAGTTTAATTTGGGGGGAGGCCTCCTAAAAAAATTACTTCTAAGCCATAAATACATTACAGTATTACACACACTAAAATATTTCTGTAAGTAAAAAGAGGAGTCTGTTGTCTGTTGAAGAGGTCTGGGGGGGGGCGGGGCCCCTGCCTCCACCCCCTCCCCCCCGGATCCGCCACTGAATAGAGGCATGCCTATATAGTGCATACCCCGTGCGCACGCCTGTATTATGGGAAACTTAAATATTGTTGTGTAGAGTACTCGTGGAGATGTTATAATATTTATATGGTATCGATATACCAGCGGCAAAACTTTAAACTTTGAACTCAGATCTAGGTGGTCTACGGTCTGTGCTTTTGCCTTTGGGAGCGTAAACCTCTCCCAAAGGTTGTTATCGTGGTTGTTAGGATATTTACAAACCAGTGGCTGATCCGTAATCCCCCGCTATATATATACATCTCTTAAACACGAGATTTTTTATCAACACAAAACATATTGTATAATATCATATGAGAATCTGATAGAATAATGTTCATACAAGTTTACAAATCGTCTAAAACTCGTTCAAATCGAATACACCTAGAAGCCTTAATATAGTCATAATAAAAATATACCACTTGAGAAAACTATTAAAAAGGCATACCCAAAATATAATATGATGTAATTTGTGGTTGGGAGCAGACCAGGGAAATGCCACCCAACTAATAAATGAAAAGTCGTAAATTATTTGAAAATTGTGATTTATATAAATATATAATAATATTATATCAGCTGATCTCGTTTCCGTTTTGTACAACTGCAGAAAATTATACCTACAGGTCAGTACAGCAGTATAGCTAACAATATACTTATATAATGTAATCGGAATTTATTCCGTAACAAACAATATTATTATTATTATTATTATTATTATTATTATTATATTATAATTATCGTTTATCTTTACCAAACATTTAAATGACGTCCCTGTCACCAAATAAATGTTTTTTGTACTCTCGAGTCGTTGGGGGGGGGGGGGGCTAAGATAATAGACCGGATGATCGTCTATGTATTATTATATTTTAATCAATTTCGGGTAAGATTCAAACTCTTTGTTCAGTTTATTATTTATTTACACGTCGTATCGATAATAATGTAGATTAGTGTCTTTATTGATATTTGTTTTCGGACCTAATTTTTAAATGACAATAAATTCAACAAACCGTTTACAATAAAATGACTGTGTATCCCCTTATTGTGTAGAATCAGTCGTGCAGCTGTAACATGCGTACGCACTAAGTCAAAATGACGCATACATACTCGTATTAGTATTATTTCTATTTAGAATAGAAACATTTAATGGTTAAACGTTTATAGAATTACTGATTAAAAGGCAAATAAAAGTAGAACCCACAGTACTTTGTACATGTTTTAATTGATTTTTATTTGATAAAAGCTAAATTATATTTACTTTGGTTTTCTAAAAAAAAAAATATATAAATACCCACAGACATCGTGCGATAAGTATACATCCGTTGCTCTCGGCCCTCTCAGGGTTGCTCGTAGTGTTTGTTTCACAGCGTTATACTTTTACGAGTGTAGGCAATAACTACCCATATACCTTATACTTGGACGTTCGATGCTATAATATGAATATATTACAATAATAATTTATAATATACTACCCTTGTCGCCCGTGTATTGCCCGTGCTAAAGATTTGGTTTTTTTCGTTATAAATATATTTCAAAAAAATGTACGTACCATATTCATGTATTATCTACTAATTATTATAGTAATACAACCATAAAGGTAACTACATAAATAAACAATGAAAATATTCTTTTTTCGTTAGGTAAAAAAAAATTCTTGTGTGTGCTACTTCTTAAGGGTTGTTAAAATAAGGTACAAACACCCTCCAAGCCTCAAGAAATGTATTGGTCTAACTCTTTGTCGAAAAACGTCCAGTGGTTTTAGAGTCGATTGACTTCGGATAAACCAACGCGGGTTGGTTAAAATCTAGTGATCAAATATCATAATAATTATAATAGTTTAAATTATTTCATCCGATCAAATTATATTATTTTGTGCCACCTGTGGCGACCATTTACGTGTACCTAATACAAAAATCCCAGTGGAAAAGACCTTTCAGTTTTTTAATTTTCCGAGCAACTTTTCCAATTTTTCTCTCCGTGAAAACTTAAAACCTCATCCGGAATATTACGGACGTTTAAACAGAAATTAGTTTTTTTTACCCCCCCTCGTACTTTTTCACTTTTCGCAGGTTGCAGTGTTCGCGTGAAAATGAGCCTCAACGCAATTATAATAATTTCGACGACGACGACGGCAGTAGGTCGCCTTTGACGAAAAACCGCCACGTTGTGCAACGATTGCGCCATGAACGGCAATGGGATTCAAGACCACGAGCGCCACTGTTGGTGTGTGGCAGCTGCGCTCGGGGGATGGGTATAAAATATAATATACTTTTAAATAAAACGAATTATTTTCTTCGCAATAATAATAGTGTGATGTGAGCGCGTAAGATTCGGCCGAACGCGTTCTTAAATTAAACGCCGCCGCTTGGACGTCATGTGCGTTTTTGTCGCGAAATATGGAAACCTTTATAATAATACGGTCGCGGTACGTCGTCGTTTTTGATATTTTCCCGACGCTTTTTGTACTGTATCGTGTTTGATATTTATTACTGTGCAGCACACACACAGGCGTACAATGCGATAAATGTGCAATTGTTCGAGTCATTCAGATCGGTAAACATGATTTATTCGTATTGGGTTTCAGTATAATACACGTAACAGCGTGATACTTTTGAAATGGACGCGCGGACCGAAAATCTGCAGACATTACACGCGACATTTTTATATACGAGTCGAATACTTGAATTACGTTTTGTAATTATTATTATTATTAGCAAAAATAATGGTATTTTCAATAAATCCTGCTCGCAGCTGCAGTGCACTTATAGCATTATAATATTATTATTGTTTTACGGTACTCGAACGCTCCCGTGCATTCCGTTCGAGACGCACGCCCAGGTTCTTGTTTACAGAAATCGATATCGATACCTATATAGGTAGTAAAGAAATCAAAACTATTTTAAACGATGACGAGATCAGATTTAAAATCAGCGCCGTGATCTACACGGTGATCGATTTGAGTTTCTACGCTCATTATTTCGATAAACATTACTTACATAATATAATATCACTATAATATTTGAGATTCTATTGCAAAACAACGTATTTTTTTACAATTTGTGGTCGTTATTGATTTTTAAGATTTTACTTTTCTTAATGACATTTTTAACCTGATATTCCAAAGAAGATAATTTTTAGAATACCTATATAGGTACCTCGAGATACATTAAAAACGAATTCTGAATGATTAATTAATTAGCTATAAGTTACATGGAGGTATATTTAAAGTCTTTAGATGAGCGGATTAGTGGAGTTAACGTTGTTTTGCAATGATATAAAATTATAAAATAATTGAAAGAAAATATTTTCAAAACAAAATTATCGAAATACAACGAGCGTAGACGCACTTAAAACGGATCATCTTATATGCTTATCGACAGTCACCGCTCTTTTATGCAATAATGATATACATTGTATATTATGCTGCAAAAATAGAAAAATAGTAATATGATAATTTAATTTGAATCAAACGACCGATTGCAGTATATACAGAGTTGTCTAAAGGTTAACTCTTGAAGAGAAAGACATTTACCCTCACTACGAGTGGCAAAGAAGCACTCGTCGTTTTATTTTATTCAAACTAATTAGTAATTATGAAAAGAATATAAACTCCTGTAGATTATCCGTCGTTCGCCGTTGTGATGATGACAATAATTATTATTAGGTACTTATACCTATTCAATTTACGTAAATCTGATTTGTCACCGATCGCCAATCTCGGCGCCTCACACACCATAGATACGATTGCAATGACATTGAATATTATGTAAAGAAAATACATTCGAAAAAGTACAAACTGATAAATAATGAGTGTAGACACTTAAAACGGATCATCTTGTACGCTTATCAATTGTCGTCGCTCCAATATCGCAATATTGCAATAATGTATATTATATAATGCTGCAAGAAAAGAAGAAGAGTAATATGATTATAATCGGACTTGAATCAAACGACCAGAAGATTGCAGTATACATAGACAGGGGCGTCTATAGGATAACTCTTGAGGTGTAAGATTTTTACCCTCCCTTATTCGTGGGGCAAAAAAAAACCCTATAACCATATCGCGTCTGTATTGTGAACGATACTTATAGCCGTATCGATTAAAAAAAATCAATTTACTTCGTAGATGCTATGCAAATCGTGGAATATGACGTATATTATATTAATAATACGCGATGCAACGTGTGATAAACAATTTGACGAAAAATTCGACAAACAAAAAAAGAAACGCTCGTCAATATTTCTTTTATTTGAACTCGTTTTGAAAAGAATATCGACACCTGTAGATTATAATAATAATAAATACACATATATTATTTCGGTTAGGTCCCCGTTGTGATGATGACAATTATAGGTATTAAATTTACGCATACATCTGATTTGTCATCGATCGCCTATCTCGGCGCCTATCGAGCACAATACCACAAAGATACACACGTTTTATGCGCATACCTATAGGTATAAACATATAATATAATAATAATAATAATAATAAATAATAACAACAATAATACACATATACACGTCTTTTGATAAACGTGCGTTATCTGAGGTGGCTTATCCGCCTGTTCTCGGAACGGCTCGTGTTTGCCATTTCGATTTCGCACAGTTCTCACGAAACGTTTCACACGCCCAGATTATTATTACTATTACTATTTTATTTTTTATTAGACGACTTCTGTTTTTTCATTTTTTTTTTTCCCAACACTACAACTCTATGAAATATGCAAATATTAACGATGGTGCGTAAATTGCACGTAATTATAATATATAATGTTACAGTATTATGCATACAGAGCGATCCGGCCAACGCTCGTCCCTCCCCCGTTTTTTGTATTTGCTCAACATTTAATCTCTGATTTTTGCAGGAGTTTTTGAGTGCACGCGATGACCGTGGTTTTTTCAGGTAGATACCTAGATACGTACTCGAGTTTCTTTGTTGTTTTACACGGTGACTTAGGAGTGTCCAGTGATGATACATAACGAATAACGATGTTATAAACTTTTTTTTCCTAAAAATAAGAACCCGCGTCATTTTTTTTCTAAGAAAGACTTTTTTTTTTTTAAAACATTGATGTATCGAAATTTGAACGAGTAGTTTTAACCGAGTTATTGTATACACTATATATATATATAGGACATATTTGAAAAACAATGTGTAACGCCTAAGGATACTTCTTAAATTCTGTAAAAAAAAACAAGTATCCTGAAGTACGGGCTTCAAGTACATGACTATACATCACAATAATATTTTAATAAACAACGAATATGTTTATGGTTAAGGTTAGTAAGCCGAGGTGAGTGCGCACGGTGAATCACTCTGTATACACAAATCGTACGGATGCCTGCGCCGACTTGCGAACATGACGGAAAAAATGAAACGTTTGCATAATAATAAATCGTAGAACGGGCGCATCGTCGGAAAAACTGTACAGAACCGCGGTTATGATTCCTCAACCGGGCTGAATTTTTTGCGTCCAAAAGTCTCAATTATATCGTTTGCGCCGCAAAAACTCGTCGACGGTTCGGAAAAGTTTCTGATGTATACGTTCAAGTTAACCGCAGAGTTTTCCGGTACGGTGGCGGCGACGGCGGATAGGAAGAGAGAAAAGAGAGGAAGAGAGCAATGCACTATGTGTACGTATAATGTTATAAACATGTACGTGGTATAATATATAGATACCACGAGTGCGGAAAAACTTTATGGCCGACCGTTTCGCTCTCGGTTTCTGTTTTTGCTTTTATGACTGGATTTTTCCAACTGCGACCCGGGCGCGGTGAAAAGAAAAACTTTTTCTTTTCTCACATATTAATATAATACTATAGGTGATATGAACGATATTATTATAATCATTATTATTGTGCTATCATTGTCTCACACGCACGCCCCCCCTCCCCCCCACGACAATATATTATAGTATTCGCATCGTGTGGGAATATCATATTTTATTGTATTATCTATGTGCGTTTTTATTTTCTAACGGTCACCAAAATAATATCGTTCTCACAGTTATATTATGCTTATTATTGACTACATAAAAATATATGTTTGATTAAAAAATTACGCTGATAATCCAATAACAACTACCGCGGTATATAGCAATTCGTGCACGAGTGATACACTGTTTCGATATAGGAAATCAATATTGTTTTCAAACACTGTGTCGCAGGTTATAGGTTATAGGTACTATCCAAAAGTAAACGGTTTTTAGTTATAATTGCAAGTTTTACGCAGAAAGAAAAATTAATGACCTCCGGTCTAAGATTTTTCGGTTTCAAGTCTACACAAATCGGCTTTTTTGTTGTCGATCGTACGACACTGAGTAATAAAAATAAATACAATATACTGCATATTACATATACCTATAGTGATTTTAATACAGTTGAAATTTTCATAAAAATTATTTTATGAACGATAATTTAAAGCTAATAAATTGATATTTTCATTGGTCGCGGGCCTATAAAAGTTAAAATATCAGAATGCAATTATTATAATTTACAACATGTCTTAGACTTACGCATTCATACCTACGATTTTTACCGAACCGTCAGATTGTCTGCATTTTCCTGCACGAGAAATCGAGTTGTTCTCCGCGTACGACGATCAGTTTTAGTGGGAGACAATTATGGGGAAAGACGACTTTCCTAGAGGGAATTATCTATAGGGGAACGGAAAAAGTATAAATTCAACCCCTCCGCCGGCTAAACCCAACCGATTTTGATAGCCGCGGGTCAGAGCTGGAAAAAATTGAGCGGGAACGCGTTCGCGCGTTTTCCGTACATCATAAGTAATGATATCATAAAGGTGCTTAATAACAATATTATTTTATTGAACGAGACGACGGCGACGGACAACCGCCCGCGGTAACCAATAGCGCGGTACCTAGGTAGGTGCTCACGTATACCGCGTTCATACCGCGGTGGTTATTAAAGTATGTGATGTTTCCTCTCGGATTTCGCCGGGCCGGCTGCCGCAGACGCCGCCGCCGCCGCCACTACCGCCTCGGGCAGGTAGGTAGACGGCCGTTTTTTTTTCTCCCCCTCGCGCACCCTTCTTCACGGCGAAGAAGGCATTTATATACCGACGTATATAGTCCCATTGTACTCTAAGCGCGAGCGCTACAACAGGCACACACAAAAGAGGTGGCCGGATGGATATATGTACCTATATATATATATATATATATACACCTAACGT